>QLNU02014802.1:161952526-161969823 GCA_006491805.2 Dysdera silvatica | reverse complement strand
GGGGGGTGCTACAAAGCTAAAACTCCGGTGTCAGTGCATAACACGTTACCTACTGAATTTTTGCCAGTGTTGACAAAAAACGACTGGCAACATGCAAAGTGACCAGCCGCTATGTTGTTTCAGGCTTTTTTTGTAATTTTCGTGAATCAGTGAAGGGGTTGTGTGGGGAGCCCCAAGGCTTGCGGCCCTAGATTGGAAAGGATAGAATGGGCTCTTAACGAACTCGGCCCTTGCGAAATTCGGTTACTAAATCAAGAGTTCTCCTTCGAAGTTCATTTTCTTCAATATCCAGGCATATCAATAACAAAAACCTCCCGGACCTTTGTAAAAAAAGAAGATCAAATAAACCTTAAGCTGAAATAACACAAGACTCCTTTATGGCCCAATCGGGGTTCTAAGTCCGGATTTACTTGGCCTATACGAAAATCCGGCACTGAGATTTTCGTTATTGCTATGTACTTTGCAAGAAAAAACAAGAATAAATATTTTTTTCCTTCCCCACAAAAATGTGTTAAAAAAGTTTCAAAATATTCCGTTTGTTCCTTAGTTTTGAGTTCGAAAACTTTTTAACGGTTCATAAAAGACAGGTTCGCGGACAACCTAACGTTACCGTCATTTTTTTTTAACGAACAAGCGTACTAGCAAGATAATTTGACGTAGCACTAGGCAGGTAGGATTTAAAAGCAGAAATCGCCGTTATAAGCGCAAAATTGAGTTGAAAATTTCGTTTGAACGTACGTTTCGTTTTGGACGTACGTATGTCGAAAATAGAGTTCGTTTTGGACGGAATCGGCCGTCTTTCGCGTCTGAAACACACGAACTTTTCTTTATAACTTTAAGCTCATAACGTTGATTTCTACTTATAATGCTTACTATCATTGGCATGCAACCTAAAAGATTCAAATTCATGGAACTAACAGTTCATATATAGGTAATCGCGGTCTCCGAACCACGTTTACTTAGATTCAAAGAGGGTTCTACATTTAAACTTAATATTCTATAATAGGGTTCCACATGTAAGCTTAGTATTGTATATGAATGAAATTATTGAAACATTAAGGTACAAAATATCCCTATTTTTTTATAGCAGGTAATTAGCAAATCTGATGGAAACATTAAAAAATAACAAGAATATTATTTAATTCTCAATAATAATTAATTAATCAGTATTGAAAAACTGGTTAACCACTTTGTGGGATAATTAGAAAATAATTATCGTTTGTAGTTTGAAAGAAATAATAACTATCGCTTAAGCTCCTTAAAAAATATCAAATTAATAATTTTTGGATTTAAAAATAATCACGAAAATTATAGAATTTATAGGAGTTAACCTTCAATAATAAATATTGGTTATTATCACATCTCGGATTATATGCAATTGCATATTTTAGCCCTTTTTAGCATTTGTGCATATAAATGCATAAAAAGATGCATTTACGGAATAAATGCATATTTTAAGGATTTTAATAATTTTCTTATTCCCTCGTCGAAAAAAATTTCACCACCATGCTGAAGTTAAACTTTCCTCTTACTTCTTATCTGAGCGGAAAGGCAATGGAATTTGTAAATGTACACCTATTATTTAATTATTATTATTAAATTATTTAATTTATTTAATTATTAATTTATATCCTAGGGAGCCAAAAATGTAGCTATAACTGAATTATAGCCACCATCTTTGTTAGAAAAACCAAAGATTAGTTTTACTGTGCTAGAATAGCAACTGATTAATGGTCAAATTAAAACAAACACTTATTCTAAAATTCCACATCATTTCCCCACAGCGATAGACATGGGTCTATCATCGATAAACTATTCGTAATAGACAACCCGCAAAAATTTATAAATACTGTCTAATATCGTTTGTAGCTCTGGAAAAGAACCTTTTGGCCATAAAAATTCTAAAAGATAAAGCTTATCTGTTTAGAATATCGAGAGACACATTGTGATACACTGTCATAAAAATTGTGCTGTATAAAACATATCATTTAATATATATCTAATTTTTCTACTCAGCAGTTAACAATAAATCTATCCATTTTAAGCAGGATTTTGATTTTCAAGCATTAAAAAAAAAAAAATAAGTATACGTTTATTCATGTTAAGCGCATATACGTGTATATGTTGAGGCACGGACGCACCGAGAGGGTGTAAGTGCACCCCCTTGGTTTATGAAAAAAGGGGGAAAAAAGGACTGAATCCACAAGAAACTGTAGTCCAACAACATTATTCAATTGGAATTTTTCCCTGAATGCACCCCCTTGCATATAATTCTAGGGGGCGCTCACGTTTTGAGGTTCTTTAGTGCATATTTGGAGGCTTTTTAGTGCATATTTGCATCCATATTTCACTGTTTGTTTAGTGCATATAATCCTGGCTCTAGTTATTATAATATATTAGCATTTGCGTTGAAATTCACAGGATCTGAGACTTCATTTGGTAACTTAGTAAATATTTAAATTTCCCGCTAAATGTTAACCTACCGACCAACTTTTTGCCGCCAACGTAATAGAACGTATGACTGCCTCAACATGGAGTTCATATGGGGGGTGGAAACTGGGGGAGAGAAAACCCATCGATAAAATAGCCGACGATCCATCAAAACGTCAATATTCTGACCAGATGTATGCTGAGTGAGAAATTAAAAATTGCCGACCTTTGAACCGACCCCCTATCACGATTTCGTTGACCCCTCCCGTTCACCAGGTGGCGGAAATTGGGATCACACGAAACCTGAAATGATGCAACTTATTGCTCATTAATATTTCAAGTGGTTCATCTGTACCTGTTTTCCTAGTTGAAACGTTTGTTTTCAATTAGAGATTTCGATTTACATGGAAGTTTTGTTGCTGCCGAGGATTGTTGCCTGCTATCGATGTGTCGTGACAAAGGTCGAGGCCGAACTTACTTATAGTCCTCAGCGGGAGGTGTTGACTTAAACCTGCCGTATCTGCTATAAGCATCATTTATCTGGGAAGCCCAGTTTTCTGCGCAGATAACCGTAAGCCCCATACTGCCTTGCGAAGCAGACTTTCAGTTTCTAACGGAGACTGTATAGGATCTGGATTCCTCATTCTGGTTCTAAGAAGCCGACTGAACGGCGTTCAGCGGCTCATTATCGTTCGCAATGCTGTTCAGCCAGAAACGAGCTAATTAGTTTGCACCATTTTGGGTTCGAAGGCTGGTGTTTCTGTTTACATTAGCGCCCTCTATCTTTTCATATCGTATTGAAACTAATTGCTGCCGAAGCAGGAATGTAGAAATTCAAAATTATGGATTTCCTCAAGCAACTTTAGAAAACATCGTCTGCGATTCAGCGTTAAATTGAAACATGCGCCTCAATATCCCATAGGAGGGGCTTAAGTCGCCAACCCCTCCTCCTTTCCTCCGTCAATGTATTGAAGAACTGTAAACTTTAAACAAAATTAAAAGGAAAATATGGTTCTTTAATATGTAAGTAGACCTGTGTCCATGATACAGTTTTATCTGTTTATACACTCCAATACAGTCACAGCTACGCAATCACAATCACACGTATAGCCAGTGCCAGATTAACGTATACTCCAAGTAGGCCTAGGTCTTGGGGCCCTACAGAGGCTTTGGTGGAATCCATGGACGCCCATACGAGTACCTCTGGGGCTGAAAAATTAACGAGTATTTTTTTGGGGGTTAAGAAAAATTATTACCTCTTTCTCAAAGCTGTCGAGAATTTTAGTGAATGTGCAAGATACCAAAACGCTACAAAAATAATTGATACTGCTTGACAATTAGTAATGAGCTAAAAAGTACCTTATTTTAAAATGTGACTGTAAAACTTTTGAAAGTAAATGCATAGCAGGTTCGGGCGAATCAAATTTTTAAACGGCTAGGGGGCTCGAGCCCGCTCTGCCCCCCCCCCCATATGGAAACCTATGGTGGGATCTAATGTTATTTAAGTTTAAACACTATCTTACTCTTGTTTATTTGCCGGGATTTTGTTTTTCTTGTTTTTTATGTCCGGGAAATTTTTATTATCCATAAACCTGAATATTGATAATGAACTTAAATTTATGATTTATTGACAGAACATCGCGAGGGACACATTATTTAGGGGCCCCATTCTATCCTACCAGCATAGGGTCCGTCAAAATCTTAATTCATCATTGCGTACGGTCCCTACAAAACAAGTATATGACCTGGTGGTCGATTGATCTCAAAAAAGAATAAGCATGAACAATTTTCTAGGTCTTAAGTAAAGATAGGACCAGTCTATTTTGTTTTTTTTTACCACAACAGGCTTAGATTCAAATCTGAATTAGTCATTGATGTTTGCTAATATATCGTGAAGCTGCCGGCTTCTCTTCAGCTGATAGAATGAGCGATTATGTGAATTGTAAATGTTCAACCTTTTTTTTCCACTCTTAGTGTAGACCAGTGGTCGGCAACCTTCCAATGGTGACCTCAGTTCTGATCGCTTGCAGAAACACTTTTGCAGCATTCTAAGCCATGACGATTCTTGGGTCAAAAATATCGTAATTTTTCAAAAATATGGATATTGTTTACATGGGTTTTACGTCACCAGGATGGCTATGCCTCATGCTGCCTACGGTTTTCCGAGGAATCCTAAGCTTATAAGGCCTAAGTAACCAAACCACGGACTACCGTGAACAGTTAGTTGGTAGGCTCGATTTTTCTTTTCTTTTTTACAATCGAGAGTCGAACCCAGGATAACCATATGCTAAGCGAACACGTTATCACGGCAAAGAAATATTTTCCGAAACGTTTATTGTTGAACATAAAAAATACTTAAAAGTATGCTTATTTTTTAAAAAATCGAAGCAGACGATTTGGGAGAAGCGGAAAACATGTCATTCCAACAATATTTTGCTTTTTAGTTTTACTTTTACAAAGAAATTCACTGTTTTATATATATAATATTATATAATACATTGTACTGTATTGTATTGCATTGTACATTACAATGCCAAAACTTTGGTGCCTTGGTTTTGGTGCTTTGGTTTTTTGCCTTGGTGGCTTAGCGGTTAAGCCACTCGGTATCTGACTGAGAGACCATAGTTCGACTCCAGGCTAGGGTGATGTCTCCTTTTTTCCTACACATTAATTAGCTCTAGTCAGTGCCGGATTTATAAATGGTCATGTTGGTACTTGCCCAGGGAGAAAAATTTCAAGGGGCGCAATAGGCTGCGGATTCTTTTTAGTTGCAATTTATTTACCGTAAAATTCCGTCGATCAGCTCTCCCCGAGAAGGCGCCCTCCACCATTATTTTCTAAATCTGAAATTCTGAAAAACTGCGATAAACAATCCCTGCTCCCCAAGGCCGGATCCAGGCAGGGAGCCTTAGCACCCTTGAGAATAATGTTCACATTAAAAACGATTATTTTCAAGTAAAAAGATACTTAAAATCAAACTTACAAGTGAAATTTTCAAGCTTCGCGCCCTTCCTGAAATTTTGTTCTGCATCCACCCTTGTCCCCTCTCTAAATATCCAAAAAATAAATAATAAATAAATAAATTTAAAAAAAATTGTAGTCAAATAAACTAAATTTGTTTATAAAAATATCATTATTATATCTTATAATAATGCATATAAGGTAGGCTAATCATAAATGTCGCTCCTTCCCTATCGTCTGCGATTTTTCGTCGAATTTGAGGGGGCGGAAGGACAGAGTTTTATTTATTTCTGCTAGTACGGCCGTGGGGGTGGGGTGGGGGGCATAGTCGTAACTGGCTTCGAAGTCTCGGTGGAGAACTTTTTCTAGGAAGGGAAAAACCGTATATCTCAATGTTTAGAATAAATTTTCTAGGGGGTTAGCCCCCCTAGTTACGGCAATGGTGAGGGGCGCCAAGAACTGTTGTTTCCAGGGCGCCTCATTCCCTAAATTCGTCACTGGCTCTAGTTTGAGCTCAAGTGTGGGTGTCGGAAAAATTACAATCGGTGAAAATTTGTATTCGAAAGAGGGGGATATTATTGTGGAAAATCTTTTACCGGGCAGTTTTTATTTGTCCGTGAAAACGGGGTGTCCGTTAAGACGGATTTTACTGTGTTAATGTATAAGTTCAGAAGTTTTAATACAACTTAAACTCCTTATAGCAAAAGACTTTTTAAATTAAAAACAAAAAAACAAATCACCAATTAAATTTCAGTTTCTTTGTTGCCAGATTTCGGCAGTCAATTGTCGTCTGCCCGCCGCCGTGACGCAGACAGACGAGAATGAGTATGTTGTCAATATATTTTGCTGTCTGTCAACTCCGTTTTTCAATAATATTTTTTGGCTCCGCGTTCAAGTTTAGAAATTCCAAATTTGGCAACCTTAATTGCTAGGTTAAACTCACCACGTAGATGACTAATATCGTCTGTTTGACAAAGTGGTAGCTGTCTGTTTCATGGAGATTATTTGCCTACGTCAGCTACATAAAATATCTCTTTATGTAGACAAGGTGTTTCCACTTTCGAAATATTTTTAATAACGGATTTTACAATTTTCAAATATCGCTGTTTTAGCATATGCCGTTTACGAGCACCGGAGACATGGATTATTTTATTTACGAGATTTTAAAATTGAGCCAGAAGATTGTGCTCTCTGAAATGAATCAATTTGTGATTTAAATTTTTAATTTACACTCTAGAACTTTTCATTTTTCCTTTGGTCTTTTGAGGTTTTAGCTTTTTGGATCTATTTATTTCGCTTTCTTACAGCATTTTAATTTTCATATTTTTACTCAATTGCCTTTTGATTGGCTTCCATATATTGATCCAACAGGCATATTATTGGTGATTAACAGAGGCATAGCGTGACTTTAAAATGGGTAATCTGCAATTGTGTGCATGTTCCCCCCCAACTTTGAATAAAGAAGTCACGATTTTCATACATATATCATCCTAGTGATGACATATATACGAATTGTGAATTTTTAATTGGGGTGGGGGTTATGTGCGTGTATGTTGTAAACAATTTTAAATTACCCATTTCTGAAGCCACGCTATATCGATGGTTATTACCTATATGCTTATTTTTTCTGACAACGGGGAGTTAAGGATCCGAACTAAGTCATTAGGACACAGAAAATAATAAAACTAACACATGGTCACAAAGTGATAATCACCTTGACAGAACTGCAATACTTGGATATACGACACACTGCAAGTAGAAGATATGAAATGCACGTGATCGTAGTTAATCAGGGTGTCTACCTAAATTCTGTTTCAAACTTCCCTGACTTTTCCAGGTTTCCAGACCAAATGTTAATCGATTTCCAGTCGCTAATTACAGTAAACAACACACAATGCACTAAAATTTGCCCAATCAAAGCAAGTTTCAAGACCATAAAAATCCATTAATGCAAACCCCAAAGCCATTTATAACTCAATTATAGTGAATTTACAAATTCAAAAGCTGTATTAAAAAGTGTATTTCTTTACACTAAAAACTTGCACTAATTAAATATTTACAGCAACATTTCCATTCCACCCTTTTCAAGTTCATTATAAAAGAGTTTAACTATATAACCAACAAAGCTGATTTTCTATTTCCATTTAAGTGTGTATGATTATAAAGGTAAAGGAGATTGGTATGATCAAAATCCCTTACAAATTAAATAATTTAGCTAAAAACACTTTTTGTTTTTCAAGTTTTAGTTACATATTTGGCAAACATTTTCTTCTGAAAAATATATAGGCTTAATAATTTTATATAAATTATATTAGTTTTGGTGAAAAATGGTAACTTTTGGAAGAAGTTTAGTCAAAAGTACAAGTTTTTCAAATTTTTCAGTAGGTAATGTGGTATGAAAAGCACAGTTCAGGAAAATTATTTTAATAAGTTATTTATTATAACAATGAATTTCAAATTTCCCTGACTTTTACAGTCAGAAAAAACTTCCCTGACTTTTCAAGGTTTTCCATGTTTTCCAGATGAGTAAACACAGTGGATTAATATTAATTTAAATCATTAACTCTGAGCCCCTTTTCGCTTGGGGAACCCCCTTTTAGCCTTCCGGAATTTAAATTTTAATGAGCGTATGATTTTTAACAAATGTTTTTATCAAATCCACTTCTTGTCTATTACACACTATTTGCTTACAACATAAGAAATATTAATAATACAAATGTAACAAAATGCTTTATAATGCCACCAAAACAGCTATTAAACTTTTTTTTTTTAAATGCGATAATGTGTTCCGATTACTCTCTATTTTTTTTATTTTTAATTGATTAAATCTAACTATAATTAATTACGTTTAATTTTGGCCAACACGGCATTTTCGGCCAATGCGCTCATTTCCTATCTTAGAAGTCCATGCCATCAAATTTCAAATATTTTTATTGTACTAAGCATCAGGTTTGGAAGGAAAAAATTTCGTCATATCTTTGGTACCCCTTTGTCAGTGGTATAGTGAAACGCGTTCTGTTTTTCTGCACACCGTAGTCTGGAGTTTGTTTGTTTTTTTTGCAGCAGAGCACTCGGAGAAGTGTCAGTCCAGGCGCAGCATAACCTTTGACATCCTTGTGCCTTAAAAACGCCAAGAACCTCTGCAAACAGTTATTTCATTGTATGAGAAGTTGGTGCAGTTTTCAGTGCAACCTGGTGTTCCAACTTTTGTCTGTTTCGAACCAAAGAGCCAATTTCCAGAAACGTTTAAAGAAAAGCAATTTACCTGACCATAAAAAAAATATAGTGTGACATTCCTGAAGAATGACTTGTTTATGATCAGTTTCAAGGAAATGCCATCAGCCCCGAGTAGTATTTTCAGTCCTAATTGCAAATTCTGCCACACGTTTGTCTATTTCTATAGCATTTTAAAGTATTGCAAGGTCAATGCCGAGGTCGTCTGGCTTTTTAATGCCTGCCATTAAATTGCTAACCGGCAAGATAAACGTAGCAGATAAAATTTGTGGCAACACTTTCTTGAAATGACTGGAGAAATCTACAGAGTGTTATTTTTCATGGCAAAGATAAAGGTGCTAATTTTGCGGCTGGTAGATACATCGAAAGTCGCTTGTTTTTTAGTAGAAAGGGATTTTTTATTGTATGCAATTGCTGAGAGGGAGGAGAGGGAAAATTTCGTGGGGGCCTTCACCTTTCCTGCGCAAATAACATTTTTTTTTACCCTATCAAAAAGGGAATTTTAAGACTATAATTGAACAATTGCAGAAAAAAAGGGATAGCGATGTATCATTAATTAATGTATATAATTACTTCTTTTATGTATATATTAATTATTCATATGCATTTAATTAATAATATATTGCTATCTTTATGTACATAATTATATGCATCGGCCCTGCGGTGGCGCAGTGTGGTAACGCGTTCTCCTATTGCGCGGCTAATCCGGGTTCGACTCCCAGCAGTGCAAAAAGAACGCTTACTCAGAGATCTCATAAAGATCGCACTGCTCACTGTAGTCCGGGGTTTGGTTCCCTAGGCCTTAAGAGGTTCGGATTCCTCGGAAAACAGTAGGTCCCGGCGCAGCATGACCACTGTAGTCTTTGAGCCGTAAAACCAAAAAACAAACGGATTTATATGCATTAATTTCACCGATGAGGGAGAAGGAGGTCAGAATAGCTTAACCCACCCTCGAAAGAAAAATATGATTCTTCCCTACCCATAGGCGTAGAGTTATATGGGCCCGTGGGGCCCAAGCCCCCCCCCCAATAATCTGAAATAAATTGCGATTTTACATATACTGTAATGTATAAACGTACATAAAATGTGCTTGGGCCCCAATAAGTTTGAGAACTCTACGTTGATGCCCCTACCTCTAGAAAAACAAAAATCACAAATAAAAGGGAGCATTAGAGTACGAGCTATAATGCCCCCCTAGATCTTGAGATTGGATAGGCACTGAACTTTACTTATCTGTATATAAAATAATATAGTTCATGAAACACAAATAATACTTCCTGATTCTTCTAATAATGGCAACAGATTATCAGTATGACGAAATAATTGACAATGGCTCCATATTTTAACATCATGGAGTTAGATTTGGAGCCCCGAGTTTTTTCCAATTGCTTTCTTTCACATATCGAAATCTTATCTACGTAACTCAAGGTATCAGTGATTCTCAATTGATTTTCATCGCTGGAAGTTTTGGGCCTTTTTTTTTTTTTCGGTCCGCGCGGGCCAGAAGATATAAAAAAATTATATTACACACGCACTATATAGACATTGGCGTAATTAGGGGGCTGGGGGCTTATTCCTTATGCTTTTTGGATTCCCTTGAACAGCATTGAGGTAAGAGCTTTACCCCTCTAAGCCTTAGCCTCTCCAAAACAAGCCCACCCCCTTAATAACATGGCTGGGCCAGGAAAGCCGCTCGCTCGCGGATGTTTCCTCGGCCACCTAATTATTCACTGCAATAAATTCACTTCTTGGTGCAGTGGCAACGCATTGCCTAGTAAACTGTTAAAAAGGATTCGGCCCCCAGCGGTGGCAATATAGATAGCTTACCGGCGAACCACTGTAGTCCGAGGTTTGGTTTCCTAGGGCATTTAAGAATCGAATTCTTCGGGAAAATGCAGATCCCCGAGCACCGAAGCAAATAAGCAAGAATTCAATATACTAAAGCCTCTTTACAACAATATTATGAATCGCGAAAAATTGTTTGTAGAGAATTATTTATAGGGAGGGTTCATTATACAGTAAAACCTCTCTACAACACTATTATACGGACCGAGAAAAATTATCGTTGTAGAGGGATTTATCGTTATATCGAATATCGTTGTTGGGAGGTTTTACTGTATGTATACCCATTTTATTTGTCAATTTAAGAATCTTGCAACGTTTTAGGTGCATCATATAACGTATTAGGTGCATAGTAGTGTATGTTTAGGACGAAAGCGCTGTATTGTGATAATTCTGGACTACACGATGCACTAGTTTTCTTTTTTTTCAAATACTTAACGTTTCTTTCCTAACCGTGCTGTGCGTCATCTTCGACAGAAAGCTAATCAGTTTCTTCCTCATTTGAAGACTCCCTTATTTATTGCTTAGTCAAGGAACTATGAAAAGGGAAAACGCATGTCTCCTATGGGGCGGATCTCCCTATTACAATTATCTATAAAACAGATATAAAGCTAAATTCGTTCCCTTTCAGAATAGACAAATCTAAGTTTGTTTCCAGTGGAGAACAGAAACCCTGCTAGAATTTCCGTATAGATTGGGTTTTTTAATAAGCTTCTTATGAAATAGAACACCCAATAAAAATTCCATATAGGATGGAAGATCGTAAGCCTGTATGGCTATGATAGAAATAATCGTATCTATAGCAGCTTAAAATAGCAATCAGTCATATAGTACAAGCATCCCTCGTTTTACGCGATCTCACTTAACGCGTTTTCGCAATAACGCGATTTTAAAAAAAATCAAAAAATGCTAAACTTTCCATTTCGACGAAGACGAAGAGCCCGGTGTTAATGAGCCCGTCAAGAAACTTTCAACAAGACAATTGCTGGAATTGTTTAGACACACTGACAGCACAATTAGTGTCATTGAAGAAAATGATTCTAACGTAGATAGAAGCGCCAAAGTTGCCAGAGAGATTCATAGTTCTTTAACTTGCTATAATGAAATTTACGGAGAGAAGAAAAATGCTACATGTCAGTTACTTTTGACAATTTCTTGAAGAAATCCACCGATCCGAGACCATGGGGAGCGGAAGACAAATAGTACAGTATGTAATTTTTAAATGTGCTGTACTTAACATTATTAATTGATTCATAAAAACTAATAGAAAAATTATGTATAAAAATTAATAAAAATTAAGTATTTTTACCAGTTTTGGTAATTTTTATTCTTCTTGAAACGAATCTCTATCTCACCCACGTTAAAATGAACTGACCGCGCGAATTCCCTTTACGTGATTATTTGTCGGAACCAATTGATCGCGTAAGTCAAGGGATACTTGTATAGTAATTATATCCACACTATAGAATATTGTAATCACTCATTAAATAGTAATCGGCTAGCAAAACTTTGAATAGTAACCAACGAATAGCAATTCAAATAGTACTGTGCATTCGCGTTCGGTTTGCGCGTGATACCGTTAGCAGACGGGTTAGTCCATTGCAGTTTAGGGAAGGCCGTCTTGGAGGAACTGGTTTTTCCCGCGCGAAAAACCAGTTTCGGCAAGACGCCCTTCCCTAAACTGCAATGGACTAACCCGTCTGCTAACGGTATCAGGCGTCAGGTCTGCGCGAACGCACAATAGTCGTTGAATAATAATTACATTAATAACCATAGCACTATTATAATAGTGTATTTAAACTAATTTAAAACATTTTTCACAACTTTTTTTAATATGATGTTTGTTTTTGTCTTGTTTGGTTCTGGATGCATTCTTTTGCGCACTTACCCAAGTTGGTTTTCCTTATTATGCCGCTATTACCATGCCATAAGAGTGCTTTAGCCATCTTTCAACGTGCTTTCAGGAATAAATAAACTTTCCTAATCCATACAAGAAGACGGTGTTAACAATTTTGTTTTCTCGCATCAAGATGCTACTGAGAGATAGGAGAAGCAAGAGCTCTAGAGCGCTTTGAAATATCGTTAGCAATTAAGAAACATCTTCTTCCCAGATACAAGAAGCTTTTTTATTTATTATGATTACCTCGTAAGATGGAAATAGCGACTATACAAGGATATATATGGGCTTAAGTGGGAAGGAAAGCAAGGTGCTTATATGTGTATTATCTCGTTTTAACTCATGTGCGTACTCGTACTACAAATTACGCTTAAATATTATTTTGTGCTGGATTTCGACCAATCGTATGCTTTTAACGAGTTGGATAAATCTCTACTTCCCCTCCCCTTCAACTCTTATTATGGGATGGCCTGCTTTTTTGATTATAGCCCATTTGCGTACAAGTCAAAAACTGTCCCACTTGCGTACAAAGGGGGTGGGGAGAAAAGCACAGTGTGGATGAGTAAATCTGTTTTAAGAGAATGAGAACTTGGCGATTTAGCGCCTATTTTACTTAGTGAAATTTATGTCTATTTCAAGTATTTATTTGAATACCCATTCATAAAAACCAAGCAAAGTGTCTGTTGCATAACATAATCATGATTCAGAATAGTTTTTAATATTTTTTTTGAACATTAAAATTTAAAAAATGCGGGAAATCTTTCTTAACTTTTAGCTTAATGTGTGTATAGCTTACAATACGTTCTCACATGTTCTATGTTTCTTTTGAAAATTTTAACAAAATTGATTATT
This sequence comes from Dysdera silvatica, assembly GCA_006491805.2. Lineage (NCBI taxonomy): Eukaryota > Metazoa > Arthropoda > Arachnida > Araneae > Dysderidae > Dysdera > Dysdera silvatica. Next base: position 161,956,607 of record QLNU02014802.1, on the reverse strand, counting down.
TAATTTTACTTAGAAGTTTTTCCGTATAAATGTATAATGTACAATATAAACTCGAACCTCGTTAAGACGAACACCAAAGGGAACAGAAAATCTGTTCCTATTAACAGTAATTCGTCTTATCCGGAAAGGGTAGTATGCTATACAATCTGACGGAACTTCAGAAAACGGTTCGTATTAAAAGTAGTTCGTCTTAACCAGGATCGACTGTACTATGTAAATTTTAAATAGCAATAAGCTACCAGTCGGAAGCCTGGATATAAATGTGATGAAAAGTAATTGTGAAAATTTTCATTTATATAAAAATATAGCATAGAAATAAGGGGATTATATTTGTGTGTCGCCAAATGGTAGCCAAATTGGTAGCCAAATGGTAGTAACCAGATCTTCAAGCTGCGTTGTTTTTTTTTTCGCATTTTGCGAAAGGATATTGCATTTTCCGCAAAATTTAAATACCACTTTCGCTAAAAAGCGAAAGCCCTGAAAATTAAAAATTTTCACAGTTTTATGTCAGCTGACACCGTCCAAGATCACAAGCACAAATTTGAAGAAAACGACACACTGACAGAATGGGATATTTTCATACGCAAGATGTAAGGAGTTTTCATTTTTGCAGTTACTACAGTTTTTAAATCAAAATGAAATGAATGGAGAATTTCCTTCACTGTGCTCAATCAATAACCGAATATGCGGCAAGTATACCTATGCATACTGCAGATTGTGAAAGGGCTTTCTCCCAAATGAACTTGATTAAAACTGACTTGCGAAATTGTTTAACAACGAACCATGCAAGCAAATTGCTAATGATAAATATTGAATGACCTGTTCGAAATAATTTTGATTTTGAAAGTGCCTACCAACTATGGTGTGTAGCAATGCCCAGAAGAATTGTACAATAATATTGTCAATTATATAATTTCATAAAAACTAAAGAGTTTTATTTGTAGCCCGAAATTTTAAATATGTTATTTTGTTTAGCGTTCGCCTAAGGGACAAAATTTTCAAAAATATCGGAAGTATTTAAATTAGAAAAAAAAGCTAAAGGAATTTTAAAAATGCTAAATTTTTTTTAAATTTTCGCTAAAATGCTAAAAGAAAAAAATATCCAGCTTAAATAAACTTTGGTAGAAACTATAACTATGAGCTCATTTTCTCATCTTGTACGCATTTGGGACAAATTTTGACATGTAGGCATTTGGGACAAATTTTGACATGTGCGCAAATGGGACAAATTTTAACATGTGCGCAAATGGGACGACACCGCTTTTTCCACCGTTTCCTGTTTTCAACCGGAAAGTGAATTGTTTAGATAGTTTGATCTGCAATTATTTCTTTTCGTTTCTAACGTTGCTAATAGACATTTGTAAAGAGCTTGCTAAATTTCAAGTAGCTTAAATCGTGGTGTCTACCCAAATTCTGTTTTCTGTCTTTCTTGACTTTTTCAGACCTAATCTTATTCTATTTTCGGTCGCTAATTACAGTAAAAAACACACAACAATGCATTAAAATTTATACCATCAAAACCTGTTTCAAGAACATAAAATCCCCTAACACAAAGTCGTTTACAACTCAATTACAGTAAATTTACAAATAGAAAAATTGCATTTCTTTACACTAAAATCTTTCACAGATGTCAACTTGAGAAAGTAGTCATTCGTAAAAAAGTCAAGAAGTTTCTGTAGTTTTCAGTAAAACCAAGCTCTTTTATTTTCTGCAGAAAATATTTTTTATAAGTAAAGCACCTGCATTGTTACAGAGCAATGTATGTACCTTTCCCTCCACCCCACCTTGGAACAACATGCAAATATGTCCAATAATGTGACTCAACTCTGTTTATCTACTTATACAGTGATCACAATCTCACCAATTCCATTTGTCGCAGGAGAAATGTCCAACCATCTGCAAAGTGCTTTTTTTCTCACCAAAAATCCATTAAAAAATGAATTTTTGAGTAAAAATTCGCACTTGAGGATCTTGAATGAGGTTTTCCATAGTTTTCTTGGTATCAACCGTAAAGTGAAGCTAAAACCCGTACAAACTGCGGAAAATCCGTACAACTTGGCATTTCTGATCTTGCTTTAACGAAATAGTTACAACAACATTTTCCTTTGATCCTTTTTGAGTTCCTTATAAACGAGTTTAATCATATATAACTGCAAAGCTGGTACTTCGTCTTTTATTCCATTTAAAAGGTGTGTAACGTAAGGGGAGAGGAGACTGGTATAAACAAAATCTCTTACAGGGTAGATAATTTAACTAAAAACGCCTCTCTCTTCTTTGTTTTTTCAGTTTTAGTTATATATTTGGCAAACATTTTCTCCTGAGAAATATATGGGTTTAATAATTTTATATGTAATTAGATATATGGATTGGTTAAGGATCAACGAAGACAATATTTTGATTTAGAACTAATCGAGACGGGTGTTTATAAGCCATAGGTTTGAAATTGTTATTTCATCTCTCTTGAATTTCGGGATATGGAAACTCCACCCAAGAGTTAGTTTGGTTACGTCATAATCAACAGCAAACACCAAATTTGGTGATTTCTCGTGCCAAATCAATCATACCACTGACGGGAAGTATACGGATCAAATGTGCTGTTTGCCACTAGATTCAACCTTTTTTCTTCCTTGTTATGGGGAAAGTATTATAATTAATAGTATTTTTCTCTTATTTTATAAGCAGTCGTGTCCCAGGGACATTCCGTCCTGTGCCCGTCTGGCAGGCTTGCGACGTATTTGCTATCCACGGTATAGTAAAGTGAACTCTAGACCCGCGCCTCTGCCCTTGAAATACATAATCCGCCACTGTCCGCGACGTGCACATTTTCCGATATTTTAAACAGAACGTAGTACATCTATGAAGCAACGTTTTCCACAGGAGGATCCAACAGCAGGGCCAGCGCAAATCACATATCATATAACTTCGAAACTAGTTCATAATTTACAATCCTTGGGTATTCAGTTTCGAAGGAAATGAAATGAAATAAAGCAGATTCTTGTGGATTCGGCTTTAATAATAGTATTTTAGCTCGATGTTCATAACTGTGAAAGATTTGCACAAGGCAGATGTTGTGGGTTTGGGAAATCTTATCTGAATAGAATCAATTTCCTATTAAAATCAAGTGTTCACTTAAAAAAAGTGAAAGCCATTTGATTTACCAAATTCATTGGCACTATCGAGTTGTTAATGACCTCCCCACTTTGAAGTAGGTTCATGCTGCTTCTGAGTTTGCCATAGGCTATTTCCTTCCATTTGGAAACTGATGATTTTTATTTCATTTTTTAAAGAAAATTTCATATGATTAATTTTTGCCTCATTAATTGTAAAATAATAGATATTTTTTTTTTTCTCAAAGTACTTACTATAAGTTTTGTGGAAAATGAACAATGACGAACTGGGTCCTTTTCCTCTCGGGCTTTCCTTACTGTGGAGGTAATCAGTACGCCACTGCTGTCTCATGATATGCGAATACAAAAACAACAGGATTAAATGCCGGGAAAAGGGGCAGATGGCTTCAAAATGGCTATTCCCCTTCCTTATTGCCGTACTTCTGTTCATTTTCCATAAAGAAATTAACCTTGCATCCCTCATTATAGTGCCATGGGAGAATTTCAAGTATTACGTAAGCAATATTTTGGCAGTTTTCTACACCTCCCCGCCCTCTGGTAAGCGAAAATTAAAAATAAGCGCAAAATTCACCCCCTCCCCGTAAAAGTGCTTACGTAATACTTGAATGCTCCCTATGCCAAAGGATACATTTTTTATGAAGTTACCAGCTTCAGAAAAAAGATTGGTATTTCCGTTGGCTTTCTTTGGTGATGAAGGAACCTTCACTAGATTGCCATACTTCGGAATTCCAATGACGTATTTGGACACGCAACGAAATTTTCAGGTTTGAAGTTAACCAATCAGATTCTCTTGTGCTTAGCCATGCCTCTCTAAGAATTTCTTTGGTTTGCTTTTCTAATCATGTGCGTGTCTGGCGCGTGATTCGTTCATCTTTGGCCTTAATTATCTTATTAAATATTGATTTTAAGCAAAAATTGCACTGGACATTTTTTATTCCTTTTTTCACAAGGAA
>QLNU02014802.1:161867974-161946105 GCA_006491805.2 Dysdera silvatica | reverse complement strand
TGCTTTATCATGTCATATCCAACGGGATGAATGACTGGGTCTTTGTTTTTGAAGTTTATTCAACATTTCCATGTCCACGTAAAATGTACAGAAACACAATCTTGTTTACTTCTTCTCGATAACCACAAGCCCCATTTATCAATAGCTGTACTGAATATTTGTGAAGTTAATGGCATAATTTTGTGATCATTCCCGCCTCACACGTCTCACTGTCTTCAACTGCTAGATACATCAGTTCTTGGACCAATAAAGAAGTATTATTTTCCTGCAGTTAATAGTTGTATGACCAATAATTCCGGGAAAACCTTATCCACTTACGATATCGCCGGAAGCTTTAAAAAAGCATTTCCTATGGCGTTAACTAAAATAATATCATATGAGGTTTTTAAGCTACAGGGTTAATGCCATTTAACCCTGGTATATTCACAGAAGTGGACTTTTGTCTTCTTCAGTTACTGACCGTCCTCTGATTAAAGATACACAATTAGGAATTGCAGAAGAATAATCAATATCAACACAATCTTTATGTGAAACAACGAGGGGCCTGGATAACATTGAAGTGACTCTTTCCACAAACAATGGTAGTCATGAAAATCAAGTAGGTCTAACTTCAGAGTAATTACGTCCTTATCCAAAAGCTGGAGAACGAAAAATAATTCAAGAGGCAAGAAAAGAATGTCCTCATTGCCAGTCCAGCAAGAGCAAGATTGGAAAATGAAGCGAGAGAAAGGGACGGAAACAAGCATGCAAAAGAGGAAAGAAGACGGAAGAAATTGTGTAATTCTTTGATGCAGGAAAAGAGTAGGTCTATAAAAACTGTAGGTAAATTTATGAAGAAAAAATCAAAGAAAAAAATTAATAAAAATATACAGATAATGAAGATGAATCAGAATCGGAAACTGAGGACACTTTGTGCTTAATATGTCTCAAACCATTCTAACAATCTAAGCCAGATGAAAAATGGATACAATGTATATCTTGTATCAAATGGGCTTACATAGAATGCGGTAAAGATATTTGCAATATCATGTGCATTAATTGTGTCTCAAACTTAGAAATTTCTTCTAACAATGGAAGCAATTAATTTTTTGTTGTAGAGAGAGAGTTCGAGTATTACGCAAGCAATATTTCGGCCATTTCAACCCCGCCCCCCTAGTAAGCCAAAAATTAATATTAGCTAACAAAGAAAAATAAGACCAACGGCAACGCCCCCGCCCCCACAAGATACTTACCTAATACTTAAACGCTTCCTTATGTCTAATTTCAAAACAACAACAACAAAAAAAAAACAAAAAAACAGGTATCAATTTAAATTACGTAAAAGCTTTGGAGGTAGCTAAACAATTTGCAATAAGAAGTTGCATTTATTATGTTCGAAATAATTATATTATTTAATCTAGCTACATGGGCTTTTTTTCTCTTAATTTCTTGATTTATTTTGCATAAAACGACTTCTGAAAAACAAGTTAAATTCCAATTGTTGTCAATCGTTAAGTCAATAAAACTAAATAAATATTTTTGTTAGAAAAAATAGTTGTGAGAAGGCGTTATGGGGTAAATCGATGCGCTTTGACTTTGTCAGAATAATATTTTTTTCCTCACAGTGTATTACACTTCTTCAAAGTCTCGTTTGGAATATATAAGAGGAATCTGGTAATATTTTAGTATTTATATTCAGTTACTCGTTCCAAACAAAGAAAAAAAGAAGAAAATGAAAATAGCGAAAATATATTAGACTTATTCGTCTTTTCCAACACAACGCCAACATGCCAATTCATAGATTTAACAGGAAAATATGAATATTTTAGGCTGAACGACGTTACCTATTGTAAAATTTTTATTTGAAGTGAGGGAACATGGAACCGCATTGAGGGGACGTGTCTCCCATAACGGCGCCCGTGGTACATACCTTGTATATATATCGAATATATACAAAGATGTCGGCCCATTTCTAAAGCGGTTAATATCTGAATTAATATACATATATTTTGTGTCACTTCTATACTATATGTCTAGTAGTGTAATAATGTGGCATAAAACGTGTTTTTTGGATAAATATTCTAGTTTCTTTGCAGGATTACGCTGAAACAAATTTTCGGATTATCCGAAATTTGACTCATCGGAAATCAGGTCCGATTCCTCCGTTTCGGATAATGGGAGTGCTACGTCTCCTACTTCGCCAAAATTTGGCCTAAAATTACCGAAAAAAATTAGGTTCAGGAATGTTTAACAATGCTTTAAGAATCATCAACTTACAAAAAGCGTCTGCATCGGATTTTTTGGCTCTACCAACAATCCCTTAAAGCTTCTGAAAACCGAACACCTGAACACAACTGGATACAAATCAATAAAACGTTTTTTGATTATCGAAAGTTTCCACCCATTTCATAGGCGAATGCAGAAAGTTCATAAGGGGGGATTACAGAGTACAGAGCTACACAACTCCATGTAATCATACGTATATACAGTAGAACCTATCTAAAGTGGCCACCTTTAGGTCTGAATTTCAATGATAACCACCACAGACAGGTGGTTACTATACAAGACAGACTTTAGTATAGGCACTGTTAAGTCCCTACAAGTTCTCTCTTATAAAAAATGATCACATTATTCAGGTACTCGATTTACAAGGACACACTGTATATACATATACAACATTTTCATGTGGCGGGGTTTGATCCCTCACTCCCCAGCGCTAGTGACCTACTTTCGTTTTATGGCACAAGGACATTTTAGATGACGCTATACATCAGAACATGTAGCTTCCCAAAGGACCCAAACCACTGTCGCCCAGGGAATCAAACCTCGAAATACAGAGCGATATGGAGAAAAAACGGAACGTGGTCTCGCCGGCGATAGTTAACCCAGGATTTCCTCCATAGCAGACGTACGCTCTACCTCTACAACCCTCCATGGTACGAAAGTTTCTGCAATTTCTACGAAGAATGGTTTCACACAAATTTTCGCAGCGCACTTCAGTTGGATGAGATTTTTGCGCTGAGAACTGCATAAGCATATCAACGTTTCAAGATCTTTGACGTTACAGCCCGTCTTTGTGAATATTTTTCGAAACATAGTTCACTTATACCAATGACGATTGGTCCACTGATAACATTAATGGTGAAGTCGTCTGCTATCACTGAACCATCACTGAACAAGTTTACAAAGGAGGTTCGCAAAGACGAACTACAATGCCAATTTTTTTAAGAATTTTGGAACTTCGATATCATTATATAATTCTCAATACGAAAATAGTATCCAATTAAAAAGAACATACAATTTTTGATTCGTATGGTACCCAAATTACTCAAACGCTCATTCACTAGGTCGGCAATATTTTAGCAATGTAAAAATTATGCAGGTGCGCTGCAATTCAAAAGTCTTAACCTATACAGTCTTATAACTTAATATATACGCAAATTAAATTACGTTACAAAATGCTTTTTTTGTGATATTCAATTCTATCTAAATTATTTATAAGAATCGGGTTTGATAACAAAAAACGGTTCTGAGGCAGTAGCAAATTATGTGATTTAATAGCCAGACTATAGCGCTGGAGATGGGAAATAACATCGTTGTCGGTAGTTCATCGTTATGCGCGACACTGAACCCACCCACTCTATATCTATAGGGACCGAGGAAGAATATTGCTATAGATAGATCATCATCATAGGCAGTATCGTTATAGACAAACCATCATCATAGACAGTATCGTTATAGACAAATCATCATCATGGGCAGTATCGTTATAGACAAATCACCGTTATTGTCCGCATCGTTATAGACAGATTGTCGTTATTGACTGTATCGTTATAGGCTGTACCGTTATGGACATATCGTTATAGACATCTTTCACTGTATTTATAAAAAGCATTCATCAAATAACTATAAATTCACATTTAAAATTAATATTCATTTATCGATTCTGTTACATAACAAAATGATTAAATTTATATTAATAAAAAGTCTGTTAAATGTTTCATGTAATGCATAGGAAGCGTAATAAAACTAAAGCGAAATAAAAGGTGAATAATGAGAGGAATTTTATTATAATGAAGAAATTGCATTAGAATTTTGTGTTTTTCTTAGAGGAGGACTCCACTCACTTTCATAATTAAACGCCCTGAGATAACTTAAATGTTATTGCATCGTAGAAATCCATTCTCTCGTCCAAATATTTTATTATTCTTCCGGAAAACTTTTTCACAGCTATATGATGAATTGCGAAAGACTTCATATAATGCTTTAACATATTAAATTTTAGGATTAATGCGCGGGAGGATGGGACGTCGTGTTACTTTTAATATGATATAGCTGGATTACTCCCTTAACATAGAATTCTAACCTTATCATTAATCAAAATTATTTACATGCACCACGGCTTGGTGTATATTCCTAGCAAAATTAACGATTTAGAAGAGTAGCGAATATATGTCATCAGTAAAAAAGAACGAGAATTTAGATTTCGCGAAACTTTTTTCAATGTTGTTCTAGCCCCTCAGAAAAATGCCACATCGCAAAGGGCAAACCATGGCCAGCGGCGATGTCGAGAATCCCTCAGGCAATTTTCTCTGCATTTCTACATCTCGTTGGGGGAGGTCTTGTAGAAAGGTGTGGCGAGTCTTTCTGCTTGTTCCTTCTGTCAGCCTACAGGTACGGCTGAACGTCTCAATCTGGAGACCTATGGGGAGGGGTTAACCCTGTCGATGACACTTGTTGACAAATGTTCATCCTTTGTGTCTCACTTCAAGCCTTTGTATCAGGATTGTTGAGGACCTTTGCGGTGGTAAGGCAAATCGTTTCATGCAGTTTTTCATATAGACATCAACGTGTGTCAAACAGGATTGGACTTGGTGCATGCAAAAAAATATTCAATTTGGACGAGTAACTGCATTAAGAAAATTCGAGTGATCTACAACAACTGTAGATCACGCGTAACAACGCAATTAAAAGATTTAGTGCGCAGGTTCCTCATATCTAATTGAGAATTTACTTAACAAAACGTCAACACAGTCTGCAATATTGTGGAAGGGATGCGCAGTAGGTGCAACTTGGTCACGGATGGTCGAATACTCCGTTAATAAGAATAAAATTTATTAAAACCAAAATTATTTCCATAGGATCAATGTTAAATTTTCCCGGTTAAACGAATATTATTCAAGGGTCGTTCCCTGATAATCGAATAAAGACTAGACAATCTTAGTATGAAAATCAGCGTTTAAACAAGGAAAGAAAACTATGATTTGCTTTATACGATGGAAAAGGGAATAGAGCGAATACTCAACGGGATTCATCACAAATCAATCAATTTTGACAAATTTCTTTCGACATAATTAATGCAGCAAGTGTTTACTAACCTAAAAATTTTCTTTCATTAAAAATTACATAGGTACGTATATATATATTTTTTTTTCACAGCACTATTCTTCTCAATACTATTTCATATAAATTACATGTGCAATCGGCACTAATGCCCTAACACATTTAAGTACACATGGTTTGTTTATAAGAATAATAAAATATCAGTTGAAACAGACGATATTCGTTTAAGCGGGGCCAATTGTAGTTTTTACATGAGATTATACGTTAAGGATATATTTCATAATACGTGCCTGTTACGCCTGTATGTGTATAGGTTTATAACATGGTTGTCCAAAGGTTTTGGGCCGTGGGCCACTTAGAAAAATTTCACGAATCTCGCGGGCCAGAAAGTTCCGTAAAAAAACTTCAGTTTCTTCCTGATATTTCTTTGTTCACCTACGATAAGGGAAAGGGGGTCCTCCATGCTGTTCCTGCGGTTTTTTCTTATTCCTGAAAAAAAAAATCAAAAATTTTTGCTTTGGGCATTTTTTTTTATTGCAAACGGTTGTCGGCGGACCGGATTGTGGCCATGTATGTGTTGGACAACCCTAGTTTATAAGGACCGTATATGTGTGACACAAAATCGCATATTCATGATAAAAAGGCTCTTAATCTATTATTAAAATATCGATATTCGTTAAAGCCCCCTACTTCATCCGAGATCAGGGCTAATTTCACGGATTGGTATATTTAGTATTCCGCGGTCTACGAGATACAATGTTATCAATGGCGTATGCAGTGGGGGCTGGAAACCCGTTTGTTCTATATATATGTATATATGCATATGAATATATGAGTTTGGCGTGGCCTCCCGTATGAGAGTGCACTATAGATGTGGTGAGACCTACACTTCTACGTGGACTCGTTTTCGATTGTCATCTGAACAACAAAGAGTAACAGTACGACGGTATGGTTGTTGGTGCAATGATAGCCCGCCCTTAACCCCAGCAATGGGAGATGTGTTCCCTGCAGCTAGTAGAGACTTCTTAAATTTGGTCGACCCCAGAGACGCCGATTTACAATGTGGAAAGCAAAACTAAAAGTACGTTGTATAGATTGGAACACAAATATTGACGAAACCCGAGAAAATGTTACAGATTCAATGCGGTTCATTTGTATTTTCAACATGCCTATCAACCGGGGGCGGATTATATAAGGGGGTAACGGGGCAGTAGAAGCTAAAGTGCGGGGTAAGGGATATTTCACACGAAGTCTAAGATATGCAAAGGAGATGGGAGGGGCTATTTTCACTCGCCATGAGGAATGCTTTTAGTTCGGTCATAAGATGAAGACATTCGCGCACACCATAAAAATGACATTAAAGCCGCACGGGAATGCATTAACACTGCGCCTTCGTACGCAAGCAGGAAGCACCGATAGTGAGGGATGAATCGACACGCCATGGACGACCAGTATATCGTAAGGCGAACACAGCGAGTTAAATGCATTTGCCGCGCACCGAAAGCTTCCTAAACGGCAAATATTTGCAGTGTCACATTCTGCTTCGTCGAAGAAAAACAAACCTCACACATTGCGATACATGCAATTCCAATGGCGTAGCAGCGCCGCAGTCACTCTATCTGTAGGAAAAAATACTATGGCTGGTGAAAACTCTAGGGTCAACAACCTGAGCTTTTCGCTTTCCCAAATGGAATGCTCTTACATACAGTTCAGCGTTAATATATTTACCACAAGAAATACATTTTTTTTTATGGTTGCTGCCACGCTTTTTATGTGACGATGTGGTTTGGGGAGGCTCCGACAGATGGCGTTAACCAGGTGTGCCGCCGCTCAATTTCACCAGCTGGTGTGACGATCAGCCGCAAAAATGTACTAGTCGATGAAATTGACGCATGAAAGAGGCGGAATTTGACAGAACCGCTCTCTTTATTTCCCTCTAAAACATTGGCAAATTATCCAGGTAAATAATACGTTAAATAAACTAGTTATTCAATATAAATTCCACCATCCAGAATAAGGTGTCGAATAATATGAAAACGAGGGCAAAAGAGTTCGCAGACAAGCACACGAAACTAGCTATTGCCAACAGGTGAAAAAATCCCAACAGATAATGCTAGCCGTAAAGCAAACAGTAGGCTTCTGATTCGGAGAAAATGAGTGGTTATCAAATGACTGTTAGGCAAAATACTTTCCAGCTCAGGACCTAATGACAGCCTATTTTCTCATGGATTCCACACGGGAAACAGTGGACGAAAAAACAAAAGAGAAACAAACCAGAAACTAATACCCTTCTTGCATTCAAAAACGTCGGTGCGACTTTCCAACGCAAGATTTAATGATACCTTATTCTCTTATGAAAACCACACTGGAAAAAAAAGCAAATGTAAAATAAATGAAGAAAGGATTAAACTTCTATCTTCCTCTACGTTTAACAATTGTTTTAAAATAAATAGCTTTAGGAAAATAAACCGTTTCACGTAAAATATGTAACATCAATACTCCGCATACAGCTTTCTTTTATAAATTTCGCTTTTCTAGGGGGTGGAGAGCCAATTTTTTTTATAGGGAAGGTTATGCCAACCCTAATCATCAAAATTCCCCAATCATTCAGCTAAAATTTCGATGACATTACCGCCAAAAAAAAATTAATGGTTAAAATAATCTGCAATAAAACAATTAGAATAGGAGAACGAACTTATTTAGCCTAGCAAATATACATACACATGGTTACCAAATTCGCGCGGTTGTACGAAATCAAGTAAAGGAATCCGCGTGCATTTAAGGCGTTATTATTATACTCTTTACATGTATATGTTAACAAAAAACTCCCCGTTAGATATGTATCTACTAATTAATAACATACCTCAATTACCAGTAGATGTATAAATAATATGCACGTTACACAGCCTTCGAAATTTAGGAAACCAAATTTAGGATTGAGAAAATCAATTTTGAATAAATGTATGTAATATAAGGACCGAATATTTATGGACAATTCAGTCATATAAAGAAATGGCACATCACATGAGATATTTAAAACAATTCTTTTCATGTGTCTGCCAGCACACAACGAGGCAATAGCTTTAAATAGTATTGGATTTTGCATAAATGAAGGCCCTTACATACAGTTCCAAAAAATGGGGGCGTTTTGATAAAAATTGGGGGTAATTAAAATTTCTAAGGGATTTGCAATAATACTGATCAAATGGGGGGATTTGGTCCCAAACCCACCCACTTGTCCACAGCCATACATGCATTTTTTTTTCAGCAAGATACAATATTATGATTAAGAATTAGTTAGAGTAGGCACAGGCTGGCATGCTTTTTAAGAGCAGAGAAGCATGTCAAACCGTAACTGTACGAACACACACGTTTAAAAATGAAAAAGACTTTTCTCACCTGATTATTAACATGTGGCATTAACAAGTTGACATAGAGACAGCCGTCTCCACATGAGTCCCGTTTACACTTCGGTCGCGCATCGAGCGACCTCCGATTCAGTTAAATCTAAATCAATCAAATCCAGTACAGTTCGAATCAAAGTACATCGTTCAATTATTGATCACTTTCACGGTTTAATGCAAGAAAATAAAATGCTGGAAGTTGGGAACGGTGGCAAATATCCTAAAATTTAATTCAAATTTTCTTTCATTGAGATCTCGAACTATTTTACTGTGCTCTCATATTTCCAAACCTAAGCTGGTAAATAACGGTTCGCTCGTGATGGAATGCTGGTGAACATGTGAAGATCGGGCTCGCGCGGCGGCCGAGTACAATCTGTATCCTCGCTGTCACGTGACGCAAAGTCTAACCAATCACTTGCTCGGATAGAATTGGCGGGTATGTCAGCAGCGCTACCTGGCGGTCCATTTTCGATCCGTGCGGTTTTCAAATCTCAGGTAAAGAAAACCAAGATCTTTGACAGCCTCATGTCTCTATTGCTCATACACTTTCGTCTAAGTAATGCCATATTCAGAGGCAAGTTGTCATTTACATCGTCTTTGGTAACTTACCAACGTATCGGTTACTATTATTACTTACTTAATAACAGACGAGCTTATAATGAAACGATAATAAACCTTAGACCTTTGGCTGGAATTTTTTTGCTCGAACTTATTGCCTCATCGGCATTTGAAAATACGCGTTTTAAATTAAATCTGTGCGCCAATTGTATTCAAAGAAGACAATAAACATGCAGCACTTCCTTTTTCGGACCTCACGAGTGGTTGCCACTACGTTCACAGAATTGTATAACATTTATAATTATTGTTTTCATTCCTCCATTTTTATGGCAACATAAAAATAATTTACTTAATTGCATTTTGAAGTTATTATTTTAATTCTTAGACTTGGCAATGCTGTAGTTATTTATATTTTTAGATCATTTTCTAGAAAATGGCCCAGTGACCAAAATGTGCTTGTTTCATCTATGCGTGCCACTTTGACAGCTGCTACAACGTTGTGTACTTAATAAAATTTATGAAGTAAACAAAAGAGTAAAAATTATATCGAGTAAACAAATAAAGTTTACTAAGTAAATTTTATTAACTAAACCAGTGAGATTCATTAAGTAAATTTTATTAATTAAATGAATTGTTAATGTTATTAGAATATTAAGTAAAAAAAAAAATTGCGTTAAGCAAACGAGTGAATTTTGTTAAGTAAACAAGTGAAATTTATTAAGTAAATAGGTGAAATTGTTAAGTAAATAGTCGAAAGTTGTTAAGTGAACAAGTGAAGTTAAGTAAGCCAGTCAAGCAGGTAACGTGAACAAGTGAACTACGTTCTAAAATTTGGAGAACATCTTTTTCATCCCAACGTTGTGACTACGACGTGATATTCGACGTTTTTAATTATATAAATTGTATTTAAACTATAGATAAATTTTCATACTCATCGAATTAATTTGAATAATTAACTGATTACACATTTCATTCTTTATACAACACAGCCTTCAAATTAAAACCACTGTGTTGCGGTAGTACGCGTAGTTGCAATATGTCTACTAAGCGTGCTATTAATCAGTGTTCGGGAAAAAAAAAACAGCTCACAGATTGACTGCTGCACATTGTAGTTCAGGTGTTGCTTCCTAGGCCTTATGAGGTCAGAATTCTTCGGAGAAATGTACTGTCCGTTCACGAAAAGAAGTCCGATGGAACAGTTAGAAATAACGGGAGGTGACGTTACAAACGGACTATCCCATTACAGAAGAGGAGGACTCATTTCAGACCTTGATTTTGGCGCCGACAAACGTTCACTAAAATCCAGTTCTGAAATTGGGTCCCCCTCTGCTGTAATCGGCTAGGCCGTTTGTGACGTCACCTCCCGTTATTTCTAGCTGTTTCATCGGACTACTTTTCGTGAACGGACAGTACGTTCACTTGCCTACGATGGTGTACGTAATAATAACACAGTCGTATACCGTACAATGTGCGATAACGGCGAGTTCCAATAGCATAGTAGAATGTGTGCTGTTTTTATCTCCATTAATTTTACCTCCCTAAGGCGACCACTGTCGGTTCCGTGAAAAGAGGCAGTTCAGAGAGATGGTCTCTGAATAGAGGCATATTTAGCATTAGGTCTGTGGGGAGGAAGGATATCCGTTTGCAGAAAAAAAAAGGTCCTTAAGGGAGGTGGTCTTTATGGAAGGTTTTACTGTACATATGAATATATGGAGTTGTAGCTCTGTTATCTCCGCCCCCCCCCCCTTATGGACTTTCCGCCTACGCCGGAGCAATATGTCCTTGCGCCGTACAAATACGAACAAATTAAATATTAGCAAATCATTATATTATTAGCAAAATATTGCAAATTAAAAATTAGAGGACACTTGCCGAACAGAAAAAATTGTCTGCAAAAGAGGGGTGACCATAAAATAGAGGGTCATTCCGAAATAGCTGAAAAATTATATTTCAATCATTTAAATACTTCATTTCGAAATTTGTGTATTTTTGAGTACATAGGATAAATTTAGGAAATCGAACGTAATCATTTGTTGAATATAACAAATAAATTTGCAACAAAATGTTGAATATTAAAACTTATTTGCCTTTGAAAAAAAAATAATCATTAGCTGTTTGGTAGGTTTTACTCACCAGTCCTTCAGCTTCGAAATGTATTTTTATTTGTGAGATTAATTACATCGCTTTTGCGTCGTTATGCTTAATGGCGCAGTACAGCCCAGATGCTCTTGCGCCATAAAACATCCAAACATCCAATCGTTATGCTTACAGGATCTGCTTGGTAGTCGAATAAACGATAATAATAAATTTGAACTGCGATAATTTTGTGTTGATAATTGTTTATTAGTTTCACCCAATGTATCAAATGATATGATCTATTTATTATCGAAGTCTTTATTAAGCATTGGTCATTTGAATTAACGAATTCGAGTCCTTTCCAACTCTTTAATAATGGAAGGGAAAATTCTCCACAGCACTTTTCCAGTTTATCCTTAGTTTCTTGTTGTGAGAAACGCCTCTAGTGAAGGCCGAAGTTCAAACCTATTTTGTCCTTACAGGGGTTCTAGTCTAATGGAATGAATCATAAAAATAGTGTCCGCGCCCGTATCTAAGGGTAAACACTAAACAGGGGTTTGAAATATGTTATTGTAAATTAATTTCTGGGGGGATTTTTATTTGATCGTAAAAACGATGTGACCGTAGCTGAGAGGTGTCCATTAAGATGGGTTTTACTGTAGCATTGAATTAAAAATAATTGTAATTTTCTTAATTTCAATATTAGTTCAAAGAGAATGATTAAATAATTATTCATTTTTAAGGACCACTTCTTATTGTTTGTTTGTTGGTGGTTTTACAACTCAAAAACTAAAATGGTAATGCTGCACCGGGACCTACTCTTTTCCGAGGAATCCGAACCTTTTAAAGCCTAGGGAATCAAACCCCGGACTACAGTGAGCAGTGAGAGGATTACTTCCTAAAAACACTGTTCAAAAATCGGTCTTTTCATTGCACTTATTAAAAACGGCCTGTTGTAAAAGTTAATTTCTTTTTTTGATCAGGTACTGCCCTTGAAAAGATCCCGAGTCTTATAAATGACGACTAAAAACGTCTTATAAATGAGAGACGGATTTAAGTCATATGGTGCCCGGTGCGATCCCAAAATTTGGCGCCCCCACCTCCCGCTAAATATTGGTTATTTTCAAAATAATTCCTTTCTTTGTAGTTTTTTTTTTAATTTATTTCTAGGAATCTCCTCAATAGGCTACTGAATCTTATCACAAAAAAGTACTGATTGATTGATACTTACAAGATCGAAAGCAGGGGCGGATTTAAAGGGGGCGGCGGTGACGAGCGCCTCCCCACTTTGAATGAAAATTTAACATTGAAAATATACAAGGTAAAGGTCCAATGAGGTGTCCTTTCTAAAAATCAAGTCATTAATTGCTTCCCCTTGAATGACCTCTAAATCCCTCCCCCCCGCGCATCGAAAGTCACGATAGCAATAAAAAATTTCTTACAAAAAATAGCATGATGCTTAACCACAAGTACTTTTTCTGAGGGGAAAAAATTAACTTGTTTTAATATAAAAATCAAAGCCTTATGTGAGTTTCAATAATCTGAAACTTCCACTGTACGGTTAAATAAGTTCATTCACTTTGATGTGGTTTGTACTTTGCCAAGTTCTTACTTGCAGTGTCATAGTGCATGGATGCCCATAGGGAGGGTATAGGCTGAAATTTAACTAACCGTTTAAAAATTTGGTTTGCCCGATTCTACTATGCATTTATTTTCAAAAGTTTTACAGTCACATTTTAAAATAAGGTAGTTTTTGGCTCATTACTAATTATCAAACAATATCACTTATTTTTTCAGCTTTTTAATACCTTGTACATTCACTAAAATGTTTGACAGCTTTAAGAAGGAGGTGGTACTTTTTTCTCAGTCCCCTTCCCCCTTAGAAGTACTTATATGGACATCCATATCATATTGTATCATACAAAAAATCTGAACACGTTTTGTATTACCTTGAATTTAGTCTCATAGGTTTTAGAAAGCGTAGGGAAGTAAATGTAATTACGTATTGTATTCAAAGAACTTATAAAACACCAATTTGATTTATTCTAACATTCATCTTTATTCTAACATTCAAGAATAAAGAATTTGATTTATTCTAACATTCAAGAATAAGTATTTGGATGATCCAATTGGATTTGGCCTTGTCTGCACTTAGAGGTTGTTGGGCCATTTTGTCGCCCAGTGTGACGGCACCGGTCGCATAGTCCTTAATCCGTCACTATTATAAATGCATGGACTGATCAATAAATGCAAAGGAAATACAAAGAAAATTTTACGAAAGCTATAGCTGATAAAATATTTCAGCAACAAATTTTGCTTTTCAATGTTGGCAGCAACCATACTTTTCCGAGGGAGGTAGAAGTGAAACTACCGAAACGATCAGAAATACTTGATCAAACGTTTTAACTTTAGTAACTTTGGAACGATTTTATTTTATTTCTTTGGGCGTTACATATCGTCAATGTACTTGACTAACATTTTGGTTGCTCCAATCGTTTTCCCTCGATTGATTAGACAAATAAAAGATAACATAACAAACATTTGTTAGGTTACTTGGGTAAACATTTGTTAGGTTATTTGGGTAAAAATTCGTTAAGTTACTTAAGCGAATATTTATGCCACAACATTAACAGAAATTATTTTCAGAAATCCAATAAGATTTCAAAAATTGCAAATAATTCGTCTATTTTAAAACGATTGAATCCAAATAAAAGGAAAAGGAAAAAAAAATACAAACAACTATTAATTTTGTCAAGTAATACAAATGTTGGCCAAGGCTTACCATAACGAGTAAAATTTTGTCACTGGAGAAAGAGAAAAAGGAAAGAATAGAAAAAAGGAAGAGAAAAAAGTAGAAAATAAAAAAAAGAATAAGTGAGGTAGAAAAGTAAAATGGACATAAGAATAGTAAGAGTAACGAAAGGAGGAAAATAAATTAAAAAAAGATACGAAAATAAAGGAAAGGGGAAGAAGGCTAAATATAAAGAAAATCTGATAGAAATAGATATGAAATAAGTGAAAATAAATAAAACTTATCAATCAACAGCATAAGAAAAACTATTAATTTTATATATGCAAAATAACGAAATGCTTTATTATTTAAATTCTTAGCGAAAAATATTTTGTAAATCAAGTATTTTTTAACGAAGTTGACACCTGCAATGTCGCTTCTATTTTTGTTAAAAAGGCGAGTATTTTTTAAGAAATGACAACTGAAAATTTGGGCAAAAAGGAATAAAAATAATCAATTTCACTTCCGTGAGAACGTGCATTTCAGGAGAGGAAATTTCTTTAAAAACGAAAAAGAGAGAAAAAAAAAAGAAAAGGGTCGCCAAGTCAGTCACTGCTTCAGATAATTTTGAGGGTTTTCTCCGTTGGGCGGTCTAGGTGAACGTGAGTAGTTATAAATAAGTATATAAAATACATGAAGTATATAAATATATAAAATACATGAAGTATATAAATATATAAAATACATAAAGTATATAAATATATAAAATACATAAAGTCTATAAATATATAAAATACATAAGTCTATAAATATATAAAATACATAAGAATCTATAAATATATAAAATACATAAAGTCTATAAATATACTCACGTCATAAAAGTCATAAATATAAAATACATAAAAGTCTATAAATATATAAAATACATAAAGTCTATGAATATATAAAATACATAAAATCTATAAAATATATAAAATACATAAAGTCTATAAATATATAAAACCACATAAAAGTCTATAAATATATAAAATACATAAAGATCTATAAATATATAAAATACATAAAGTCTATAAATATATAAAATACACATAAAGTCTATAAATGTCTCAAAATACATAAAAGTCTATGATATACTTAAAATACATAAAGTCTATAAATATACAAAATACATAAAGTATATAAATATATAAAATACATAAAGTATATAAATATATAAAATACATAAAGTATATAAATATATAAATACATAAAGTATATAAATATATAAAATACATAAAGTATATAAATATATATATAAAGTTTGATTCCATATCGCACTGGCCAAATCAGAGAGTGTTGATATGAATCACAGCCGCCTCTACTTCGATGCAATTTTTTATGTGTAGATATGAATATATGAAATTGTCGCTCCATAATACCCTCTTATAAGCCTGTACCTCCCTCCCCCTACGAACTTTCTGTGCACGATAAGAGAGCGTTCAAGTATTACGTAAGCAATATTTTGGTCATTTCAACCCCCCTCCCCTGGTAAGCAAAAATTAACATTGGTTAACACAGGGAAATAAGCGCAACTTGTACCCCCTCCACCCACCAACAAGGGTGCGTAATACTTGAACTCTTCCTAACAGATTCTATTAAGGGAAAAACAATGAGCCGGCATATAATCCTTAATTTGAAACTAATTTTTACGCCGAATAAAGGTAGCCCAGTAAGCAAAATTATGTGAAAAAAAATGAAATTCTTATCTGATAAATATGCGCTAAAATTTTTATTCTGATGTCGTTCATTAATGGTGTAATAATAGTTCTTATGTATGTGTGTGTGTGCGTAAATTGGGCAGGGCCGTAGCTAGGGGTTGACGTGGAAGGCCCACGCCAGGGGCGCAAGCGAGGAAGGGCGTAAAATCGGCTGAAATAATTCACAGGAGAGAATATGTCCGTGGATAGGGGCGCAATCTGGACGGTTCAGCCAAGGGCGCAAAATCATTTAGCTACAGCGTCGAAACTGGCGCTAATAAATAAAAATAGGGCTGGATATATTAAACACTAAGGACCTCAGAGTGTTATATTCTTGATATGTGCTAATTAAAAAAATACTTCTCTTTTCATTAAAAAAATAGGCTGGTTAAATTATGAATCAAATTTGAAATTATTATTGTTTTAAATTTATTAATTAATTTATTAATTATTTAAAGTTATTTTTAAGTATATAGGCTAATTGCTTGTTATTAAAACGCAGGTTGGTATGTTTATTCTTAACAACTGAAGAAAATGCCTTTAAAGGAAGATGTGTGTTATATATTTTGAATGGGTAATTGCCAAAAAAGATCCTAAGTAAGATTTGCACTGTTTTGGAAAAAAAAAAAAATGTGACGTACCAAATTTCCACCTTAAACGAGACAAAAATTACCTCATACTTTCCATGGTCGCAGTAAACATGCAGGGGCGTTTTTATGGAATCAGTTAAAATCTTGTCGCCCCTCACCCCTCCAAAAGTGAACAATAAATATAAAATAATATTTCCAAATGGCAAATTTGACTTAAGTCTCTTTTAATAATTATCCACTTAGTTTACTTAGAAGTTAGAAATAAATTATTGTGTGAAACTCATAAACAAATATTCGATATTTCCTCTGCAAGTACAGATCACACACTTTCACCTATCATTTCTTCAGCAAAAGCTAACTTTACAATCTTTCAAACGAATAGATAAGAAAAATGGTTATCGCTAGCACATTACTTTTAATAAAGTAAATTTTATTTAACTTAAAGTAATTTTAATTAACTAACGTCAATTTTTGGCGATACATCTGATGCGTAATTTCTAATTAATATTGGCGTATTTGAATTAGGAAAATTGAATCCGATGACTATGGCAGGATTAGAAACAGAGGACAGGAAAGCAATAGCTTGTTAAAATTTGCTATATATTTAAACATACCATTAATTTGTATGCTTTTATAGAGAAATTGAATAAATGATCACAAGGGTTAGGGCACGATCACCACCATTATTAATAAATTAATTGTTTATTAATTGTTTATTTATTGTATCATTAAGAGTGGGTGCCGAAGATACTTTTTTAAGAAAACGTGTGGGTACCGATTCAAAATATCGTTTTTGTTTGCCTCAGACATCGCTATCATTGAACCACTCGCCTGAAAAGGAAACCAGAAAAACCGAGAAGAGGGGGATAATCGGAGAAGGAAATGACATCATCATTAGACGTAAATGACATCATTCAAATGCTGTTTGTTTACTGAAGACATAATGTTACCAAGTTAATCTCTCTTCTTCTCGAAAGGAGTCCACTTCCGATTAGGAAATTTTTACTTTCTGACAATTTCAAATTTGGGAAAAAAAATAAAAAAAATACGGAATTTGCGAAACAACTTTATAAATAAATAAATAAATAAATAAACTCACATTTTTTGCTGCTTCGCCGTGTGCTGAACCCAAACGTCAGAACAGAAATGTCGACTCTTTTTCAGTACAGGAATCGTATATAGTCAAATTTATTTGGTGAATAGCATCGAGATATTTGAGAAAAATTAGCGGCATTTTATAAATTCAACGCTGCGACATGCATATACGCTGCTACGAGCGCCACGATCCATTTGTTTTCACTTGCTTTTGAATTCAAAATACGTTCCTTGAAATGTTCAATAAAATTGAAAAAAGATTGCTGCTTTAGATACTGCGAGGTATAGGAAAGGGGCGAGGCTCAAGGGGGCTCAAGCCTCCCATTGGCTATAGAGCCGTAGCCAGGCTGGGACTAGAGGTGGAGCTTCCTGGAAACCCTGGAAATATAGTCTCACCCCCCCCCCCAACCTGGGAAATATTTTTTCTCAAAATAAATTTTTAATTTTTGTAGAATGTAATTTTAAATTTTTTTTGTCTTGTATGAAATTGTACACGACAATGCAAATTGTTCTTTGATATTGAAAATGCACTGAAAGTAACTTTTACTTTTAAATTAACTTTAAGAAATTTATTTGTTAACGTCAAATATATTAGTTTACATATATATATGCACATTTAATATTATTAAATATATTAATAAAATACATCAAAATATGTAAGAATTTTAAGCCCCCTGAAGGCTTCCAAGCCCTCTTAATTTTCATGCCCCCCCCCTCTAACAAGCGTCTAGCTACGAGCCTGATTGGCTATCAAAACACATTATTTTCTCACATTTCTTCACATAATCTTCTTTGAAGCCACTTGAGAGCCCCAATAATTCCACTTGAGGCCTCCGTAACTTTTGAGTTACTGCGCTACTGCTGTGAAGAGAGCCCTCTACAAACTATTCCACGGACGAATCCGGACTTCTGGAGTAACGCTGAATACCATTGCATTAGACGAATCTAGCAACATTGGATCACATTTCCAAGCTGAATTGACTTATTGAAAATCACTTACTTTTTTTTTTAATCCATAGGAGGACGGAGTTTGCAAGTTTTTCTCTTGAACTCTGACTTCTCTAATTTTAAATGCAAGTTTTTTCTTCTATTATTAGCATTATTAAATCTATTGTGTTCACCAATTTATTTAAAAGATGAAATTATTCATGCTTTTACGAAAATATATTTAAATTTGTATAATTTATTCAATAAATTATTTTCATACGCAGTTTAAAAACAATTTTTGACGAGTGCTTTTGGGATAATTTAACCTCTTTTTCTATTAATAATATATTCTATATATTCTATGAATGATATAATAATAATGAATTATAACATTATTGCTACATATAGACATGTTGCTCTTTGGGTCAGTTTCTACTCTTGTTGCGTTTTTGCAGGGAAAAGCGAGGAAGAACGTGTTTCGCTCCAAACGGCAATCAATGCCATTGTCCTTTTGTATCAACTAAACCACCGTTATTGTAACTGGCAACGTCTAGCCTTTAGCCCTGATGTCCAGTGGTTAACGCGCTTTTGTCAATTTCACTATGTACATAAAGCCGTGGTTGACACGAAATTGTTGTTGGAACATCGCTGCAATGCTCGTTTCAACAAGCATTCTACTTGAATAAACTCCATCTCTTCGGACAGAAACTGAAGAAGTCAATGACATCAAAATCTCATTTCTGATACATATTATATCAATTAAAAGATACAGAAAATATGGAGTGTGAATATTACGATGCAGCTATTGCTGACAAAATGGTCATTTTTGTCATGAATATATTCGTTAAATAATAACCGGCCAAGAAAACGAATAAAAATATAGAGCATAAAATTTTGTAAGATTTTTTTTAAAGTTTTTGACATACTACCCCAGTTTCTAGAAATTATATGACGACATAACTAAGGCGAAAAAAGCATTATTCCTATGAGGTTCTCGAGGGAACTTAACAATCGTGTGCATGTGTGCAGTGCCGTATTTACCATTTTGCCGCCCCTAGGCTATTTTTGCCACTCCTTCCTACCCCCGCCAGTCAGTGATAGGAGCATAAAAATTGCTACACATTTCGTATTGACAATAAATATGTTGAAAAACAAACTCATAAATTGAAACATAAACATTAAACAATATTAACTTATATTGAAGTATTCTCTCTTCTTGGTATATAATAAATCAAATTCAATTTTATTGAAATAAATTTTAATTTTAGCAAAAAATAAAAGCCTATCGAACACTGGTATTTAAATGGAAAGCATGACGTCTAGCTTTCTTCTCGGCAAAACGTCTGATTATATCATATGGTATTGATTTTGTTATATCAGACTTGATACACAAAATTTTGAGGCCCTCCTTAAGGGCTTTGATGTAGCTTGATATTATTTAAGTTAAAGAATTATTTTAATAACAAACAGTTATTTCGACACTGGCGCAATGTTTAAAAACACATTTGTGATTTTAAAAATTACGCCAGTGTCGAAATAACTGTTTGTTATGGAATCTCCTGGTGAAACTCTGTATTGTTTCGTTAGTTATTTTAATGTTAATCAACAACAAATTTTTAGGTAGTCAGCTGTGTAGCAAAAAGATTATTTATTGCTAAAACTTTACGTTTCGATTCGAGCTGTGCGAATCATCATCAGAAGAGGTTAAATTACATGAAAAACTTTTGAGAAAATTGTAGAATATACGTAAGTTGCGGAAACAGTATAAATACGTTGAAATAAATTATTATGAAATTTTAGAGACGAATATAAAAGCCAAAACAGAAGAAAAAGTTTTTCTTCTTACTTTCAACTTATGTATATTCTACAATTTTCTCAAAAGTTTTTCATTTAATTTAACCTCTTCTGATGATGATTCGCACAGCTCGAATCGAAACGTAAAGTTTTAGCAATAAATAATCGTTTTGCTATACAGCTGACTACCTGAAAATTTGTTGTTGATTATTATAATGGGCTGTGAAAGTCAGCGTGAAACTATTTTAATGTTGTTTATTTATGAATGTTCGAGTTTCACTATTGATAAACCTGAATATTATGAATAATAAACTTCAAAGAAAACTCACGATTTAGTGATTAAATGTCGCGGAGGTCACATTCTGTAGATCCAGTCCAAACTACAAAAGGTCCTTAGTTCGATACTGTGTGTGTGTGTGCAGAGGCGTAGCCAGGGGGTGGGGGTTGTAACCCCCATCGCAATGAAATTTTGTATATTTAACATAGGAATATATGAGTTGTAGCTCTGTAACCCCTCCCATTAAGCCTATAACCCTCCCCTTATGAACTTTCTGCTTGTTTGTTTGTTTGGATTTTTTATGGCGCAAGAGCATCTGGGCTATACTGCGCTAAGTGAATGAACTTTCTACCTACGCCAGTGTGTGTGTGTTAAATACCTAGCTTGTAACGAAAAAATACAAGTTTTATACTTGTAATTATTTTCTTATTTTGTTCATTTTTTAAGGTTTGTGTAATTAGTAATTCAATAATTTTAACATTTTTATCTATAGTTTTACATGTAACTTGATAATCATGAAACAATTATACTAATTTCTAAGGTTTACACGCTTTGTTATATGCCTGATATTCGAGAAAATTTTTAATTAGGTTGTTATACATATTCCCATGTTATCTCAGTAGAGACTATGTTAGTTACCGAGTTCTATCTCCACTGAATTAGCTTTTTATTTATAGTTGGCTGAATTTAAGTTTCGCCGCCATTTCTCGCCAAGGAAATCTGACGTCAACAGGTACCAATAAAAGCAAAACAAATTGGAAAAGAAAAAGTGGGTAGGATAAGAAGACATAAAATCGTTCCAAAATCCATCATCTTTATGGATTTATGTAGTAGTGCTTTTGCTTCGGACTGGACTGGACTTTTCCATTACCAAATATAAGATGTGGAGGAGGAATTTTCTTTTTAACTCTACTCTTCTTCTCTCATACTTCCGTCCAGCTTCCGACACGTGACAAAACAGAAAAGGATAGTAAGAATAATAATAAGAAAAAATAAGGAACAATTGAAAAAAAAACCGCAGAAGATAGCTAGATGGTAGGCAGCCAAGCCTTTTTTTTTTCCGTGCGGAAACGCGGCGACCGTCGGGCCGGTCTCAAACTCCGAAGCACGGCGTCAATCAAGATAAATACTTTCGAAGAAATCACTCTTTCTGCCAGCGACGGAACTTTCAATTATTGAATAGAGGGTGAGTGAGTGAAAATAATATACCAAGTATAAATGAATGAGTGAAGAGACGATATGAAAGAATAGAAAGCGAAAAAACTGTTGCAGTTCAAGAGAGGGGTGTGTGCTTGTTTTTTTTGTTTTGTTTTTTTCAGACGATGTAGCTATACCGTGAGAAGGCGCCGACATCGCCTCCTTTATGTGCAAAGAGATATAACCTACTTTTATATTTTTTTTTTTGCAATTATATTTTTCGCTGTGCAGTGACGTATAAAAGAGTTCTTGAAGCAGCACATCGTCAGAGAAAAGGATGATCTTGTCGGTAGCACTTAAGGAAGGTGGAAGTTTTAAATATCCTCTGAGATGATGCACTTTTTAAGGCAGAGAAGTACTAGAACAAATCAGCAGCTGCGCAGCCTGAAGTTTAACCCGAAGGCCCTGATTTCGAGAGTAATTAAAATAAAAAGATTACGGAACTTGTAATTTTGAATTTACTACGAAAAACTGTAGATTTTAACGGACCTAGAGCTGGTCACCTTAAGAAAAGATTTCTCCGCATCAATCTAGATCATCGAGCAGGCCTTATTCTAAGCAAATTTTCCAATTGCACACTTTCAATCCAGTTTTGTTCGTAGAAAGGAGAGAACTTTAAAAAGTAATTTAACTAAATTACTAAATACTTTCCCCCAAAGGCAGTTATAACAACTAGTTAACTCCTTTTCTAAAAAAGTAATTGTAGCTACAAGTTGACTTGTTTTTATCCAAGGGTGCCACCCTCGAAATTTTTGTTTAAAAATATACTCACATTTGATGCGCTTTAGAGCAAAAACAATACTTAACAACTCCGTTTTTGTAGTGTAAGTTAACCACAATATAGTTAGTTAACTACTTCTCATCACTGCACGTATGTGCTTACAACTTAAAATGATTACACAAATCTGCAATTTCTATTTTTAAGCGAATATGTATGATGACATGACAGATTACACACAGAGAGCAGAGCTATAATTTCTTTTTACCATTTAAAATTCGAATTTTCTTTCGTCGCAATTTTCTTTTTTCTCTGATCCACTACTCCCAGATTTACTCTTCTCATTAAATACGCCAGAATTGATTGATTGTTTGGCTTTTTTATGGCGCAAGAGCATCTGGGCTATACTGCGCCAAAATACCCCAGAATGCTATGGCTGTTGGCTCTAGGATCAGCTTACCGTGATTCCATTAAAAGGCATTATTTAGTTAAATACGCAACACAGTTTTCCCAGCCCAAGTGCACACTTTGTGTCGAAAACATAGAAAAAGGCCTATCATCAAGTATACATACAGTAAAACCTGTCTAAAAGGACCACCTTTGGAATTGAACTGCGACGGTCAACATAGACAGTTGGTCACTATACATGACATACTTTGGCATAGGCGTAACTAAGTCCCTACCAGTTCTCTCTTATAAAAAATGACCACTTCATTCAGGTGGTCGATATACCAAGGTGTTCAATTTACCAGGTTTCACTGTATATCTTTATACGCTCTTTTTTTTTTTTAGGATCGATATCGAGGAAAGATAAACCAAGTCCCTTTAGTTATTTGCCATAGAAATAAAATATCAATTACCATTCAGGAAGTGACGAATCGCATTCCTAGACTTTCCGGGGGGGTCTCGGGCGTTTTATTCACGCAGATTAATCATCGAAAGGCACATGAGCGACTGCACTTCACACCTTTCGATAGGAAATACAATAAGTAGTTCGTCACACTTTTTTTTTTCCTTTTTTTCTGCTATGACTTATCACCGAAGAGAATCTTCGGCGTGAGCTAAGCGACAAAACAAACGCTGCTCTTACTGAAGTCCAAGGAAATTGACAAGCTTTTTTTTAAACATTTATTCACTTTCATGACAAAGCTTGTTTATTTCGCATACTCGTTATTTTATTATTATATACTTATTATCATATATGGTACTTATTGTTATATACTAGTGGTTCCCAACCTTTTTCAAGCCGCGACCCACTTTTATAGTAGCCAAGTAATCCGCGACCCCCTTTTATAGCAACCAACAGTTCCGTGACCATCCCCCGGTCTGCCGCCGCCACATTTGCATAATAAAAGCATTTTTAAAAGAGTTAAAAAAAACCACTATAAATACAAAATTATATTATATATATTACATCAATCATGCGTATTATATTGATTATATATATTATATTAATTATATATTATATTAATCGTATATATTAACATACATTATATGTAAGTTAACAACCATTAGTAAAATATTGCAATATGTGTAGCCATGTTGAAATATAAAAGCGTTGGAAACATTTGGTATGAAATTCTTTATAAAAATAATTGCAACTAAAAATAGTTGCGGCGACTCCCCCCCAAACCTGTTTGCGACCCCCAGGTTAGGTACCAGTTATATGCTTATTATTATTATTAATAATAATGTAAAGTACCTAATACTTGTAATGGGGTCAATTTCGATGGGAGGGGATGTCGTACTTTCAAACAATTTATTCGTTCATAATTTGAACTGTTAATGAAGTTTTGACATGTAAAAAGTTTTCCGTCTTTACGCAATAAGATTCGCCTATCACTTGTGCTGTGAAATGCGACAACGCAAGACATCAGATCGTTATCTAAGATAATCCAGTCGTGAAATTACAGAATCGAACTAAGTTTATGTTTTTTTACCAAATTATTATTTAATTGTACAATTTTAAAATGCATATTTGTATTTAAAAAATTAATATGTAATATGTTAAGGGTAAAACACGTTCAAGTATTACGTAAGCAATATTTTGGCCATTTTATACCCCTCTCCCTCCTAAGCAAAAATTAACATTGGCTAACAGGAAAATAAGCACAACAGCAATGCCCTCTCCCCCCAAAGGTGCTTACGTAATACTTGAATACTCCGTAATTGATAGTGAATTATTATATCAAGATTATAAACAATATTATATAATTCATGAATGGATTGTGTTCCGATATCTTCTTAATGCTTCTTTTTAGCTGCAATCCAATTTGTTAATTACAATTAAAATATTTTAAACAAATATAAGACTATTTGCCTATTTAAAAATCTCCAAATGCAACAGTCTAATTTATAAATTAAGCAGTCTGCAAATTTCGTACCCATTGCATAAATAGAGATTAGGCCAATAATGCGCCAATACGAAAATAAGGTAACATCAAGATAATTTTATATAAAGCGGACTTGCCATTCGTGCATATAGATTGTTCTCTAGGTTTCTCGCTCTCCCCTCTCTCCTCACCTTTTCTCTTATTGGCCTTTAATTTTTTAAGCAATTGCGTTAACTGTAAAGCTTTCACAACAGTATGTGAAAAAAACAGAAACCACAAATAAAATAAAATTTGCGGGCATTTGCGTTTTTGTAGGGGGCATGACGCTTCATCCGGGAAGGGATCACTTACACAACTTGAATACGTCTTTTTCAAGCATCATCGAAAAGCGTCTCTTTTTCTCCTAAACAAAAACAGCTCTAGTTTGAGCTTCTTTCTGCATGGGTGTCGAAAATTATTAAGTAAAAATAAATTCCTCCATGAAAACTCGCCCCGGTGGCTTTGTGTGTTGACCATTATTTGGCAATTGTGTTATCCCTGTAAAGGGTAATAATATCTTACATCATCAAAAGACAGATTTGACTTAGCAACTCTCTTGTGGCCCTGCGGTGGCGCAGTGTGGTAACGCGTTCTCCTAGTGCGCCGCTAATCCGGGTTCGACTCCCAGCAGTGCAAAGAACGCTTACTCAGAGATCTCATAAAGATCGCACTGCTCACTGTAGTCCGGGGTTTGGTTCCCTAGGCCTTAAGAGGTTCGGATTCCTCGGAAAACAGTAGGTCCCGGCGCAGCATGACCACTGTAGTCTTTGAGCCGTAAAATCAAAAAAAAGCAACTCTGTTATCCTTCGAGAGTTAAAGAAAGGTTAGACAAAGCGATCTTACTGATGTGTCTTTTTCCCCAAGAAAAAACTGTGATATGATAATGACTCTCTCTCCGGACTCCTTCCTGTTTTTTTTTTATATTTTTCGTTTACACACTGTACATTCGTTTTAGCATTAGGGGTGACTGGGACTCGTCAAGCTGGAACCTGCCAGCTTTTTTTCCAGTAATTCCTCTGGTATATAATTGGTATCGTTCGCAATGCGTCACTGTAAATATGCCATTTGAATATATGTGTAAGCGTTTTGTTTTTCTTTTTTAATAAAATTAATTTCCTAAATTTTCATTTCAATATGTACTATTTAGTTAAGAATAGTATTTAATTAAAATATTTATTTAATATTGTTAAGAATAATTCAGAATTATTGATTTGTCGAGATTTGGGCTTGTCTGTATTTCGGCTGTCGGGATTGGGACATGACCCTATACTAATAAATAACTTTATGATGCATTGGCCAACTGGAAGAAAGAGAGGTATTAAGCTTTGCTCTTACTTTCTCCCATTTCTAATGTAAGCGGAAGTTTCCGTAATACAAATAATATTATATAACAATGCAATTTATAAAATTTATATACCGCCAAATTACGTAGGTTGAAAAAAAAATTGTTTATTTACTCACGATTCATTTAAAACATATTGTGCTTATGGTATAAACCCGCTGGGTGAATGGAAAGGTCACGTTTGGAGCCATTATATTGGCAGAATCTTGCTGAGTTTGGATCTGCAGAGGAGTTCTAACTGCTCAACAGGTAATTCCCGAAATTAGTAAAAGCTTAACAGGATGTGTAAACCACGGTAAGCTTATTAATATTAAGCTACTTGCAGAACTTTAAAAAAAAAGCTATATAAAATACATATGGAATAATTAGGAATATTATTAACTAAATATACATATAAGGAAACTTCTTGTTGTAACTACCTATGATGCATTCTCCAGTATCATTTGAAGATGGTCATAATTCAAAAATCCGTTATCCTCTCACTTTTGAAACCAAGTATCTTTTTCTATTGTGCTTATAGCCAACCCCTATTAGTAAAATTATGCTGCGCTCTAAATATTTAGATTTGTTGGAGAGAGGTGATAATTCACATACAGTAAAATCGGTTTATAACGCTATTTTTTTCGTCGTTCCCATAGATATAGTTATCAAATTCGATCTTGTCTTTAACGATTTCTTTTCCCAGTCCTTAGAATGTTGTCATAGGCCAATTTTCAAGCTTTTTTGACACTCCATGCCGGATTACATTTTTTAAAGGTCCTAGCATAGGCGCCCATATGGGGGGAAGAGGGGCCTCGAGCCCCCCCCCTAGTTGTTCAAAAATTTGATTTGCCCGATTCTGCTATGCATTTACTTTCAAAAGTTTTACAAGCGCATTTTAAAATAAGACACTTTTTGTCAAGCTCACTAATCGTCAAGCTCACTAATTGCTCACTAATTGTCAAGTAGTATCAATTATTTTTGTAGCATTTTTGTATCATATGGACTCCGATGAGCTCCTAGGCTTATAGAATAGAACGAGCTTTAAAATTCACCAAAATGTGCAAAGCACACGCTATAAACATTTTCATATAACGTGCCAAATAAAATATTAGCCAACATGGCAACGCCCTTGGCTGAAACCTGCAACGCCCAAAGGAGCTACAAGACACAGTTTGATAACTCCTATTATAGACAAATTACACTGTATGTAAAGTAATAAAAAATGAAGGTCAATTTACCACTTTAAATAACAGTTGTTATAGAATCTCCCGGTGCAACTTCGTATCGTTTTACCCTTTTTACTATTTTAAACGTACCGAACTCAGAAAGTGTTAAAAGTCCCGGTCAATGCAAAAGGTTAAAAAGATATGTAATTAATAAATTTTTGCAAATTTTATTCATCTTTTTCGAGCCCAAGAACTCCGTCCTCTTCATCAAGAAACCATTCTTCACATTGAAGGGGATTTGCTTCTTGAAATATTATATATATTGTTACGGGAAAGCCGGGCATATTTCGTTCCACATAGGTATTAGGCATAATAGGAGCGGAAGGTTATAGAGCACGGTAGAAACCTAATACACCTTTTTCATCAGTGTCCTGAAATAACAAGAGGCCTTTCTGGAGACTTGAGAATCTCCAAAAGGTTTTTCAGTTTGCTCAACGAAGCCTTCGACCACATCTTAAGTATATTTGGCATTCACACCGTCCCTGCGGAGAGCCTCGCTCTCAAGCCGCGTTAAAGGATGTTTAAAAAGTGGGAAATGTATTTGAACAAATTCAGCTTTCGACTAATTTATTCGGAATAACACTCTTCTTGTCAACTGAAAACGGTTTCCGCTAGGTGAAACGACAGATTGTTTTCTTAATGCGGCAAATTGTCTTTCGAGCAAATTTTATGACCCCGGTTTGCAGATTGAATTTTTCGTGCTTGTTTTTATTTATATATTTTAAATTTTCGTTTTCTCTTTTTCTTGTTAAATGTACTTTAAAAACTTACTTTATATTTAAAACTTACTGGTTATATATTCTCATCGCCATACCATATTTAACTATTGTCAATCAACTGCTGGAGATGAAGGTCTCTTCAAGTACTTTCTATACGCAAGCTTATCTGAAGCTTTTGGCTTCCATATATATATTTTTACCCTTGTTTAACTCATCCACCCATCTAGTCTGACTTTTCTAGGTCTTTTATGGTCTTTTGAAATCTACTTCACAATTGCAGTTGTTTCTCGTTGATGAGTTCTATGTAATTCTTCCTCCACGCAATGAGTTAACACTTTTGTGAAGCTTTAATAAATAGCGGACAACAAGCCAACGGATCAGCGACTTTTTAACCCTACTTCATCACGTTTGTATGTAACAACTTTTCTATATTAGTGTGTTACTGGTTTGGTTTTCTAACGCCATTGAGATATTTGGTTGAGAATTTTGCAAGCATTCAAGTTTTCTTCAGATTCTTTCAGAATACCTAACATAATACTACATTATCATTCGAGGTTGTCCCTTTTTTTCATACTTCTGATTGCATGCAGAGCTTCGCAATTCAAAATTTTGGGTCCTGTTCCTTCGACTGTTTCAGTGTCTTCACTTAATTCGTTGTCTACTTCATACAACTTTCTGCAGAATTCTCCCGCTTTCCTGAATTTTTTGCCCGATTTATTATAATGCCATCTTTTCCCCTTTACCGCAATGATTTGTTTCTTCGCAGTAGACAGACATTCTATAAAGTTCCTGAGGCTTTTATTGTCTTCACTATGGCTTTCCTTACTAACTCATAGCTTAATTTCCGTATGTTTTCTTTTAAGCTTTTGCGTAAAATTTTATAAAGTTCTATATATTCAATCCAAAGGTGTAGTCGGAGCACAGTGCAGCCTAGCGGCGCTAAGGCAAAGTTTTAGGAAATCATACATTTGACAAACAAAATGCTGTTCAAGTTGCAAATAAAAAATATGTAGATCTACAATTCTATAAAAAAAATTTTTTTTTTAGAGCAATGACCTTAAAATTTTGAATAAATCAACTAATGTATGTAATAATAATATGTTTGTTTGTTTGTTTTTTGGTTTTACGGCTCAAAGACTACAGTGGTCATGCTGCGCCGGGACCTACAGTTTTCCGAGGAATCCGAACCTCTTAAGGCCTGGGGAACCAAACCCCGGACTACAGTGAGCAGTGCGATCTTTTATGAGATCTCTGAGTAAGCGTTCTTTTTGCACTGCTGGGAGTCGAACCCGGATTAGCCGCGCAATAGGAGAACGCGTTACCACACTGCGCCACCGCAGGGCCAATAATAATATGTAATTCGCATCATGGGCACTCATATGAGTACTTCTGGTGTGGAAGTGGAAAATCATTACCACCTCCTTCTCAAGGTTGTCAAACATTTTAGTGGATGTACAATATACTAAAATGCTACAAAAATAATTGATACTTCTTGACAATTGGTAATGAACTAAAAGTACCTTATTTTAAAATGTGACGGTGAATTTTTTTAAAGTAAATGCACAGCAGAATCGGGCAAATCAAATTTTTAAACGGCTAGGGGCGGGGCTCGAGCCCCCTACCTACTTATATTGGGCCCCTGATTCGCAGGTATATTATTTCATCTCCACATAAATCAATTCGTTTCTTTGTGAAAAAATAGAGGAAAAAAAATGCTATAAACGTGACCGAAATTAAGACCATCGACTATTTTGGATTTTTTTTTCTTTTCTAAAAAAGAAAAACATCTGTATGTCATCATTCATTACTAAAATGTACTGTACGTACCTTTATTAAATTGTAAGGTGCAATTCAAATAATAATGTCTAAACACACTAATGCATTATATATTGACATTCCTAAACCTGTGATTGTGGAAAGAGATCAAATAAATCATTGAAGTCAGTTCTTGCCTTAATACACAATTTCAATTAACGAATCTTTTTGAGTAACAGACATTTTTTAATCGGTTTCTTGAGATTCGTTGATGGGAGAGTTCGCTGTATTTAAATGATCACTTCAATGATCACTTCATGGTTTACTTCAATGATCACTTCATGGTTTACTTCAATGATCACTTCATGGTTTACTTCAATGATCACTTCATGGTTTACTTCAATGATCACTTCATGGTTTACTTCAATGATCATTTCATGGTTTACTTCAATGATCAATTCATGGTTTACTTCAATGATCACTTCATGGTTTACTTCAATGGTCACTTCATGGTTTTGCTTCAATGATGCTTCATGTTTGCTACTTGCGATCACTTCATGGTTTACTTCAACGATCCTTCGCGGTTTACTTCAGCAGTCACTTCATGGTTAACTTCAATGATCACTTCATGGTTTACTTCAATGATCACTTCATGGTTTACTTCAATGATCACTTCATGGTTTACTTCAATGATCACTTCATGGTTTACTTCAATGATCACTTCATGGTTAACTTCAATGATCACTTCATGGTTTACTTCAATGATCATTTCATGGTTTACTTCAATGATCACTTCATGGTTTGAAGTTGGTATATCTCTGAAATAGTTATATATCGCCTATACCTGCATATAGTATACTAATATATTGCGTATTTTATACATATTATATATAAGTTGTTTAAGTATTTTCTAAACATGTTTTTAAGGAGCCCAATCAATTATATTTTAATAATAATTACTTAAACTACTACAATAAAAGCACTCTTAATTACCTCTCAAGTACGGTCATTCTGTTTTTATTGCT
The DNA here is from genome assembly GCA_006491805.2 of Dysdera silvatica. Lineage (NCBI taxonomy): Eukaryota > Metazoa > Arthropoda > Arachnida > Araneae > Dysderidae > Dysdera > Dysdera silvatica. The sequence continues at coordinate 161,915,259 of QLNU02014802.1, read as the reverse complement.
TGTTTGTTTGGATTTTTTATGGCGCAAGAGCATCTGGGCTATACTGCGCCATATTCTGTTTTTACGATCAAATAAAAATCCGTGAAAAAAACACCTCCAAAGCAATATATCTTCCTCTTTCATGGACAAATTTTTCTGTCCAATGTGTGTCCGCTGATGAGGAGTTTAACTATACTTACTTTAATTAATGATAGTACAGTAGAACCTGTCTAAAGTGACCACTTTTGGGACTGGACTGCAATAGTCATCACAGACAGGTGGTCACTGTATACTTGGTATCGGCACGGCTAAGTCCCTACCAGTTCTCTCTTATAAAAAGTGGTTACTTAATCCAGGTGGTCGATTTATAAAGGTGGTTGCTTTACCACGTTTCGGTGTATATTTGTACGATAAATAAAACTATAAATAACATGCTAAATAATATATAGGCACATATATTAGTTAGTATGTTATAATAATTAGTATATAAATATACTATATAATTAGTATATTTATATACCGTACTTCAGTATGTTATGTACTATAAAATAATATATAGGCACAACAAGTTATTAATCCGTGGGATCAACGCATATTCTTGATAGCTGCGTTGTAAATTCTAAAAATTCGGATCGTGAATTCTTAAAGCGAGGTATTTTAATATGGGGGGGTGGGGGAAAGCCCGGGAAAAACGGTGATAAAACCCGCCAAAATGAAGCTCAAACATGGAAATGAAGTGCATTTTGTTCGTGTGCAAGCAACGGTAACCTTGTTAGAAGAGATGAATGACAGGAAATGCACGCAAAGCATTTTTAGGTTCAGGTATTTTACGCACGCCGGTAAAGGTTAGCAAATGCACGAATAACGAAGCATGAGCAGCCTTACACCAAAACGTGCCAGACACGTTTACGAATAACTCCCAAAGTAAATGCTCCATATTCCGACATCCCGAAGTGGCTTGTAGACAAAATACAATTCCGCACATAATTAATTTCATACTCCTGCTCTGCGTGAAAGCGTGTTGTGTGTTTAAATTTACCTCGTGAATATAACACAAAGTATATACATATTTGGACGCAGTCTGGGCAAGCGTCGTCTATTTCCATAAATATTCGTCATAATTGACATAGTTTCTATTGAAAAAATTTTTACGGACAGGAAACTGACTCATAAATCATGGAGGTAAAATTGTTGATGAAATTCTTGTTGGAAAATTGACTGTCAATTAAAATTTCAAAACGGTATTGGCCGCACAGTGGCGCAGCGTTCGCGTATCTCTCTAGCGTCCCATTAATTCCGGGTTCGAGTCCCAACGCGATGAGGAGGAGGAGGAGGAGGGACTGCTTATGGTTTAATCGCTCGCTGTAGTCCGGAGTTGCTTCCCTCCGTCTTAAGATAGTGTCTTCAACATTTTTCAGTTCAAGGGCCAATTTTTCTTATTCTTGTTAGCTCTCAGGCCACACTATAATTATTCATTATTCCGCTATATAATTATTCATTGTTCCGCTATATAATTATTCATTATTCCGCTATGTAATTATTCATTATAGTTAAGTGTGCTAGCAATATTAAGACTGAACAAAGACGAATCCTCCAGGTGGGGAGCAGGGAGACCACCCCTGGATCAACTTTTGTTGCAGTTTTTTTTTAAGTTCTCTATGTTGATTTTGCGCGCCCACCCGAAAAGATTTTCTGGATTCGCCTCTGGGACAGGATATATATATACAGTAGAACCTCCATATAACGTACTTCCGTATAGCGAAATTCTCTATATAGCGAAGTTTTGGCAAATCCCCATGGTCATTACATATGAAAGTGTTTCTATATAACGAAATTTTTAACGACCAAAACAGAAAATCGAGTGGTCACGTCAGCACCACCGGTTCACCAATACTGTGGGGATGGAATGCGATTTTAAGGTAATTGGCAAACAAACAGAATAAGGCATGTCTAAGGGACTTTAAACTTCCTAATAAAGAGTTTTCCTAAGCACACACCTGTGTCTGGTTGCCCCATACAGTGCAAAGCTGTTAGGCTTGGAACAGGCCCTAATTGTCCTTGAATACACTGTATTGTTTGAATAGTAGTACTTGTTGCCCTTTTTTGCTTGTTAAGTTTTTTGCTTGTACCAGAAATCCAGACCTTGCAAATTTCCCACAGGGGTGCTAACACTTTTATGATGAATCAACACCGCCATTTGTTGTGCAGCAGGATGTTAGAAATTTTTCTACAAAAGCATGAATGTGTATGAAAGAAGCATTAAATACGTTTTCATTTTAAGGTAAGAATCGTTCAACTCTCTTTTATACGCATGTGTATATTTCACACCTAAAATCATTTATTTTTAAATGGTTGAATGTTATTTATGAGAAACAGTCGTTAACTGAAAAATGGGATTTTAATTGTGGTATCATATTACCCTGCCCTGGTTCATGAATACATCGTTTCCACATAGCAAATTTTCTATATAACGAATTTTTTTTTATGGAACCGTCGATTTCATTATATGGAGATTCTACTGTATATAACAATGTAAAATACGGATAGAAGTAAAAAACATTTACAATACTTTTAGTTGTTAATATATAAAGCGAAATCAAACCTTTTAGTGAGATTTTTGGCACTAATTATTTGCAACAAGCCTATCGATATCAAGTCTTATTGTTAATGTTGCAAGCCTGAAGAAGTTTTCAAGGTGGCGCCAGTTATTTATGTTTCTTAATTTTTAATTTTACCAACTTCATCCTTGAAGAAAACAGCTATATATATATATATATATATATATATACACAAAATATTTATACTTATATATATATTATTATATTATATCAATATTATATATTTATAAATATATATATTGTGGCTCTTGTAACTCTCCACATTGTGTGTTTTTCCTTAACCCCTCCAACTTTCTGCGTAAGCCTATGCACAGATGTAAGGACTCGCGAATAATGGCATTTTCAGAGCATGTAGTCAGATGGTTATAAAGGTGTCTTATCGACATATTTAGAAAAGAATTTAACGAATTTTAAGTTTAATTTTTTTAAAATCACTGTTGCACTGCAAATCAATAAAACTACTCCTAATGCTCATAGAATGCTAGAATACTAGAGTAAAACACGATTGAGGGGAAGACTGAGTATTACTTTAGTTTTCTAGTGTTTCAAGGTATTTATTATAAAATGTGAACGGGCTGAAATACATAGATTTAAAACTCAGACGGAGGAAAAGGCGTTATTTTTATATAAAACAATTTATACTTTTTCATAAGCCGGCGGGCCGCAAGTGTTCCGAGGGCCGAGGGTTGAAGACCCCTGTCTTAAAAGGTTCGGATTCTTAGGATGGATGTAAGTTTACTGTTCTTCGGCAGAGCAGTAGTTATACATTTTTCCAGGGTGCCATAACCCGGATTCGACTCCCAGTGGTGTCGTAGGTCACGTGCCATTTTCTGCCCACCATAATCCGGAGTTTGGTTCTCATGGCAGAAGAGGATCGCATTCTTTGGGAAACTGTAGATACCCGTGCAGTATGGCCATTGCGTTCTAAAAACACAAAGAAACAATCAAATAGCAATTACAGAAAAACCTCCTTAAGGCGACCACCGTCGTTTCAGTGAAAAGGCGGTCGCTTAGAGAGCTGATCTCTGAATGGAGGTAAATTTAGCATTGGGTCTATGTGGGGAGGGAGAAAATACGTTTCCAGAAAAATAGTTGTTAAGAGAGGTGGTCGCTGAATAGAGGTGGTCGTGAAAGGAGGTTTTACTGTATATATATATATATAGAAATACGAGAGCGAGACTGCGTAATTTTATATAATTACAATGAAACCTGATAAGGAGACCACGTTGGTAAATTGACCATCCGAATAAAGCGACCACTTTTTATAAGAGAGAATTGGTAGGAACTTCGTTATGCCTAGGCCAAAGTCTGTCGCATATAGTGACCACCTGTCTATAGTGACCATTGCTGCCCAATCCTAAAGGTGGTCACTTTAGACAGATTTTACTGTATTCTCTCTTTTTACAAGATTCGAATCCCAGTAAACGAACATCAATAGTTTTTCTTCTTTATACCTCACAAACTGTTGCGATGGCGGATTATGTTAAACTCTTGTTGGAGCTTCACTTCTGAGTATCTGAATATCGTATTAATTTCATGAATTATATCAGGGTTGTCTAACATACTATTCGCGGGCCACAATCCGGCCCGCTGACAACTGTTTGGAATAAAAAAAAATGGGACACATTTTTTTTTTTTTCAGAAATGAGGAAAAACCGCGAGAAAAAGCATGCGTGACCCCTTTCCATATTGCCAGTGAATAAACAAATATCAGGAGGAGACCGAAGGGAGGCTTTTAGTAAGCAAATTTTTTTTTTTTATTTTTTACAAAACTGCTGGCCCGCGAAGTCCGCAAATTTTTTTGGGCGGCCCCCGTCTAAAAAGGTTGGACAGCCCTGAATTATATGAACACCAAGCACAGAGGGATCTGTATGTTAGTGCTAACTACTGCGGTAATTGTGTTATTCTTAAGAAGGGTAAAAATAGCTCAAAAAACAAACATCAAGGTGACTGCCTCATCCCACATGGCTTAGGGCAGTGTTCAGGGGCGGACCGGGTCCTCTCAAAGGGCACCTACCTTGGATTATCGGAGGGCGCGAGTCCTATAGCCCATGAGGGCGCACCACCCCGGGGGCTGGCGGCTCAGTCCGCCCCTGGGTAGAGGCTGTACCATATGTCACGGTGGTGAGCAGTCTATATGATTTCAAAGGATCTTCAGGACTGGAACTCCATCATATTCTTTGGAAATTGGCGTGTTTGGGATCTACCAAAATTTGTAAGGATTTAAAAGAATTAACGTAATTTAAATTTTTAGTTTTATTTGAACATTTAAGCTTTAATGCTATTTATAATTTATTTATGCATTATGGGCGTCCATGTGAGTACTTCTGAGGTGGGAAGGGCTGAGAAAAATTATTACCTTCTTCTCAAAGCTGTCAAACATTTTAGTGAATGTACACGATACTAAAATGACACAAAAATAATTGATACTGCTTGACAATTAGTAATGAGATAAAAAGTACCTTATTTTAAAATGTACTTATAAAACTTTTGAAAGTAAATGCATAGCAGAATTGTGCAAATAAAATTTTTAAACGGCTAGGGGTGGGGCTCAAGCCCCCTCTGCCCCCCCATAGGGGTGCCCATGCTATATATACGTATTATGAAACTAAGTACTGATTTAATTTTTTACCATGTTTGGCGCAGTATAGCCCAGATGCTCTTGCGCCATAAAACATCCAAACAAACAAACTGATTTAATTTTGACTGAAACGGATACCTGTCAGCACAACTAACTGTGTTATCTTAAACCAGTGGTCCCCAACTCATGAACATGCTTCGGGGTCAACTAAATTTTAGTTGCAATTATTTTTATACGGAATTTCATACCAAATGTTTTCTTAAACGTTTTTATGTTTTAACATGGTTACATATATTGCAATATGCTACTACTTGGTTGTTAACTTTGAGATGGCAACATATATTAATTATATATTATAAATATATATATAATTAATATAACATATACATATATATAATTATAACAACATATATATATATGTAATTAATATAATATATGTATAAAGTTAATATATAATTAATATAATATATGTATAGTTAATATAATATATAGTATAATTAATATATATAATTTATTATATATATATAATTATTATAATATATAATTAATATAATATAATTTTCTATTTAATGTGTTTTCTTTACTCTCTTAAAAATGCTTTTATTATGCAAATGTGGCGGTGGCAGACAGAGGGGGTCACGGATCTTTTGGTTACTGTAAAGGGGGTCGCGGATTACTTGGCTACTATAAAAGTGGGTCGCGGCTTGAAAAAGGTTGGGAACCACCATCTTAAACATTTAGCGCTCTGAATCCATTATCTCATATCCATGAATGAATCCATTATCCATAACCCCTGGTCTAAGAAGAAGTCTTGGCGTCTTATTCCTTACATAGCCCAATATCGCTTATGTCCATTAAAGACATTACCACTCTTCGCAGTAAGCTTTGCTTGATAGAGCAATTTTGCCTCAGTCTACGGTACGTGCTAACTTCAACAAATTTAATTTTTACATAGAATTAATTTTAAAAATAAAAGTAATGTGTATAAATGCACATTGAAGGTGACTATGTGTATTATATTTCCATTCAAACGTTTTTATCTGAATAATCGAAATCTCGATTTCTTTCTGGCCAGGTATTTCCTTCTCTAGCTTATTCTACTTTTTTAAAAAAAAACCAATGTTATGCAAAGTCCAACCGACTGCATATGGAGACGGTACTACCATACGCTTCCATTCAGATAGACAAATGTATACCTGGCACATACTTTTAATTGCTCAGTGTTTGGGATTTCATATCGTCATATTATATGACGACATGATTTTATATATGACTCATACATGAATTATATATGACTCATATATAATTTTACTATTGTATGTAATATACTCGTTACATGCGATATGCACAATCGTATATACTCGACATATTTTATTTTACATAATTCTTCCAGTGTCTCCATAGCAGATATTAGTACGAGCAGATAGGTCACTTACTTTATCAAGAACAACGAAAATATAGTTAATAATAGGTACATAGTAATAATATTACTTAATAATAAGTGTATAATAATATTTAATAATAAGTGTATATGAATACTTAATAATAATAAATAATATACACAATTTAAAAACAAATTGTGGCAGTAACGATGGAAATAATGAATCAAACTTCATTCACATGACGTAGCACTTAGTAGAATAGTAGATAAATTTAACACAATACTGTTGCAGTTAGAAATTAAATAATTTAATATTGTGACAGCTGTTTCAGTAGCTTCTTGCTACTTTTCTCAGACGAAATATACCTACAAACCAAACTATACGATTAGCAAGTAATGCTTCGGAGAAAATTTTTTCTCCGAAGCATAACTTGTAACTCGTATAGTGGCAACCTTGACAAGCATTACCAATCAACAGTTTTTTTGGTTTGTATATTTTGTTTGAAAAAAGTATCAAGAAGCTACTGAAACAGCTGTCACGACATTAAATTATGCAATTTCTAACTGCAACAGTATTGTGTTTTATTTATCTACTATTTTTGCGTATTGTATCACATCAATCGCAACTTCATAGAATATTAAGGGGTTACAGCAGCTTTAAAGAAGACCATGTGTTCTGACGATGAGTGAGTTAGTTGGGACATGACGGAGTTGGGAATGGTGGCCGCCGAAGGCGGTACTGTAATCCCAAACCTGGAGGGGTCACAGTCGATCATATGCAGCACCAAAGTGCCTGCACGCCACATGTTTCTTCATCAAACATGCGCCAAAGCCAGTTAACACAAGGCACGCCGCGGAGAACGGACCAGAAGTGTTTTCTAAAGAAATAAATATTCCTTGATACCCAATGGGGCGGGCATAAGCCTCCTGGACCTCCTTTTTTTTTTCATCCCATTGCCCATTAGTAACAACGCTTTCTCTAATCAGCAATACGAACTGAATGTAAAACCACAAGGGAAAAAAATAACGAACAAATAATAGGCGCATACATCCGCAAAAAGTCCCGAATTTTTTGGGGGATCTTTATCGGATTATGTAATGAAACATCTAACTTAGAAGCAAGAAACAAAAATTTACCGCAAAGAAATGAAAGCTGTTCCTTTTTTGTGTGACTGTAATACATTTTCTCAAACACATTATTATTTTACTTTACACATCCGATTTGTATCTGTGACTTTTTCGCTTTTTTAGCTTCCTCCATTTTGGCAACTTCCGTCAGAGTTGTCATAAGTGCAGCCACGGAGAATCTAATCTCATTATTTACGATCGTGCACTCTTAGAAATATTTTTCCCCTAAAACCGCGCTTTTGCGCTTTTTGTCTCTCGAAAAATTAGGACATCCCAATTAACGCTCGTCTCCCAGTCTTGCGCAAGGTGTTTTTCTTAGGATTTTCCTTGTTTTTTGTCCTATCAGCTCCATAGACGGAGAGCATCCCGGCTGGTACCGCATGACACTACCACAAATAAATGTGCTTATTCATATGTTGACTGCACTGAATTCTCGGGGAAAAATTCCCTAAGCACCCACGCTGATGACTTCGCTCTAATCATGTCTTACACCTGTCATCGGAAATTTAATGGCAACGAAATAATATTTTACTTTTGAAACGTAACCACAAATAATTCCACGCTCGTATAGAATTCGTTCACAAAAAATTGTCCGATGGTGCCGTTAGAAAATAAGGGGAGCTGACGCCGCCAAACAGTCTCATTTATTTCTATGGGAGGCGAACTGGGTTTAGCGAATAAGTCTGCACCAAACCAAACGCAAGAGGGAAGTTACGCCTCAGCGGTTGTAATCGGTTAGGCGGTTTATGAGGACAGTTCCCGTTATTTTTTAACGGTACCATCGGACTTCTTTTGGTGAATGGACTATACACCTAAATTTCATATGAGGTTACCTAGATAGAGCTGGTTCGTTAGAACGCTGGTGTTGCAGAGGGTGTTGATGGGGGGTTGTAGCCCCCCATTGCGATGAAATTTTTGTATATATACATATGAATATATGGAGTTGTAGCTCTGTAACCTCCCTTCCCTTTATAAATCCGTAACCCCCCATGAATTTTCTGAGTATTCTTTTGCTTTAAAATACAGGTTTTTTAAATTGCATTCGATTTGTAATTGAAATTAAAAAAAAAATTAAAACTTCAGAGCCGGCCCCACCCCCACAACATACGTCCTTACCAGGGCGGTCCCCTAGACTTCATCTGGATCCCCGGTCTTCAGCCCCTATTGCCTCCCCCCTCCCCTCTCATTGGCTCTGTTGATAAGCCCAAATCCCAATATCATAATAATAATAAGTTTTATTTATTTATTTTTCACTTATACAACACAAATAATATACATTATATGATTTCTTCTTTCAATACGTTGAAACAATTCGACCATACAAGGAAGGGTCCCAGAAAGTATCTTTTTGTGTATCTGTATCGTTTTTCCAAAAGAAATGTTTTAATAAGCTTGTAAATTCATTTTGTGAATGCATTGCTTTTGCAAAATTCAGTTATCATATTATTTGCAGCGCTTGGCTAGAACCACAATTCTCATAGAATTTCACCGTCTGGTTTTGCATCTTTAATCTTGCAAAAATTATTTTACTAATGCAATTTATGGACGTAAACAAATTTCAAGAGTTTGAAGAAGAGAATTCAATGTCAATAAAAATTGGCTTGCTTCTGTAGTATGTTTCACTTTTTAGAGGGACATTTGAAAATCATAATTAAAGTCTACAAAAGAAAAAAGAGGGAATGTTATTTCTGCTGGTAACTAATAGTTCAAGGCAATCATCGAAATTTTGTATGAGAATGGTATGAGGAATCTGTAAGAGTGGAAATAAATGATTTTAAAACTTGGAGACCACCTTATCGAAAATCCTCAGACTGTAATCTAATAATATCAAAATGCCGGGACAGGTGTTTGTAAAATGAACGAGCCGCGAATTTTCTCAATTTATCTAATAATTGTGATGAATGAAGTACTAGTGGAAGCTTAAATCAGGACCCATGATGATTGGGGATCCGAAAAATTCGATCACGGTAAAAAAAGGAAAACAAACATTCTCCAACGCCTACCAATTAACAAGGCCAGTGGGAATCGGAACGTAGCGATTTCAAATAATGAATGATTCGTATCAACTGAAAAAAAGAGGCAAGCTACAAGTCCCCGGGACGATTTCCACATACGGCACGCCAAAGTAATAACCAATTTGCCTAATTGAGATTATAAATGACTTCTTACACTTTAAATAAGGGTTTTCTTCTGTGGGGGTCATGGCCTTCTACCACTGCCCTCCTCATCTTTGAGAGATCGGTGTACCACTCCGGACTGGTAGATCCCGTACCATTAAGGGTAGGAAGGAGGGGGAAAATAAATGTTTTGGATCTTATTTTCTTGCACGATCCGATCTGAAGAGCTTGACCTTTTCTTTGACTATTCCGTCCGATTTGAGTGGGACCTTTTTCGCGCCCCTTCAAATTATGGTTAACTTGCACGTTATCGGTCGTCGTTTAGTCTATTAGTTCCTTGTTATCTTTTGTGTTGTATATTGTGCCGACGAATAGTCCATGAAGGCAAAGGACAAATGAAGAATCGTCTTTCATTTTGCAGAAGACATATGGCGGCGTAATCTGTATGCCATTCGTGAGGTAGTTTTAATAATGGTTGAATCACCAACAATGGACACGGCCACAGTCATTTTAACAAGGACGCTGAATTGTTTTAAGGAAATAAAACTTTGCAAGCACTCGCTCTCCATGTATTGCCCTTACATGGTATAACAATACTCGCCTAGGTGCTAAATACAGACTCGTGCAGACGCTGAATTTTTCTTAAACACTTGAACAGTCGAATAGAAAGCCCACTAAAAAGTTGGTCAAGTTATTGAAAAGGAACAGAAACGTGTCACATAGACAAAGGCGGAAACATAAATTAGTACACTTTCCACACATTTAAGATATCGCAATGTTGAATTATCAAGTTAATTAAATTAAATCATACGCATTAGAACCGTTAATAATAATAACAACGATTACAGCAGTATATCGTAAATTATTAGATATCACCCTATATGACATCCCATTATGCATTACCATAGCATATGTACTATGTATCAGCACAGCATCGTGTATTAACATATAATATATATCCCATAACGTTATATTGTGTATCATTATAACAGCACATATATTGTTGTAGCGTCACAATTATATTTCATCAATATTCCTTTCCATCACAGTACATGTGAAGTTGGTAAAATTTCATTTCTCTTGTGTGCAGCAAACTCTATGAATCCTCATGTGCCTTCTACTGCTCGGGATATGCCTTCTTATATTTAGATGGCGATTATTCTAATTTTCTGCAATTACAGTGAAAAGTCATTAACCATGGACGTCATTCGCTTTAAACATGGCACGTCCCTAAAATAGGAACGAAATCATACGTATTAAAACCAGAATATTGGAGCAGAACACGAGAACCAGACCACTAAGGACAGAGAGAGATAGACCACGAAACAAATGGATAAGAATCTTGGAAAAGAAACTTAAGGAAGGGGGCAACAGGTAGAGAGAAATGCAGAGACTTGCAGAAAACCAAGGCAAATGGAGACCCTGTGTAAAGGCCTTTCGTCTCCTAGGAATTAAAAAAGGAGGAATAGAACCGGTACCTACGAATAAAAATATATATACAGTGGAACCTGGTAAAGTGACCACCTTGATAAATTGACCACCTGAATAAAGTGACCAGTTTTTTATAAGAGAGAACTGGTTGGGACTTAGTCATGCTTATTCTGAAGTCTGTAGTGCGTAGTAACCATCTGTCTATGGTGACCATTGCAATCCAGTCTCAAAGGTGGTCACTTTAGACAGGTTCTACTGTACATAGTTTATATTAGTGGTTCTCAAACTTTTTATCTGACGGAACCCTTTTTTTATCACGTGACTGACCACGGAACCCTGCATAAGGAAACCCTAAAGTCCTATTATTTATAATGATAATAATGATTTATTATATATGACAGATTTATATATTGAATATTTATTTATTTGTCATTGTTACAAATAGCAACCATCCATGAATTGCAAAAAATAATATTCCATATCAAAAATCAATCACAAATACATAACTGTAGATGCTCAGGCAAACGAATGACTGGTCCCCAGTAAAAAATGGATTTCAACCTGTAGAAGCCCCAACAAATCGAGTAGACGCCAGAATACTATCAAACAGAAATTTAGATAATATTTTTTAAATAAATTTTTACTATTTGTATGTTTAATATCTTCAGGAATTTCATTCCGGTGTTTAATTGCCATATAGTCAGTTCCCATTCTAAACAGACCGTTTATCACCGTTTTGTCGTAAAGACATTTTTGTTACATGCACTGGTCTTAGCAATAAGCAATTGACCAGTATACATCAAGTATATTATTAACCAACATACATTAAGTGGCAATTGTGTATACAAATAAGTCAAATTTTAAAAGAAAAAAAAAACTTCGTCGAAGATTATCTGAAGTTTTGGCCTATTTCCATAAATTTGGACATAAAGATGCAAATAAACAATAAACCAGTATAACAATGTAGGCAATACGCACAAAAGGTGATGTACGTAGAAGTAAGGAAATGTTTCATGAAACGATACAAGTATTTATATAAGAAAAGCTTTAATGGAATGAAGGGTTTTGTTATTTTTACTGTCACTAAATTTTTGTCATAACGAAAGGAGTTTTACTTTCCTGTCAATTGCACCAAAGGAGCTACCTCAATTGGGGGGGGGGATTACGGATTTTACAGATTTTCTTGAAAATTTTGGCGGTGCTTTAGGAATTATTTGGGTGAAATGTACTAAAAAGGAGCGCAGGTTTAAATTAACTGAAAAGTACATTTTTTTCTTTACTACATCATTTTCTCTTTCTGTCTCTCTCTTATATTATTGTAGTAAGTAGTAATATTATTTTGTCAACATTCAGTTCTTTCTTCGCTTTGAAATAGATGTAAAGAAAAACGCAAAAAGCATAATAATAAACGGAATGAATGATACTCCGAATTCACAAACCGGTAGGGAAAAAACAAACCGTGGTTTATGTATTTGACAGTGACGTCACTAAGGCAATGACGTCATAGTTAATATAAAATGGAATTTATCCTGGTCTTCGAAGACTTTTCGATGTTTTGAAGTATTCGAAGATCTCTTTATCGATTTTTATTTCATCTGGTATTAAAGAATTTCGAGCTCGCTTCAAACCAAATTATTTTGTCATCTTTGTCATCAGTAGTAATAACCAAAATTTTATTGAATCAATTTCACGATAACGAACTTATAATAATGAACTTATTCTTTTCTTTCTAATTATAAACAAATGTGTCTAAACTCAGAATACGTTAAAATGTGCAAATGCACTAGAATTTCATTTTCTGCAGCTTTATATATATATATATTGTTTTTTTATATTCTTTGTATATCCTTACTTTTATTTCTTAAATTCGGATTTATCCTATTCTTCAGGTATATCTTTGGAGATGTCTTTTCTTTATATCTTCGACTCTATCCTTTGAGTATATTTTTCAACTCGTGTTTAATCATATTTTTGATTTCATCTTCATGTGTTCTTCTTTATGTTATTCTTTCATCGTATATTCTTTCCGCATCAAAAGGAATCCAATTATTCATACATTTATAGCTTAATCTCTAGGATTATCTTGAAGTTAAACTAAATTTTCTTTGAAAAATTTGAAACCCTATTCATATATTGTATCTATTGTAATAGCGATATGAAAATTTGATTTACTAATTTTCATGATTTGACTTAAAGCATAATTTTTTCATTACTAGATTTTTGTTCCAGTGTTTTAGTCTCAATTATTCGTTTCAGTAATCAATAGTTGAAATAGTTAATTAAATGTCCAGTAGAAGTATTAGTAGATTGAGCTGAATGTGTTGATCGGATGGGTGGCCACGACTGGAGGCTTTGTTTTCCCGAACTCAAAATTTCTAAAAAAACAAAAAAAAAAATTTATTGGTCTAAAATTTGGCTCCAATTTTAGCATTCTTGGAAACGAAATTTCCAATGGACTGCCATTTTATTCAGTGTTTTAAGTAGTAATAATGGTTTAACAATGCATACGATGGTTAGTTATCCCTAATCCAAATTGTTTGGCACAGTAATTATTTCGGTTTTTGAATTTTCAGGATTTTGGAAGATATGATATGGTTGCAAAATTTATATGCACTATACCAGTGGTTCCCAATCTGGGGGTCGCGAACAGGTTTCTGTGGGTCGCCGCAACTATTTTTGGTTGCAATTATTTTTATAAGGAATGTCATACTGTTTCCAACGCTTTTATATTTCAACATGGCTACATTGCAATATTCTACTAATGGTTGTTAACTTCATATCTATAATATACATTAATATATATAATTAACAATATATATAATTAATATAATATACATAATTAATACAATATATTTTATAATTAATTTGTTTTCTTTACCCTATTTTTACTCTGTTAAAAAAGCTTTTATTATAAAAACGTGGCGGTGGTGGACAGAGGGGGTCGCAGAGGTTTTTTTAGTGGTGGACTGAATAATGACAACAAAATTCAAAAGATGTGGGGGGGTGGACAAAGTTAGCCTAAAGTGGAACACGTGGGTTATGAACAGGGCCAATCGTGGGGGGCAGGAAAGGCTGCTGCCCCGAGCTTCGCAATATTAGGGACTTCAACTTGGTAACTGTTAGACGTGTATGTATGTCAATTTTGAAGGGCCTCGCATTTTCTCTGAAAGGCCCTGGTTATGAATGATATATAGTGTGTCATAATCCTATCTTGAAGGGTTACCCTCTATGAGTTTTGGATCTTAGATCGGAGTTACTGAAAGTATACTGTACATAGCTACAATATATAAATAATATAGCTACAAATACTGTGTGCACACATCAATACATTGTTATATTAATACAATACTGTAGCAAGATAATTTTATTATCAATAGATTATTGTATCAATATACTGTTATTTTTGATGCATTATTTATATAATATAGCATTTTGTAGCAATACATCGTTGTAGCAAGCAATATAAAGATGTGGTAATTGCTGTAACAAACAATATAATGCTGTAGTAATTGTTGTAGCAAGCAATATAATGCTGCAATAATCGTTGTAGCAAGTAATATAATGTAGTAGTAATTGTCGTAGCAAGCAATATAATGCTCTAGTAAATGTTGTAGGAATCCATTATTGTAGCAAGCAATATAATGTTGTGGTAATTCATTATTGTAGCAAGCAATATAACATTATGGTAATTCATTATTGTAGCAAGCAATATAACGTTATGGTAATTCATCATTGTAGCAAGCAATATAACGTTATGGTAATTCATTATTGTAGCAAACAATATAACATTATGGTAATTCATTATTGTAGCAAGCAATATAACATTATGGTAATTC
This sequence comes from Dysdera silvatica, assembly GCA_006491805.2. Lineage (NCBI taxonomy): Eukaryota > Metazoa > Arthropoda > Arachnida > Araneae > Dysderidae > Dysdera > Dysdera silvatica. Next base: position 161,900,188 of record QLNU02014802.1, on the reverse strand, counting down.
ATTATTGTAGCAAACAATATAACATTATGGTAATTCATTATTGTAGCAAGCAATATAACATTATGGTAATTCATTATTGTAGCAAGCAATATAACATTATGGTAATTCATCATTGTAGCAAGCAATATAATGCTGCAGTAATTGTTGTAGCAGCACTGAAGTGTTGTAACAATGCATTGCTGTAAGCGTAAAAACTGAAGTGACGTCAAGCAGAACATGCAAACGCAAATTGTAATAAATCGTTACACTTGTTACTCGCACCAAATTTGCACAAGAAGAAAACGGAATGTGTGTGGCCTCCAGCATTTTTAAAAAGTACTTCATCTCTCGCGTTTTAGAGAAGAAGCGTTTAGTTAAAATTCGCGAACTTGAGTATGCCTTAAAGACGCATTAAAACGTCACCTGATGGCCAAAACAACAATTAAATAAAGTGAAGTGAGCCGAACGAAACAGGACTCTTGTCACAACCTATTACGTAAGCAAATTAAGTCAAGGATGTACGGCGCCAGCGCACCACACAATAAATTTGCAGTAGATAAGAAAAGAATTTGCGAATATATATTTAATGTTTAATCTGATAAAACGAATTTATTTTCATTTTGCGAAAAATTCTTAAGTTCCTCGGCAATTAATCCCTTTCTAATGGGAATATTAGCAACAGAAGCGGTCTTGAAATTTCAGAACTTTGCCGGTAAGTTACGGATGGACTCACCCTAAAATGTCAAGGTTAGAAACGATACATCCTGAATATATTTTTGAATCAGGATCTCGAGTATATATACATGCGTCACGTGGCGAGAATACCTGACGCCAAATCGCCCACCTCGTCGCCAGAGCCGCACCTTCTTAACGTTGTGATTGGCTTTTCGTGGCGCTCGTGTCCGCCTTTTTCACCATTGTGAGAGCTACCAAAGCAATCAATATGTAAAGAAAAAGAACGCGTTTAAGAATGGATACTGTTCTCATTAATGTCACTTAAAATACAATTTTATCTGCAAAATTATGCGCCTCTCTGGGGAGCGATCCCAAATTGAAACCGAGAAAGGGTTCTTTTCAACTGTCTTCGGCTTTCACCGATAAATGGCGCCCTAGCGGCTAAATGGCTGTCATCACGGCCCTGGGATCTCTGAATGGAATTCCAATTGTGGAAAGTGTATAAAATATATCGCAATTCAGACGTTATGTTCCAGAAACGTGCTTGAAGAAAGATGGGGAGAACATGGGCGCCCATATAGGTATTTCGAGACTGAGAAAAATTACCTCCTTCTCAAAGCTGTCAAGAATTTTAGTGAATGTACAAGATTCCAAAATGCTACAAAAATAATTGATACTGCTTGACAATTAGTAATGAGCTAAAAAGTACCTTATTTTAAAATGCGACTGTAAAACTTTTGAAAGTAAATACATAGCAGAATCGAATTTTTAAACGGCTTGGGGGCGAACCTGCTTATATATTAACTTTTCCCATGTTGGGATGTAAGTAAGCTCTAATGCTATCCACTTTCTGAGCTGTTTTAGTCTTAATCGAGGAAGATTACTGTTACCAAGCTGGGACGAAGGGGGGGGGTCACAGGGGTCATGACCCCCAAAAATATATTTTTTCACTGTAAAAAATTCCAACTTTCATGATAAATGAAGGGTGTTATTCCAAGACCATGGCAAATTCTGCCCTTAACCCCCAAAAATGACAACCTGTGTTCGCCCCTGACTGTCGCCCCTATATAATTTTACTAAAAGAAAACGCTCATCGGCTTAAAAAAAAGACAAGTAAGAAAATTTCCGTTAATTTCAAATGATCGCTAATCATCGCAACACCTCAGGCCAATGTGACGTAATAAAGCAATCAACTCAAAATTAAACTGTCAAGTAAAAATAAAACAGTCCTCAACGGTAAATATGTGACCCCTAGAAGGTCATGTCATGCTCGTATCCAGGGGGGGAATCTTAGAGACAGTCCCCCCCCCCGAAATTAAATTTGTAATAGGATAAAAAAAATACGTAGGCTGTATGTATTTATTTGTCAAACTTTAAAAAGTGTGTGTGTGTGTTTTGGGAGCAGGGGGTGACCTCTCAAACCTTGAATAATTATGAAAATTCTGACCACAAGATCTCGTTTTGTAGACTACCAATTTTAAAATACAGTGGTACCTCGGTACTCGTCGTTAATTGGTTCCAGAAGGCACGACGAGTGGCAAAAACGACGAGTACCGAATGAATTTTTCTCATAAGGAGCAATGTTGATTGAAATATTCTGTTTCTGAACAACAAAAATTTCACATTTTACTTCGTTATTTATACATTTATGGGGCTGTTGTTTTATACAAAACTTTAAAACTAGACAGACAAAACAAAGAAGAACAATTGCGAACGGACTAGATCGAATTAGAGTGGTTATTACCCTTAGTTGGAAGGGGAATCTCTTTTCAGTAAAACATCAGGCACTTGCACAATGGTTCCTTCCCTTTTCTGTCTCTTAACACCATAGCACCATGCTGGAGACTCGGAATTAGGGAGTTCACTAGAAATCTATCAAGGGAAACTTGGTTCTGCCTGCGTTTCAAAATGTTTCGGAAGTGAGATCTTGCTTTATCATTAAACAAGTCTACAACTCGGCTTGTTCGAGCTTTTTCAGGGAAATACTTTTTCAACAAAATTTTTATAATTCAACCCATTTAGAACACGTTTCTTTTACCTATCCTTCTCATATCTTGCACCTATCACAGTTTCAATTGAAATAAAAAAATAAATATATATATACATATATGAACTGTACAATATCCTTTTTTTTTTAGATGTGCATATTATATTTATTTATCACCTATTTTATATGTGTGACCAAAATGTTCTTTAAAATAACGTTCTAAAAAAATTAACAAAATAAAATCGTCAGCGCAATATATCCAAATAGGTAATTGCGCTTTTTAATACATTAAAAAAACTTTTTTATTTCATAATATATTTTTGCAAATCACACCAAACTTTTAGTGAAATAAGCGTTTCATACCGTGACGGGTAAGAGCCTATTTAAACGCAAAGCATCGCAGATGTCAATGCCGCTCTTTCAATGCTATCTGTTTAACTTTATTACCACTCTTGAGTTTCAAGAGTAACAAAAGTGCTCTTTTAATGGATCCAATTTGGGGGCAAGTGCAATTTGCTGTTTCAAAGGCACAGAAATAATATTTTTTCTTCCCATCTTTTTTCTAAATAAAGAGATATTTAAGCTCTCAATGGGTTATTTTGGGAAAGGTATTCAAAAGTTTCTAAAAATAACCCATGTCGAAGTAATTCGGAGTCTCAGAAGATTAAAAAAAAAATCTTTTCATCTTTCTCTTTACTTCTTTACTTTTAATCCTGAAAGAAACTTAGTCATTTTATTTTGTAACTACTGTTCTTTAATAAGATATAGCATTACTTTGATGTAAGCTTATTTTAAATTTCTTTCTTTCTTTCTTTCTCTCTCTCTCCCCCACCTTCCTTCCCTCCCTCCCTCCTCCTCCTCCTCCACTTCTCTCAACGATTCAAAGTCAGCTCTAAGCGAGCTGACTTTGAATCGTTGTAAATTTGAACTTCTTAAAATGTATCGTGTGTTTTGAAGTCAGTCGTAGCACAATGATGTTGATGTCGTTCTTTATGGTAACGTTCATGAAAATGTCCACGGAGGGACCCTGGTTCGAATCCAGGATGGGGAAAGCGTCTCTTTTTCTCCAAAACGAATAAAGCTCTAGTTTGAGCTATAATCTATACGTGGGTGGCAGAAATTATTGTATAAGTTCTTGAAAACCTTACCACTTATTTTATGACCATAGGCCTACGCAGATAATTCATAAAAGTGGGAGGTATAGGCTCAGTGGGTGTGTTAAAGAGCTACAACTCACATATTTCTATGTTAAATATACAAAATTTCATTACATCCAAATTTCACTCATTCATCAATATAATCAATACAATCAATCATCAATACAATCAAAAATCATTCACTCCCTTGTATACGCCAATACATATCACCATCTGTAGGGGGCCGGGTAAAGGTAAATGCTTAGGGGCCCACGCAAAACGTCACTAATATAATAAACATAATTTACCATTAAACATAATTTACCATTAAACATAATTTACCATTAAACATAATGCATCATTAAACATGATTGATTAGGGGGCCCTGACGTGCTAAACTGACTTGGGGCCCTAAAATTCTGCCCCCGGCCCTGCATCTGCAGCTACAAGCAATTCTGCAAACGTACGCCGTAAATCTAATGGCGCACCTTTCATGCGTCTTTTAAGGAACGGACTCAAAACGATGCATAATAGAAAATCAAGTTAGTATATAAGAATGGTTTATGTTTTTAGATGAATGACGTATAGCTGGGAGAGACGTATAAATGATAAGCGTATAAACGGAGCTCTACTGTATAATAATAATAAATTTTTATTCAACCCGATATACAATATTTCGTGATACATAGCTTGAGCAGTATAAAAATTATAGAAATGTAAGAGAAGATCTATATTAAATTATTTTAAGTTTTGAGGTTAGAAATGGAAGAGAATATAAAGCCGAAGCTTGTTACGAGATTCTCCTCCAGAATGCGGTGATGTTGACAAGAAAAAAAGCAGAGTTTTATGGTTCTTAATTATGCTTGTTCTAAAGAGTTCCATTGTTGTATATCTTTGGTAGAGGGACGTGGAAAACTTGTAATAACATAAGAACAGACTGAGCGTCGTTTTTACGAATTAATGAATAAGCAGTATTAGTGTTATTTGGGGTTTCAGATGGGCCTCATTTGAAAAAAATGCGATGCACACCTGGATAATTTTTGTGAAATTATCTGTTTATATCTATAAACTTTAAGAAAGGGTATAACCAGTGGAGGCTCGGTGGGTGACACGGCACTTCACCTAAAGAAATTGGGCGGTTGAACAGTTTTTTTAATTTAAATTCCAAATCCTTTTTATTTTTTTGTCAAATTTAAAATTTGATTAGAAAAATAAAATTTAGAATTTTATTTTGAGCCCACTATTTTTTTTTGAATTTAATTCCTTTAATATAATTGGAATTACATTCAGGAACAGAAGGCTACGTTTTTAAGTCAGCGCTTTAAACGCGTTAAACGCATCAACGAAATGTTGCTCGCCGAGAAAAAGGGCCGTATGAAGCGACGGTAGAAATTCAGAGCTTCGCTTCAAAACGGAAATGTTTTGCGAACATGGTTACCATGGCGATGGAATATTTACGGCGAAAGCAAGTACTGTCAGAAGAGAAATTTTTATCGCATCATCATGTCAGCTAGTATTGCCAGATCAGAGGTTTTACCTCTGAATCTAGAGGTTTTGCATGGGAAAAAAGGTAAAAATTACCAAAACAGAGGTATGGCTTGATCAGAAATAAAAATTGAGATTTTTGATTACCACAGAGGTTTCTAGAGGTAAAAAATTTTCTGCGGGGATGTGTTACTGGTCAAAGAAAAAAAATTAAATCAAAGAATTGAATCAAACTTTGATTCAAACTACAAGCAGCTTAGTGTTATATCTGTTAGAATTATTTAATTACCCTGAAGTATTTCGAGGCACGTTGAGTGGTAACAGTAGAAGCGTGTAATTTCGTTGTGTTTTTGTTTCTTAAGGGGACACAGGACATTTAAATCTTTAAAAAATCGATTTTTTATTTATTAGTTTAAAAAATAATATAGATTTTTGGCAGTGTTTTAAAACAAACCGCATCAAAATTCTTCAATTACTTCTTGCACTATTGTATAAAATAAAAATAACTATTACATATTACCTTGTTACCAAGTTCCAACTTGAACGCTCTTTTTCTCAAAATCACTATTTACTTTTTATAAGTTTTTATTATTTTTTTAGGATTAACTCTAAAATGTTGAGTGTTATAAATAAAGAATGTGATTCTTTAAAAGAAGTATTTACTGAGATTATGAACGATCCAACCTCCGATCAAACTTCGCTTAGGCAGAGTGTCGGCTATTTAAATATATTTAACGACTTTGAATTTTCACTTTTGGTTGTTGTTTTTAACCATATTTTTGGACTTACGGATGTTCTCTTCAATGTACTACAAAATAAGTCATTTGACATTAATTTTTGCATCTCACAAATTAAAAATACGCAAATGGTCTTAAACAGCAAACTAAATGAGGATACGTTCATAGAAATTTTCGAATTAGTGATTTCGAAAACAACAGTTCCAACTGAACACCGTGAGGGACAAAAAAAAAGTGACGCTCACACAAAATAAAGTTCTTGCAAAATATAAAATTCATATTTTATGAAATATTAGATACTATTTCTTTACAAATTACTACACGTTTTCAAGATATGGAAAAGCTTCATTTTATTACATTAATGGATACTTCAAAATTTGTAGAGTATTCCAATAAATTTCCTACAAAAACAATAAATAATTTAAATGTGTACTACCCCAATATATTTACTGACTTCCAAAGATTGAAAAATGAATTAAAACACATATATCTGGATAAGCAGTATAGAGATATGAAATTACAAACATTCATGGAAATTTTAACAGAAAACAGATACATTTTTAAAGAAGCTTATTAACTTTTTTGCTTAATAGTGACTATTCCGTCCACTAGTGTTTCCGTAGAACGGAGTTTTTCTTGCTTAAACAGAATCAAAATCAGTCTACGTAATACGATGTTAGAAGACAGACTTAGAAACTTGTTAAAAATTTCAATTGAAAAGGAACTACTAAAAGAGTTAATAGAAACTCAACCATTTTTTCACATCATCGACAAGTTTGCAAGTCTAAAAGAATCGAACTTATATTCAAAAAATAAAGACTGGGTAAGCATATATTGCATATTTTTATTTTGTTTGTTGTCTCCACATATTATCTCTGTCTGTACAACATGTAGTACCATATCAGGTCCTATATATATATATATATATGGCCTGCAAAAGGGTTGCTGGTATCTAACTGGAAGGAGACCTTATATATATATATCATAATAAATACAATTATTTTGCTAGAAAACGGAAATTTATTGGCCACTTTTCCTGTTTCTTTGGGGGATGGAGGAGGGGCTCGCCGCTTCACCCGTTCTTGAAGTCACGAGCCGCCACTGGCTATAACGTGTCCATTAGAACTTATGGCGTATCATGGGTTATAGGAACTTTTGAAGTTTATTATTTGTAGTGTAAATAGAGGGGTATTCGGTGGCTAAGTATCATTTTGATGCGTAATCAAAGCTTAGCAATTGTGGAAAGGGCGAGTGAGATATTTGGTGTATTGTCTAAAAACGTCTTCAGAAACAAAAGGTCGGGAAAATTTTCTCCATCATCAATTTTTTTCATTTAATCTAAAATGCACGACGAAAGGGATAAATAAAAAAGTCGAATGTTTAAGACGGAAGCACGTTATAATCAGTTTAAAGTTCACACGTGTTTTACAAATACTATTCTATTAATTAATCACTAACGTAACTATAACATTATAACTATAGTTGCGTTGTAGCAGAATTTATTGCCTTCTGAGCGGTACTACTTTGGTTTCTATCTGAGAGTGAGGAATATTTACATAAGGTTTTTGTAAGAAATTAGTTAGACCTAGTTAGGCTTAATCCAGGGTGAAAAGATATTTTTAGACCAGGGTGTGATGTCTCTTTTTCTCCTATATATTGAAATCTCTAGTTTGAGCTCAAAAGTAGGTCTTAGAAATTACTATCAATATTTATATGTACAGTATTTATATGTACAGTGAAAACTGGTAATGTAATCACCTTGGTAAATTGACCACGTGAATAAAGTGACCACCTGTCTATGATGACCATTGCAGTCCAGTCCCAAAGGTGGCCACTTTAGGCAGGTTCTACTGTATCATAATGCAAGTGACTAGAAATTCCCTTTTCATCCGATAGCGATGAACGGTAGTTCTTTTACGTCAAGGATATTTCTTAAATAAAGTTGTAATATCAGTTAAATCGTTACAGACTCTGAATACAAATGTATTTTCGTATAAATTATGAAAATAACATTTTTGAGCTATAATTCTCAGAAAGAAAAATATTTTTTCAACGGAAAATTCGATGATTCAGTCAAATTGTAAATTTTTAGGAGTGATAAATATTTGAAATGTAAAGAGTGCACTCGAACATGCAATTTGTAATCTTATCATTAATTTGTTTTGTAAATTTTGATATATCAATTATTAAGTCACAATATGAGACAAAATTTTTATAAAGTTATGATTAAAAAAAATTGGCCGGACAAATTAGTTAGGTGAGTACGCTTGTTCATTTACTTTTAAATTTGATTACCAAAATTTATCAGAGCTATTCAATCAATGGCTCAGGAAAGGGAGGAGTCCAGGGGACTCAAACCCCACCCCATTGGATAAAAACACATTGTTCTCCTCAATGCAAAATTACCTGGGATTACAGAGCTGTTTTTCGGCAGCCACCCTTCCTATTAAATTCATGCCCAACTCATCATCATCATCAACACGAAATTACTTGACCTTTTTTAAAGTTTCTTGAACCCTCTCTATAATTTTTCAATTGTCTTGCTCCTGCATCCAGCATAGTATAGTTAAACATTTCGTAATCTTATTGATGCTGTTAAATCAATAAATTTTTCATATTAGCCGACGATGTGGAAACAATAGGTGTTAAATTACTCGTAAAAAACCCACCGGGTGGCGGAAAATTATTTTTTCTTTATGAGTAATTTAACATCTAATTTTATTAGTGTTTTTTTCAGCAATGGATATTAAACTGAAATTATATGTAATGTGAATTTATTAACAAAAAATGTTGTTTGTAATTTTGTTTCGAATATAAACAATATGTTGTGCTGAGTTTTACACATCTCCGTGCAATTACAAAAAAAAGTGTGCAGTCGAACTTGCAAAAATGCATGAAATATCAATCCCTAAAATATTCCCATTTTTTAATGTTATTTAAACCCGCTTAACTGCACGTTATGTGTATGTAGTTTTTTAGTTACACTGGTTGAATTTCAACGCGGTAGGTGTACAAAGTAAAGTTTATGAAATTACGCTTCTATTTCCACAATAAAAAGTCCGAGACGCATCCATACGCCTGAAGTAACACTAGACACGTGCGATTCGCCGCGACTTGTTGAGTCCTTCTTATGGGTTAAATATCTTAATAGATTCCATGGGTTGCCCATTAGTTGTCTTAATTTGTGCTGGGCTACCATATAGGCAAGGAGGCCTAGGGCCCCAAGGTTTTGGACCCCCGCAGTGTCTTGGTGTTAGTTTAAGAGTTTTTCAATTTTGAGTAGGAGACTTCTGTATATTTGTATGTCCACGGATCATTATTCATCATACCATCTGAAGACCCTTTGTTCTGTAAAAGTCACAATTTCGGCGTTTTGGCCCTTATTTCCGTATTTAGTCCATATACATGTGGGTTCGACTCCCAACAGTGTACAAAGAACGCTTACTCAGAGATCTCATAAAAAGATCGCACTGCTCACTGTAGTCCGGGGTTTGGTTCCCTAGGCCATAAGAGGTTCGGATTCCTCGGAAAACAGTAGGTCCCGGCGCAGCATGACCATTGTAGTCTTTGAGCCGTAAAACCACAAAACAAACAAACAAACAAGCGTACATGTGGTACAATTGTAACTACAATTTTTGCAAAGAAACTTAAACGTGTTCTATAAAGTCTAAAAGTTTGACTGGTTAATAAAGAAAATAGTTTCGTTAATTCTAAATCCTAGTTCGATTGTATATTTAGCTCAGTTGGGTTTAGTCAGTTGGGTCCGCCCCTAATACAGGGGCGGACTGGGCCCTCATGGGCGATAGTGATCGCGCCTCCGAATGGGCAAGGACTCGCGCCCTCCGAAAATCCAAGGTATGCGCCCTTTGAAAGGACCTAGTTCGCCCCTAGGTATTTTGGCGAGTAGAAATTCATATTTTTCTACTAGATTCCTAGTTGTCTTAAAGCGGGCAAGGATGATTCACCGTGATATGCCGAGCCTCGCTTATATTATTATATGAACCTTTCGTATAAGCAGGTCTACGTATCGATAATAACGGCAAGTTTATAATATTTCATCGATATAGAGTTTTTTTTCAACAATGTTAATATGACTATTAAAGTGTCAAAGTATATAATAATAAATAATAAATATTAAAATATAAATATTATATTTAAATAAATAAGTGAAATAAGCAAATATATAAATGATAAAGGTGATTGACTTTTCATACAGATTACACACATGCTATAACCTTGTTAACTGTTTAATATCAAACGGTTCTAATTGTTAAAAATTTCTTAAATTGTTTAAATTTCTTAAATTGTTTAAATTTCTTAAATTGTTTAAATTTCTTAAATTGTTAAAAAAAAATTCTTAAATTGTTAAAAAAATTCGTAAATTGTTAAAAAATTCTCAAATTGTTAAAAATTCTTAAATTGTTAAAAAATTCTTAAATTGTTAAAAAATTCTTAAATTATTTTAAAGAGATCAGGGTTATTGAGAAATAAATAAAAATATTTAAAATGAATGTTACACACACACACGTACACACGTATTCAAAAATAGACAACATCACATAGTTATTCCACCCCGTTATAAATAATTATATCAGTTCACAAGATCTATATAATACGAACACAATTGTACCAATTTTTTATTGTATTTCGAATAGTGATTATAAAACTGTAAAATTATAAATGTCCAAAATATTACGTTTTTGTGTTATTATTGGTCATTTTGGGTTACTATGACCTAGATATATATAAAAACCCAAAGTATTTTTGTTGAAATATAGCATATAATTTAAAAATATATATATAAGATATGTTAAATGATCCAAATAATTATTATTACGTTAAGATAATTTGACGTACCATTACGAAGATTGGATTTATAAGTAAAGACAACGTTATAAGGGTAAGTAAAGTACCTTACTTACTCTTATAACGTTGTCTTCGCTTATAAATCTAATTATTATTACTTGAATCATTTTAATCTATTATGAGTAATTATTAATTTTTGAGAGATTATTTTACTTTCTGTAGTTGGCAACACTACTTGCGAAATGAAAGTAAATATGTAACGGTAACATAATTTATAATCTCATTAAAATTCAGCTTAAAAGCTGTTTGCATAAAAGAAGTAAAAAAAAAAAATCTTTTATTCAAGCAGCATATGCTGTGGGAATGAAGGAGATTTAAGGAAACATGAAAAAATGGAAATTATGCGCCCTGTTATGCAAGATATGAGAAATTTAGGAGGAAAGTGTCTGGTGAATTAAAAATGATATCTCTATTTCTCGGGCTCCAAGGAGATTTCCTAAAATTGTTTTGTTTTCCCTGCTTGTGGGAGAGTAGGACCGGAAAGAGAAGAACACTGTAGAACAAAAGACTGGCCCAAGAGATATGTTTTCATTTCTGACAAGAATAATGTGAAGTATAAGTCTCTCGTTGACCTCTCTGATATTTTCCTCCCACCACTGCATTTCAAACTGGGGCTAATGAAAACTTTGTAAGGGCTATGGACAAAACCGGTAATGGTTTCTGTACTTGGAGAAAGAAAATATAAACACTGTGTGATGCCAAATCTAGGAAAGGAATCTCTGTTGGTCCTCAAACTAGGAAACCGCTGAATGATACTTCTTATAAGAAGAACTGAATATCGAAAAACGCGTTACGTGGAAAACATCTATATCTATGGTCAAGGGTTTTCTGGGGAAGCACAAAAAGGCTTATTATTCATCAGCTTATTATTATGACCTTCTCAATGCCCATGAAAATTTTGATATCTTTAACAAACCATATACTTTGCTTTCGAATCTGAAAGTCTTTTCCGAAACTTAAAAGATATTAGTAATAAATATGGCCCGGATTTCTGTGCGCTTGCATATTTCTGCATATTTCACCTTTGCTCGCCTATTCTTCACATTTTGAATATTTCTACATATTTTGACATATTTCTGCAAATTTTTCCCAAAATTTCCAAAATGTGTGTGTATTTTTCTAATCCGCTTGTAATTCTTCAACCAATTAGATTAATTCGATGTTTCTTTGTTTTTAAATTTTTTAAATAAAAATGAAAAAAAAAAGTGCTACATGTTTCCATTGTAAATGATATGATATTAAAGTTAGAAAAAACAAATAAATTTATGTTTTCACGTTTCTGTGGCGATGTTTCTCAATATGCATAATACTTTCCAAGTCAAGACCAAGTGTAATATTTTCCAGCCCAAGCCATGGGCGCCGGCAGGTACAGGCAAGGGAGGGCTATTGTTCACCCCCTTATTTCGATTTTATTTGAAAAAAAAATTAAATTAAAAAGGTGGGTGTAGAAAATTTACATTTTTGAGGCCTTTGTCCCCCCCCGCTCCCTCCAGATTTCACTCTGCCGGCGTCCTTGGGCCAAAGCCAATGCTTATGATGCCATATTTTCAAACGTATCTCCGTACGTATCACATACATTTTGATGTGTATTTTGTATTAATTCTGTGCATAATCATATTCAAATAACGTAACAAAGTGATATTTTTTATGCATTTCAGTATATATGTTATGCAATAATTCCAAGAACACTTGCACTGTTTCAATAAATTGTTATTTTATACATTTCGAAACATCGCTTATGAGTAGGGTCCAAATTTCTATACACTTGCATATTTTTGCACATCTTGTAATAATTTGGAGAATATTTGCGTATTATTTGGGCTAAATTTTAGGCATGAAAATCAGAGCTTTAGTGACGAACAATAGAAAAGATTTCTCTAGATGATTTTGTCAAATCATGCAGCAGAAATACTAAAGTGGGAGAGATCCAGAACGATAGCGATTTTTGTGTTCATTTTCGCAGAAAAAAAGATGGATGCTAAAGGACATAAAAAAATAAATAAACTTCTTGAATTGTAAACGGGAAATATTTTTTAATATTTCCATTTTTTTATTCATATTGAATGGTCCATAATGATATCTATAATATTTGCTTTTTTTTTTAATTGTATAACCTTGTATCTACCGAGTTTTTAACTGTAATTAAACGAAAAGTTGCATTTTCGTTTCAAAGGTTTATATGTATTTGTTTAAATTCTCAGTAAATCAATCAACATCTAATACACCTTGAAAGTTTTCACAGCGACATTTGAATTCAGTTTCCCAAAATTTGTAAAAAGCATCGATTCGACCCATTTTATAAAATAAAGTTTATTGTACAGTATGTTTTCCTCTTTGGAAGTCTTAGCTTCGCAGGGATATCATAACGTCCAAGGAAAGTGGTTAGCAGTGCACAAAGTCGCCAGAACAGCACTTTTGTAATTTTCATGGGAAATTAAAAGAATGCAATGTTTTTTGATACCCACGTTTTGTTGCTCACACTAAAGATCATTTGACCCATCATCGTAAGATTCGGTAAGTCGTGGAGAGGAAACAATAAAGCGTTATCCCACGCTAGCGACAGACCAGAGACCTCTTCGTGGGAACCTTACCTGAAACCGCATCGTCTTTTGGATCTCAGTGGTTCAGTTGGCAAAACGCTTCGGCTTCAATGGAAGGGTTGCTAGTTCGACTCCCTCCAGGAATGATCCATTTTTTTTTTATTCTTTACACCACCCCCCGCCAAATTTTGAGGTAGTGGGCCAAATGAGTTCTAGTTTGAACAATAGAGCGTGGGTAGTTCATACTTCAATGTTATTTTACTGGCTGTTGCGTTTCTTCTATTAATATACATTTCCTTTTTTCAGAAGTGACTGTATAAGCGTCCAGATTCTAATCACCGTGCTCCGGCTTGCTGGACTAAGTACAACTCTCATTAAGCTCCATTCTGTGTAAATTTGTCGTTGATCGAAGGACACATTAAGTCGTCTATCCCGTCTCAGATAAGCTACAACGTAGTTTTGGGGGTTGGTTATAGCTCATTTGCGTACATCCCAGATGCGTACAAGTCAAAAACTGTCCCACTTGCGTACAAAGAAGGGGGAAGGAAGAAAAGCACAATGGGGATGAAGTAAATCTGTTTCAAGAGAATCAGAGTTTGGCGATTTAGCGCCTGTTTTACTTATAGAAATGTATCTCTATTTCAAGTGTATATTTGAATTTGAATACCTATTCAACAAAACCTAAATAAAAAGAATCTGCTGTATAACATAATAATAATAATAATAATTTATTCAACCCAGTTTTTATGCACATAATTATTAATTATAATTAGTTCAATCGTTCCTGGAAATACAGTGCTCAAAAGGAAGGAGCTGAATCTCCAAGGAAAAGACAGAGTGCAGAAATATGTGAAAATAGATAAAAAAAAAATCGAAAGAGCTTTGGACAGTTATGATTTAAACAAACAGTGTAATTCAAATGTTTTGAAACAATGCCTGGAAATATTGGCATACGTGGGTAAATTTAAATAAAAACAGAAGTCATACCGTAAAGAGAAAGAAAAAAAAAATTTTTTTTCTCGCTGAAAAAGAACAATAAATAAAGAAAATTTTTAAAAAAATAAAGAAAAAAAAACACCTTTTAAACACACTTAATGAGCTGCCAGTCCGAAGCCTGGATAAAATTGTGACGAAAAGTAATTGAGAAATTTTCGATACTTTTAATTTTTATGTTTTTAATTTTCGAAATTTTTATTATGCAAAAATACAATATAGATATAGATATTTTTATTCTGCAAATATACAATATAGATATAGATATTTTTATTCTGCAAATATACAATATAGATATAAGGAAATATATTTGTGTGCCGCTAAATTGGTGGAAAAATGGTAATAACCATAACTATGAGCTCATGAACTCATCTTGTACGCATCTGAGATAAATTTTGACATGTGTGCATCTGGGATGTACGCAAATGGGACAACACCGTTTTGGGACGTAAAATATAGAAACACGTGACTATATTACTCTTCACTTTTATATTTTTGAGAAAAATTTATCCGGTTGCATTTTATTGTGTGTTTGTGAGCTTTACCGCGCAAGGCTCAATTCTGACCCAGGACCCAGGCGCGGATTTAGGGTGGGGCGATCCCCTATTGAATAAAAATTTAACGTTAAAAAGATACGAAGTAAAGGTCCAGTGAGGTATCATTTCCAAAAATCAAGTCATTAATTGGGCCCCATCTCTTGAATGATCTCTAAATCCGCCCCTGCTAGGACCTATAGTTTTCCGAGGAACTTCTTAAGGCCTAGGGAACCAACCTCCGGACTGTGAGCAGTTAGTCGGTAAGTCTTCTTATTCTTTCATCGTTGGGTGTCAAATTCGGGATAAGCCGTGCTGGGAATGGACGCGTTACCCCTGTCCCACCTCAGGGCTGGTTACACCGTAGATTTAATTTCGAATTTTTTTATATTTCCCTGTTTATTTATAATATTTTATTATTAGGCTTTTTATTTATAATGATTTATTATTAAAACACATCGAAGTACCTAACACAAAAACTAAGTGTAAAATTATGCTTTATTTTGGCGTTTTTGTTCGCTTCTCGTTTTCAATAGCCATAGTTGCAATTCGGGATTGACATTGTAATAATATTTATATGCGTATCCGCATTTAAAAAGTAACCAGGATCGTTTTGTCATGTGATGGATATATTTGAAGATTAAAGCTAAAATATAAATGGCTCAGCTCCAACTGTTAATTATTCTTTATGCAAGAGGGCTTCTGCCAATATTTTTGATACCGGAAATGGTTAACCCCTGAGAAGAAGGGAATCGTTTTGATTAATGGTGAAAAGTGGGCTTTGTTTGAGAAGTGCACCTAATTACTGAGATCAAAATTTAATTAAGGAGATAGATCGGTTCCCACCACGTCTAAATTCCAATTCCTACGTTTTGCCGCGGGAAGTAATGGTTCGAAGAAAACAATTACTAACCTTTTATTATTAATCCGCCAACTGCCTTATCTATAACTACATCGTGATTGGTTAGTACGCAAACAAATAATTTGCTTAAGCCGCTGTTAGTGGGTGTACATTGTTTTCTTGACCTTTCGATAGCACCCTCCCAGCTTTGGCGAGAAATGATCATCCTTGGCGATTGTTTACCAAATTATTGTTCCTATAAAGATGAGATGTGATTTTTACCGAAAATGTATGCTTCCCGATAGATCTTTAATACATTAATTAATAGGTTTGCTTTCGATCCCTCTTTCAATATATCAATTATAAGCAGAGTCTTCCCCTATATTATTAATTTATCTTCTTATTCTTGGGGAGGGATCATAGAATTAAATTCGCCTTTAAGGATGATTTTAATTAGAAATGATGATGATGATGATGAGTTCGTAAATATAACATCCAGGTAGATTAACGGAGTTTGAAAGATATTAATTATAAAGGCAATGGAGTGCATAGGTCAGGGGTTTTGGGGTTGTAACCCCCATCGCAATCATTCCGTGTGTATTTGTAGGAATATATGAGTTGCAGCTCTGTAATACACTCCCGTTAACCAATAGCCCCCCTTATGAACTTTTCTGCCTACGCCTATGATGGAGTAGAACCAGCGGCGCCGACTTCATGGGTTCGAGACACTTTTTGCACCCTCAATAATTTTGTTGTGGGTTCCTCGAACCCATAATATTTTTGCTCGTGGGGAAAATACGCATACAGAAATACATACACAACATCATTTGACTTCTTTTTTTCATCTAAATGTTCTTGTAAGGTGTTATTGCCCTTCTCTGGGCTAACACAATTGCCAAATAATGGTCAACACACAAAGCCCCGGGGCGAATCTTTGTAATTTTTTTATGCCTACAAAACCGAAATAAATTAAATAAATAATCATCTAGAGAAAAAAAAATATTTCTAGAATTAGCTATAATTTGTTTCATTTTAACATCTCAGGTTTTTTATTGTACCAGATAATCTGATAATGAAATTTAAATTACACTTACATCCTTCGAAAAATGCGCCGGTAATTCGATTTACAAATTTCGTAATCTCCCAGTAATTTTCTACGTCGGCGCCTGTGAGTGGAACATGGGTTATTTCCTCTCTCAACGAAGCATAATTTCAAATTTGTAATCGAGAGAAAAACTATACTGCTCTATCTGTGTTTTCGTTTAAAAAGTAACTTGTTGTTCCCGTTAATATTCATGATGAGGACGGCGTTTTGATGAGGACGGCGATGAGGACAGAGTTGTATCTGTTTCTCCTAAACAAATACAACTCTGGTTTGAGCTTATTTCTGTGTGGGTGTCGAAAATTATTAAATAAAAAAAAACTTATTGTTTTAATTTCAAAGAAAATGCGCGACATTTAATAATAGAAAATTAGTTAACGCCACACACAATAATTACAATGTCGAAATAATTAACGAAAACCCAATTTGTAATTTTTCGACGTAGGTATTTACGAAAAAAAAAGATTTTAATAATTATCCATAGTCAAACTTCCACACACTGAACGTTTTCAAAATTATTTATATAAATATCTAAACAAATTTGTTAAGTTTGCAAATTAAAATAATTAAATTATTATACAGTGGAACTTACTTAAAGTAACCACCTTTAGGACTGAACTGCAATGGTCACCATTGGCATGTGGTTTATGCACGACAGATTTTGGTATGGATATGACTAAGTTCCTGTCAGTTGTCTCTTGCAAAAAGTGGTCACTTTACCAAGGTGGTCATTGGACTAGGTTACACTGTATACATATTTACTGTGTATTATAATATCAATAATATTTATATGAATTGAGAATCGAATCCAATAATATAAAATTCTGTTCACTATATCTTACAATTTCATATTTCTTTTCATTTTGATGTCAGTTTCCGTTTATGTGATGCTTTCCACAGGTAGAAAAGTAACAGCTCAACCTTCAAACTGTTGGCAAATGAACTTGGTAAAGTGATTACATTGGTAAATTGATCACCTGAATAAAGTGACCACCTGCTTATGGTGACCATTGCAGTCCAGTCCCAAAGGTGGTCAGTTTAGGCAGGTTCTACTATATTATCATATGCATGTTGCATGCACGTATTTTGCCTATACAATCTTTGTTTTCGAAGTTTGGAATTTTAAATTCTAAAACAAAATTGCATCAATTAATGAAAATGCAGCTAGCATTTTCATTGATTCCCAGTTGTTGTTGTTTTTTTTATTATTATATACGGGTCCTAATGTATATATTCAATTAAGTATAAATTGTTCATAGAATAACGAATTGCTAAGAAATTGTAAAACAAAAATTAATTTCTGTAAATTCATTTGCAAGGAGTGCAATTATCAGTGGCAAAGCTAGCTTCGAAATCTATATAAGGGACCTATCTATTCGAAATCTACATATCTCTATAAGGGAAAGCTAAACCCTTAACCCATTAATTATACCTATGATGGCAATTGTGACAGGGTGGAAAGTTGGCTGTTATTTTATGATTTAATTTTTACTGTATCCACAATTTTAAAGTACCAAACTTTTTATGGCCTATAAACTGTTGAAAAGTGTTATTTGGCGGGTTTGAGTCGAATTCCTGACCTTTTGACTTTATTAAATCATACTTACACACGATGAAACTGGTAGTGTATAGACTTCCCTCTGTTGCTAGAATGAAAGTGTTTACAGACGATCTCACTTTCCAAAGGGGGAAGTTATGAAAGGCTGAAATCTAAAAATATTAATTAAATGAATTAATTATAAATTAATCATCCTACTGCAAAAGTGCTTGAATGTAAGTTCTATAGAGCCAAATAAGTTCAGTTTTTTTAAATGAGAAATTAACCAACTAGTTGAATTTCTATATATTCTAGCCAATAACGTTCTGACATATGTGTCGAATTACGAGGATAAATAACATTAACAAATTAATTATAAACTGTCACTGATTGATCATTTTATCATTTAATTGATAATATTAATCAGTAAACAAATTCCGCAAGGATAGTACGACGGAAAAATTCCATTCAAAAATATAAATATAGTATTTAAGAAATGGCAATTTTTTAAATATTGTTTTTTTGCAACGTTTCAAAATACAACACCCTTTCAAGATTTACAATTTTACAATATGCAATTTTATGATTTCAACTAATTAGGCTTTAAAAGGTATATTAAGAAATGAAATAATTAATAAATTGAGACATTAATCAATTAAGCAATGAAGAAATTAAATAATTGAAGAATATATCATGAGTTGCAATTTTTTTTACTTTTATTATATTTTTTATCCTGTAAAAGCTTTTCCACTTTTTCATTTTTTTTATTTTCTAATTCCTGACAAGAAATATAAAGTAAAATTGTGACAACTACAGAAATAAAATATAGCAAAACTGACCATAAGGCAACAACAGAAAGCTTACAAAAAATATAGCATAAACAATAAAATAATAAGCATAAATAAAAAAGAAATAAAAAAATGATGTGCCGATAATGCCAACTAGATTCAGAAACCTGCAATATATGCAGTATAACGTCATGTTACAAAGTAATTATGCTGATTACAAAAATAGATATGATCAGGTAACAAAAGTAATCGCTCAGAAATCAGCTATTAAGACAGAAGGAAGACAAGAAGCATGAAATTCTAGTAGACGTTTCCGTGTACGTTTGCTATGTCGGCAGCTTTTGTCTATCTTGATGTTTCAACTCGTTTTCGTGGAGGTCTTCATCATCGAAAAAAAAACAAAAACATGGAAAATGGGAGAAAAGTGCAAGTACGATGAAGTGGTGAAACTAAAGTATTGTTATGCAGTTAAAACGACAAAGAGGACTAGCATTTACCCCTTCAATCTTGAAGAAAGATGATGCTGGAGTCGTGTCCTCCGTAGCCCCAGCGTTTTGCTTCGATTTGCTCGCGATTTGAGTAAATTTGAATGCCAAGTTTATTTGCGAAATCCAAGATTGTTCTTGTCTCCGGCGCAGCCTCAGAAGGAAAAAAAAAGAATCCAAGAATTATCAATCCAATAAATACACGAATTCAAGAATCCCTGCGTTCGAGAATGGATTACCTTGTCTTAAGCGGGATTAACGAAAACTGCTAGTACTTGTATCCCGTGGGGTTATCCATCAGAGAAGAAATCCATCTTCTCTAATTAATGAGCATCTGTCAAGTAATGCTTTATTTTGGCTGCTGGAAAGCTGCCTTTTGAGGGTTCGATTCATCTCAGTGATTTGCAGATAGATATATCTCCTCTTCCCGAATTCTTAAATTACTGGGGACGACTCTACGTGGGATCTGCCACACTTTCCAATTTCTCTCTTATTTCTTACCGAACTTATTTAGTGTTCCATTGAAAGTTGTCAAAAATATATCAATTAATCATAACATTCCATAACTTGAACCTTTTTTTTTTATTTTTGTTAAAAAAAAAGAACGGTTTGTACTGTGAATGAAATGACAGGAAAGCCCAACTATAAACATGTTAGGCCTATGTTTTCCGAGAGCTGTCACTAATGTTTTTAATGGAGAATACAGAGAACTTTATTACATACACTGAGTGACCAATTTATTAGAATCAGAGGACATAAGCGATCCTGTGAGTGTTTCAAAATGTGCGTGTTGTGAGATTACGTCAACAATGTACCATTTTATTTTTGAATGAAAATCAACTTAAAAAATATGAATGTTGTTGAGCGATAAAAGGAGCTCAAGCCTCCCTCTATCAGCTATTTATGAGCACCCATGTCAGTGGACAATTTTATGAGGATACTGTTGTGCAAATTGTCAATAGGATGAGACTTCGGCTGTATCAGAGAGTGAATATGGTAGTAAACAATGCTATTTAACGAACCTTGAATAGTGAAAGGTGATGGAAACAGGGTCAGATTTACGATTTTGCCGTCGGCAGGTTCTGGCGTATTTTGCCGCCTAAACGTAACTAGGGACATGACAAAAAGTTTAGCACTTTCGTCAAATTCTTAATTTGACGCCCTTGGCGGTTATTTTAAATTCGTCTTTTCGCAAGTATTCGTATATTTAACGATTTTTGAGCCTCTCTCTCTCTCGAGGTGGCGTCATTCCTTTGCCATTGTCTAATTGCCAGGGCTCTCCAAAAAGGGTACGCGCTGTGTGCGCCGCTTACTCTCAAGAAAATTTGAAATATGCCGAGAACGTGCCGCGTACTCTCAAAGTCTCAAGAAAGTTTGTCTATTTCCTGGTTTTGGGGCAACTTTCAATACAGTTCAGCCTTTTTTTTCCTAGTCATTTACAAACTTGAAGGGAAACAAATGAGGAAAAACATCCTGAACTCCCCCAAGCCTCAAAATAATATCCTGCGTACGAGCAGGAGAGGAATGAAAAACTGATGAAAGTGGTAACTGCCACCTTGGGCTTGGATAGACGATAGACGACCAGTCAAATGCCAGTCAGCGCGGCGCTGTGAGGTCACCAAGTCCAGTAACCCCGCAATTTCAATACTCTTTAATTAAGACATCACCGCATACTCTCAATAATTTTCTTCAGAACAGCCCTGCTAGGTATGGTTCTGAACATAGCAATTCGAAATTAATTCAACTGGCCACCAAAATATTCAGCCCCGTCTTTGCAAATTGCTCATCGGCAAACTTTTTATCTAAAACTTGCCGCCGTCAAGATCTTGCGGCCATAAGCCGCAAAATTGGTAAATTGCCGCCTATTGGTAAATCCGCCACTGAATGGAAATAGAGTAGTGGAGCCAGTAACTGCAAAACGACTGCGTTTGGAATTTGAAAGAGACATGGTTTTGGTCAGTTTCAGAATCATGATAATCGGGACTCGATAATTTGGTCGCCCGGTCACCACTGACGACC
This sequence comes from Dysdera silvatica, assembly GCA_006491805.2. NCBI lineage: Eukaryota > Metazoa > Arthropoda > Arachnida > Araneae > Dysderidae > Dysdera > Dysdera silvatica. Next base: position 161,878,485 of record QLNU02014802.1, on the reverse strand, counting down.
AGATTTTTTGCTGCTAACGAATAGCAAATCATTTTTTTTCCTGCTAAATTCCTATGTCTCCTTGGTGAGGTATAAGCAAGTCCCGTTCTCATATGACGACTACGATTCTCCTCGACTCATCAAACCCTAATATTAGAAACAGTTCCATATTTTTGTGACAAGCGGCTGTTCTCCTCAGATTTTAATCCTTTTAAGTATTTATGAAAAAGTTAGACTACTGGAAGATGTCAGACATTCGGGTCCACCGCTATGCAATTTTCGGGAATTAAAAGACGCAATTGTACATTCATCAACAAATATTCCACCAGAACGCTACCGCCACTTGAACAACCCCATATCACAAGCAATTATCATTGATTTAATGGCAAGAGAAATGATCCATCACAGAATTATACTTGTGGTTCTAATGAATTGACAGCTCGGTGTACATAATAATTGCTTTATGAAGCAGTGGTATACAGTTTTCGAACGTACTCTTTCATAGTTGGTGTAAAGCTGTAGGTAAGTTGTATTAAAATTTAAAACACGATTGATATTCTGGACGTCACGGAATGAAAATTGCTGGATTATTTACAAGGATCTGGCCTTTTTGTATATCAGACACAAGGTTTTTTAAAAATGAACAAGATACGATTCCAAGCCTTATTAAATAAATATGCATTGAAGTCGCAAAATGAATCATTTGTACACCAACTTTCTAATGAAAGAAAAATCCCAGTGGTTTTCAGCATTTTACTCCACCTGGATCCTAGGGGTATTCTTCAAAAGGACAGATGATCAGTGCAGTAGGCAGAAAGCTCATAAGGAAGGGGTTATAGGCTTAATGGGGGGTTACAAAGCCACAACTCATATATTCCTATGTTAAACATACAACATTTTATTGTGATGGGGGGCGGGGTTACAGCCCCCAAAAACCACCCCCTGGCTACACCTATATAGATGATCATCCTCATGCCCTTTTCACACCAATAACCTCTTCCACTTACTCAGGCCTCAACGATTTTCATCAGATTTAAGAATCGATTAAAAATCGATTAGATGTCATTTATTAAATATCGATTTATTCATTAAATATCGATTTATTCATTAAATATCGATTTATTCATATATCACATATCAATATATTTATTAAATATCTATTTATTCATTAAATATCGATTTATTCATTAAATATCAATATATTTATTAAATATTAATTTATTCATTACATATTAAACATTTTATTTGACATTAAATTTAAGAAACTGAAGAGTAACTAAATTAAATAAATTAAGGACTAACCAAATTAAATAAATTAAAGAATAACCTTCAAGAAAAGAAACACATCAAGGGCGGATACAGGGGAAAGTCACGGGGTCATGACAGCCCCCAAAAATATATTTGTTCACTTTAAAAAATTCCAACTTTCATAATAAACGAAGGATGTTGTCAGGGGCACTGAGAGCCAAAGCGGGCCCTCAGGCTCACTTCAACCGGTCCCATGAGCCCTTCCCTGGGCCGGGCCCACACAGCATAGGTCCTTGCCAGCGCGGGCCCCTAGACTTCATCCGGGGCTCCTAGTTACAGCCCCTGCTGCCCCCCCCTCTCTCGTCGGCTCTGAGTGTTATTCCAAGATCATGGCAAATTCTGTCCTTGACTTCCTCCCCAAATGAAAGTCTGCGTCCGCCCCTGAAACACATGTGTAAGTTCAAACAAATCATTATTGCATACTTTTAGAAATTCCAAGTGGAATGCAACTATTGGTATGAAACTTGCCAAAGTTCCACAAATGACAGCAAGGAAAACACAAAACGAAGTGTTCCATGTAGAGTTCCTGAAACTCTTCTCTACCAGCTACGCAGCTTTTACACCAATTCCTCATGCTGTTTACGAGTTAATGTTAATCCTTTCTCCTTTTAAGTTTATATATTTGAATCGTTGACTCAACAATTGGTGGGACTAGGGGTGCTTAGCCCCCCCGCAGAACATTTTGCCCCCCTTCCCACCCACCCCCCAGTGAAACGAAAATTGCAAGTGAGTGCTATGTGCCAAACATTGGGTTGGAGGCATTAACTAGCCCCTCCAGAATTCCATGCTAGTTAGCCTAATGCCTTGAATATTAACCAAGTTTAAATACACTTAACTAATTCTAATCATAATTAATTAGATTTAACCAAATGCAAGCTCGGGAGAAATTACGTCTATCTTTGTTCTTTAATTTTAAACATGTTTTAGTAATTTAGTTTGATATCGAGACATTGCCCCCCAAAAGCTTTGCTCGAAATACTTCGAAATGTTGCCAAAGGACCATGAATCATGGAATGTTACTTAATTCTGTTTTATTACGCATTCTGTTTATAATTTCACGTTAAAAATTAGTACGTTATCAGAGATGAACTGCGGAGTTTGAGGCGATTTATCAATTTCATCTAATCACTTTCATCAATCCAAATTAATGCGTTAACCTGGTGAAAGGTTAATATGGAATTAGTGGATTCTGTTTATCTACGCATTTAATTATATTAGTAACGTTGATATGAAAATAAAACTACTGAGATATAATTTTTTTTTTAAGTTTTGCATTGTAACTGGATAAACGTTGATTTATTTCTTGGTGTTATCAAAACGTAGTACTTAAAAATGAAACTCGGTTTTTATTTAAAATAGATGATCATTTCTTAATTGGCATCCAATGTCAACTTTTAATTTAAATTAATTAAAATTCTTTGCACAATTTCTATTTTGAGTTAAAGGTACGTGCTAACACGTGCGTGTGTAAAAACAGTAGCGTTGCCATAATACTTTAATATTATACGATATATGTACAAAATAACGTAAAGCGGGTAAAAAGTTATTTTATTACATTAGCCTGGCTTTCGGCTGTTCCATTGGACAGCCATCATCAGATGCAGGATGAAAATGATATCGAACATCGAATACAAACATTTAAAATAAAGTAAACAATCGTGAAACGTGCAGGTATAAAGATCAACGTGTAGTTGTAAAAAACTTAAAGACCATTATATTTGATGGTAAAATGAATTATGGAAATAGAAATATAAAATGTATAGTGTGTAAAAGTAAAATAATGCTAAATACATAATGTTGTAGTTGGAGTCAAGGCAGGGTTTTAAATAAGTATTGCTGATGTGGATGAGTTGTTCGGCATTATAAATAACTGAATTTTGTCTAAATATCTCTATAGCCTCTCTGAACCTTAAACTTTTTTCACTTCTTCCGGTTGGGGCTAATATTTTGGTATGCTGAAACAGTAAAACGGCATCGTTTGTGTGTATGAACTGTGCGAGCCTAGTGTTATTTCTGTTAAGTCTAATGTCAACCTTGTCTTCTTTTATCCTAGTGTGTAGTGGTCTGAGTGTGCTACCAATGTAATGAGTGTAAGCGTATGTTGTGTTGTTGAGTATGGGTATGGTATAAACTCCTGCCTTTTCAGTAGTGTTAAGGGGTCCCTATCTTTTGTTTGTTTTTTGGTTTTACGGCTCAAAGACTACAGTGGTCATGCTGCGCCGGGACCTACTGTTTTCCGAGGAATCCGAACCTCTTAAGGCCCAGGGAACCAAACCCCGGACTACAGTGAGCAGTGCGATCTTTTACGAGATCTCTGAGTAAGCGTTCTTTATTGCACGGGGGAGTCGAACCCGGATTAGCGGCGCACTTGGAGAACGCGTTACCACACTGCGCCACCGCAGGGCCCCTATCTTTTATAAGGAGGTCCAAAATGTTATGATTGCGTTTGTATGCAAATGCGAGGTTATGCTTTTTTAAGGTGCTTTTAATCGAGGAAAAAATAGTAGTGTAAAAAATGCAAGTGTTAACGTATTCAAATGGTTGATAATGGGTGAAAAGAGTGGAGGTGAAAATTAGGAAGGCTTCTCTGTGGAATCTATTGAAAATGTTGGTGAGTCTTCTCTGTGGAATCTATTGAAAATGTTGGTGAGTCTTTGAGAAGGTATGCCAGATGAAGCGTTTTAGTAAAATAATTTTGATTTCTTCGTGGAAAAGTTGTCTGTTACTGCATATAGCATATGCCCTACGTACGTGTGAAAATATAACTGCCTCTATGTGTGATTTAGGTTGTGAAGACTTGTACAACGGGAAAGATGGTGACTCGTGGGTTTGTGAAAAATGGAAAAATTCAGGCAGGAGTTAGATCTAAAGATAAGTAAGTCTAAAAATTTAATATGCTGGTTTTGACCCTCTGTTTGAGTGGTAAATTTGATAGTAGGGTAAAAATTGTTGAGTTGGTCAAATAGTATACTAGGAATATTAATAAGAATACTATTACATATGAATAATGAATCGTCTACATACCTTATGCACCTGAGGTAATTTGTGTGAGGAGAGAGGATAATATTTTCCATATTTCTTAAGACATATTCCGCTATGTCACCAGACATTGGAGATCCCATGGGGACTCCGTCGATTTGCCTATAGGTTTTCCCATTAAACTGGAAAAGGTCGTTGTTTGTGACAAAGAGGATTGCAGAGACGATGGAGCTAACCTCTTAGGTTGTATATTTTCTGGAATCGGTTAACGCTCTTTGGGTAATATCCAGTGCTTGATCAACTGGCGTATCGGGGTATAGGCTATCGACGTCTAACGTCAACATTCTGGAGCTAGTGTCAATAGGTACGTCCTCCAGGCGCTTTTATGCTTGAAGAGATGATGAAATGGAATAAAGGTTACTCTGGAAATTTTCTTTTAGGATTTTTAATAGTGCCTTCTCTAAGTAGAATGTCGGCCCACATCTCTTAGAAACAAGTGGCCGGAAGGGAGGTGGATCCAAAGACTTACGGGTTTTGACAGTGAAGAAAATTCTAGGCATGCCGTAATGATATTCAGCCAACGTTCAGTTATTTACAATGACGAACAACCCATCCACATCAGCAATGATTGGCAATACTTATTTAAAACCCTGCCTTGACTCCAACTACAACATTATTTATTTACCACTATTTTACTTTTACATATTATACATTTTATTTTTCTATTTTCACAATCGTTTTACAATCGTATATATAATGGTCTTTAGTTTTTTACAACGACACGTTGATCTTTATACCTGCACGCATCACGATTGTTTACTTTATTTTAAATGTTTGTATTCGATGTTCGATATCATTTTCATTCTGCATCTGATGATGGCTGTCCAGTGGAACAGCCGAAAGCCTGGCTAATGCAATAAAAATAATTTTTTACCCGCTTTACGTGGTTTTGTACATATATTACTTCATCAAGAAATTGTATTCTCCCTTTAATTATCTACTTTAATGTTATTTGAATTAAATACGTCACAGAATATTTTGCATTTTTATGTCCGAAAAACATCCAAAGAAATTTAAAACGTTAATGTGTTTTTAAAAGCTAGCAACTAAAAAAAGTGGAGTCATCATTTTTGCGGTGGATGGAAATATCGTCGCGTTTGCAGTCGATGAAAATATCGTCGCTTTTGCGACCTCCGCTATAACCTCCTCAGTGGCACCTATTTCAGCTTTAATCCTCCTTTTCAGGGGCTGTATACGAATTTATGGAAGTTATTTAATTCGGATGCAACCTTACTTTTAACATCATGTTTATAATAATAACCTTTATTTACATTTAAATTTATTATGTGCTGTGTTAATTTTAAGATTTTGTGATAAAAATGCCGCCATAGTCTACTACTAAACACAGTTTCATAGGGTCCACAAGTTCCTTTTTTTTTTTCCAAAAATTCTCATTTAACGTTGCATGTGACCTTTTCTTAGCATCTCTATATCATTCTTAAAGTTATATACGTTTCGTTTAATACATATTAAAATAACTTTTAATGACGTTGTCTTTCTCCCATATTTTTAAGAACATAAATATGTCTTGAGCATTAACCTTTTCGCTGCGGGAACGCCGCCGCCCAATGGAAAGTGCGCATACTGGACAACTCCAGCCTTAACTCGTTCACAAACAAGCGGGTCAAAAGAAGAGTCACAAAAATGAACGATCTATATTTTTGTGAACGGTTGTTCTCGGTCATTAATTCTGGCTTTGTTTTGAACACCTTTGAAATAAAATGATTCTTAAAAAAATATACGCAATTCCTTATAATTTTCAATATTTTTTTCAATTAATTGAACATATGAATATTTTCTCAACTATTGATATTTAAAATGTATAATTATTGATTTTATATTCCAACTTTATACTACACAATAGGTGAAAAAAATTAACATTAAACTTTTATTTTATTATGCAAAAATAAGGCTTTGACCTTTTAGTTACGAGAAAATATCGATCGAGAAGCCTGTGTAGGGGACAGCTCAAGTATTACCTAAGCACCTTTGGGGGTATAAAATGCCAAAATATTGCTTACGTAATATTTGACTCCCTAGTGTGGGCTTAAACTAAACAGCTTCAACTCACTTCTGTGAAAAGAATAATTCTAATTGCCTGCCATACTGTAGTGTTGCATAATTTTTAAATGTTTATTAAAATTTTATCAAGTTATTCATTTGAACCCACCTGGTAGTTGGTTATCTATGAATGTAATATCCATTTTGAAATTTATGCAACTATATTTATAAAATACAAAATGCATTTGTGAATTGCTAAACTTTTTTTTCGCAATTTTACTTTTTTATACAGTATTAAAACTTACATGTTCTGTAATTTATAAGCGAAATATAATTATACTGTAAAATATTTTATTGAGTCGTAATTCAAAATACGTAATTTATGTGATTTAGAAATATGTGAAATAGGTTTCAAAACGTATAATTTTAGGACTTACATAAATATGAAATACGTGCATATCTGACATGTAAAGAATATATTTAATAGTTTAGTTGAGGAATACGGTGAGAAGCGAAATTCGGTACTACTTTATATTATATTTTTATTATAGAAATGAGATACAAAGTACCAGAGAAGACGTTCACATACAAAGGGTTAAACACTGGCAAAATAGAAAATGAAAAGCTTATCTTCGGAAGTTTTACTGGTCTTTTCATTTTCCATTTTACCAATGTTTAACCTTTTTTTGTATGTATTTTTATTATATAACATAATAAATGCATAAATTTTATAAATTAACATAAATGGAAAGCTCAATACAGTCCCAGAACTGCTCAACAAGTTAAATTAGACGGGCTTAGTAAGATAACTTAGTAACATGACTTTCAAACCATAACACATTTACTCATGTTCAGACATACTAGGGTGTGAAATTTAGAAAGCATGTAAAAGTTACTTAGCTCACCAACTGGAAAGTTACGGACTTAAGACATAAGACTTTAAAGAATTAATATGGCCTAATGGGGCTTTTGGATTACGAAGACTATAGAGTCTTCCTATTAAAAAAAAACCTGAGGGCTATTGAGACTAGAGCTTAACAGGCCCATAGCTATTGTGCGTTCGCGCTCAGTTGGCGTGTGATACCGTTAGCAGACGGGTTAGTCCATTGCAGTTTAGGGAAGGGCGTCTTGCCGAAACTGGTTTTTCGCGCGGGAAAAACCAGTTCCTCCAAGACGGCCTTCCCTAAACTGCAATGGACTAACCCGTCTGCTAACGGTATCACGCGTCAACTGAGCGCTAATGCACAGTAGATGCTTGTTACAAAGGGGACTCTGAAAGTTACAGGGGGTCTCAGAAAGCTACAGAAGGGGCATAAGAATCGTAAATGTTTTGATATATTTTATTAATATATTTAATAATACTAAATATATAAGCAGACTAATATATTTAATGTTAATAAATAAATTTCTTAATGTAAATTTTGCATTGAAAACTTGTAAATTTTAGTATACCTCTCTATAATTTCCCCAATCCTTATTATAAAGTATATGAAGACTCAAACCTATGTAAAAAAAATTACATACACAAGATCTACAGTAGAGAGCTATTTTGAATACATTTCTAACATCAAAGAACAATCATTGTCATGTACAATTTCGTACAAAACAAAAATTTTAAATAAAATTCTACAATACTTGATTTTTGAGAAAAAATATTTTCCAGGTTGGGGCTGACTACATTTCCAGGGGGGGCTCAGCCGCCTATAGCCCTATCCTGGCTACGGCTCTGGATCTCATATACGGTCTTGAGACGTAAGGCTTGAGAAAAATAATATCACGCAATGGAGTTTTGGAATGTGAAGACTAGAGTTTTCTATTTGAAGCAACTGAGGGCTACTGAGATCAGATCTTAATGTGGGTCTTGAGACGTGAGGCTTGGCAGAATGAATATCGCCTAATGTAATTTTTAAAATACGAAGACTAGTCTTCCGGCCTAAAACGACCGAGGGTTGGCTGAGACTAGATCTGATATGCGGTCTCTTCAGACGTAAGGCTCGAAGGCATTAATATCGTCTAATGAAATCTTTAAAATACGAAGACTAAAGTCTTTCTGCACTCCAAAAGAATCGAGAGTTACTGAGACCAGACCTTGATGCATAGTCTTGAGACGTAAAGATTGGAATAATTAACATCATCTAATAGAGTTTATTGAATATGAAGACCAGAGTCTTCCTACCTAAAATAACCGAGGGATACTGAGACTAGACCTTGATGTACGGTCTTTAAGACGTAAGGATTGAGAGAGTTAATATCATATGATGGAATTTTTGGAATACGAAGGCTTCCTATTCTGAGCGAAGTAATTTTCTCGAAGTGGTAATCTTTTCTTTTTATTTTGTTGAGAAAGACCAAGTTCAGTCGTATCTCTGTATATCACACCGAATTTATCACTTTTTCAAATGAAATGAACATCATGAGAAATGGGCTAGACTCGTCGCTTTTGTAATCCAAGGCTGAATTCCTTTCCAAGCGACACAGCAAAGGAAAAATGGCGGTTCATTTTAAGATGGACGGGTCACTAATTTTAAAATTGTCGTAAAATCGTAAATAAAAATACGTCTCCAACTTTGTCGTTGATTTATAAGTTTTTATCGCTTCCCAAAGTGCTTCATTATTTTCCTCCTAGCATTATTTTTATTAAATTCCAAGGGAACCAAAAATAAAAAAGACATTTAATATTTATAATATCCTAATAAAATTTATGATATTGCCATCCCATTATAGCTTTTATTATTCAAAATAGCCCATTCTCTTATTCCAATTATGGTATTTCATATTATGGCATTTTCCATTAATGCTAATCTTGCCGCAGGCAGTGACATAGGCAGAAAGTTCATAAGGGAGATATAGGCTTAATGGGAGGGGTTACAGAGCTACAACTTATGTATTCCTATGTTAAATATACAAAATTTCATTGCGATAGTGGTTACAACCCCCAAAACCGCCCTCTGGCTACGCCTATGGCCGCAGGCGCTATTATCTAACATGAATTAAAAGACGGAAGAATTTTTAAAAATATTCAAGAAGAATAAAATGTTTCTCTTGGTAAAAATTCTCTCTAAAAATCATAAAATGTTGCATATAATGTAAATAAAGTTTTTTGCTTTAAAAGGTTGTTTAAATAATCTTTTGGCGATAAAAATTTGGTCATAGAATTTGTCTTCAAAATTATAAAAACGAATATATTATCAACGAACCTCGTCATTTATCTAACAGATTTTTTGGAAAACGATACAAATTTAGTGATTACAAATGTGGCGCAATTTTGCGGAATTTATTTTGTGGCGCAAGGCCATCTTTGATTGTACTGCTCCAGGACCTACGGTTTCCTGAGGGTTCCGAACCTTCTTTGCCTAGGGAACCCAACTCTAAACTTCGGATTCTTAAAAAAGACTGGCCAGTGATGGAACCTGCTGGAATTACACCCAGATTATTTGCTTAGAATTTTTAAGAATATAACACTTTTCCAGAATACAATCGAAGCAATGTTTACGTATAAAATAAGTATATGTTTGAAAATATAATACAAGGTTTAAGAATGCAATAAAATATTTGACAGTATAACATAATGCTTAAGAATATAGTACAATATTTGGCAATATAACTTAATGCTTAAGAATATAGTACAATATTTGACAATAGAACATAACCCTTAAGAATATAATACAAGGTTTAAGAGCATAATACAATGTTTAGGAATATAGTACACTATATTTAAGATCAAAATTTACAATATTTAAAATATAAAGCAACGTTCAAGAGCACAACACAATATTTTAGAATATAATACGACGTTTAAGAACATAATACACAATGTAAGATATTATTACCCTTCTCAGGGCTAACACAATTGCTAAATAATAGTCAACACACAAAGCCACCGGGACGAGTTTTTTTTTATGAGATTTCCGAGGGATATTTTTGTTATGATAAATAAATTTGGCACCCACGTTTCTAGGGGTTGGTGTCTCTTTTCCTCCTATACAAAAAAAAGCTCTAGTATGAGTTTAAATACAGGTGTCAAATTTATTTGTAATAAAAAATCCTCCACGAAAAACTCACAAAAAATTCGCCCCGGTGGCTTTATGTGTTGACTATTATTTGGCAATTGTGTTATCCCTGTGAAGGGTAATAATATCTTACATCGTTATGCCTGTCTCGTTGATCTAGCTGTTCAGGTACTC
>QLNU02014802.1:161834999-161859013 GCA_006491805.2 Dysdera silvatica | reverse complement strand
TTATTTCCCTAACTACACATTCGTATGCAGTTAAAATATGCGTAAAATTTCAGTTTTTACATATTACTATATTAATTTGCATATGTAAAAATATACACAGTGTGCGTGTACAGTATATAAATGTACACGAATGTGTAAAATGCACAGGCATACATATGCTCAGTTATATACATACGGAAATATACGAAAGGCCGGGGACAAATGGGGCAAGTGCTTGGTGTTTCTTTTTATGAAATTTATTAAAAACACACACACATATGTGTGTGTGTGTGTGTGGCCTGCAAAAGGGTTGCTGGTATCTAACTGGAAGGAGACCCACACGCTGAACGTATGTGACGATGTGTGGAACCGGCCAGGCCAGTAACCTAGTGTCCTACCCCGCCTTCAAGTGGTGCAGGCTGAGCTTTCTATTTATGTGGCAAATTAATATTTGCTGCACGGATAGAAAGGCGGAAGGGGAGGGCTAATTCACCAACCCGTCTAGCCAGCGTGGTGAAATGATGGCTAATTCCTCCAATATGCTAATACACCAAAAACCATGGCCCCTAGTCTCCAGGTGCTGGAGTGCTCCTGATCAAGGCAGCGGTCAGCGTGGCATGAAAGCAGGGGGTGCTAAGAATCACTGGAATGGCCCAGGCTGCCGTTTGTTATTGACCTTGGCAACGTATAATGGACGATCCCTTGCTTCTGAAGCAAAACTTCAAGAATTGGAAGAAGAACTTGACAAGATCAAATGGGACATTGTAGGACTCAGTGAAGTTAGAAGAAAAGGTGAAGAGTTGGTGGAACTTAAAAGTGGACATTTGTTTTATTATAGAGGAACGGAAACTGGAAGAACAAGTGGTGTTGGCTTCTTAATCAACAAAAGAATTAAAGACTACCTTCTTGAAGTCGAAAGCACGTCAGATCGAGCAGCGAGGCTCGTTGTTCAACTAACCCAGCGATACCAACTTCAGATAGTACAGGCATATGCACCAACATCAAGCCATACCGACGAGGAGGTTGAGGAATTCTATGAAGAAATCAAACAGCTACATACCAAGGGGAAACAACACATCAAGCTCATCATGGGAGATTTTAATGCAAGAATTGGACAACAGGAACAAGGAGAGACATCGGTTGGTAAATACGGATACGGGGAAAGGAATGAACGTGGCGATCAACTCATAGAATTTGCAGAAGCTGAAAATCTTAGCATCATGAATTCATTTTTTAAGAAGAAACCGCAAAGAAAATGGACATGGAAACACCCCAATGGAGGAACCAGCGAAATTGACTATATCCTGGCAAACAAGAAATCAATTATTGAAGATTGCAGCGTACTGAACAGATTTAATACTGGAAGTGATCATCGAATGGTGAGATGTAAAATGCACTTAAATACTAAACTAGAAAGGCAGAAGCTCATTAGGAAACAAGTATGTAAGAGGGTGGATTTAAAGAAATTAAAAGAAAATACCGAGGCATTCAAGTTGGAATTAAAAAATCGCTTTTCTGCACTGGAAGGACTTATTGATGAAAGTGATATCTCAGAAGCAAATGAAAACATTGTTAAGACAATAGTTGAAACTGCTGGGGAAATTGGTGGTGTAACCTGTAAAAAGCACAATAGCAAATTATCTGAGAAGACGAAACAGCTCATGAAAAGGCGAAGAGATATGAAGGTGGACAATCGAAATACCAGTTCCAGGATTGAGTACATAGAACTTTGTAAAACTCTGCGCAAAAGCATGAAAGAAGATATAAGAAAATTCAATTGTGAGTTAGTAAGGAAGGCCATTGAAAGCAACAAGAGCCTTAGGGTTGTTAAAGGGAGTTTGTCTATTGGGAAGAAACACATCATTGCATTAAAAGGAGAGGATGGCACCGTAACAAGAAATAGGGAAGAAATACTTAGAAGAGTTGAAGAATTCTACAAAAAACTATATGAAAGTAACAGTGGATTAAACGAAGACTCTGAGATAGTCGAAGGAACAGCTCCTAAAATCTTAAAAGAAGAAGTTTCATTTGCAATAAAAAGTATGAAGAAAGGAAGAGCCCCTGGCGATGATGGTATTACATTAGATATCCTAAAAGAAGCTGGAGAATATGTAGAAGACATACTTGCAAAATTCTTTACCAAATGTCTTAACAGCGGTAACATACCAAACCAATGGGATTCTGCAACAGTAATTCTTTTGCATAAAAAAGGTGATAAAGAGGATTTGAAAAATTACCGACCAATTAGCTTGTTACCTGCTATTTATAAAATCTTCACAAAAGTGCTAACACATCGCCTGCAGAAAAAATTAGATGCAGCTCAACCAAGAGAACAAGCTGGATTTCGAAGTGGATTCAGTACAGTGGACCATATTCAAGTATTAAGAGAATTAATTGAAAGAACACATGAATATGAACTTCCATTGTGTGTTGCATTTATTGACTATGAGAAGGCCTTTGACTCTATTAAAACATCAGCAGTCATCAACTCTTTAAGATCAACAGACATTGAGGATGTGTACATTGACATGGTGAAACGTGTGTATAAAAATGCAAGTGCAAAATTTCGGTTACATAAAGATACCAAAACTATCAAAATTGGTAAAGGTGTGAGGCAGGGAGATACCATTTCTCCAAAACTTTTTACTTCAGCTTTACAGATGATTTTTCAGCTGATAAATTGGAATAACAAGGGAATAAAAATAAATGGTGAATATTTAAATCATTTGCGGTTTGCTGATGACATTGTTATTTTTTCAACGAACCCATCAGAACTCCAAGACATGGTACAGGAGCTCTCAACTAGAAGTAAAGAAGTTGGACTCAAGATGAACCTACAAAAAACTAAGATCATGTTCAATAATTTTGTAGAGGAAACAAAAATACAAGTTGACAACATTGAGCTAGAAATTGCTGATTCATATATTTACCTTGGCCAGCTGATTTCAATGGATGGCAACATTATGAAAGAACTCAACAGACGTATTAAACTTGGCTGGAGTGCATTTGGAAGAAACAGTTTTATCCTGAAGGGGAAATTGCCTTTGTGTCTAAAAAGAAAGGTCTTCAACCAGTGTGTATTGCCAGTCCTCTCTTATGGATCAGAGACATGGAGTCTAACAGTTGGAGCAATACGAAAGTTACAGACAACGCAAAGGAGCATGGAGAGGTGCATGCTTGGAATAACTAGGAGAGATCGAAAAAGAAACACTTGGGTGAGAGAGCAAACTAGAGTAGAGGACATCATTGTTAAAGTAAAAGGGCTGAAATGGCGATGGGCTGGGCATATTGCAAGAAGAACTGATCAACGATGGACAACAGAAATTCTGAACTGGATTCCAAGAGACCACCGAAGACCTAGAAAACGTCCTCAAACTAGATGGGTGGATGAAATAAGAAAACAGGTTGGGGTGACGTGGAAACGAATGGCCCAGGATAGACTTGTGTGGAAAGCATTTGGAGAGACCTTCATCCAGCAGTGGATAGATAATGGTTGAATATGATGATGATGATATATCTTATTATTATTTTATCTATTACTGACCTATATATCTTAAATCTTAGTATAATCCTTTATGTCTAAAAAAAAAGATGTAGACGCGATTTTTAAAAAAGCTTTGTTTATTGTACATTAAGCTGTTTTTCCAATTTATATGCACAACAGTTTGGGAAGATTTCAAGTATTACGTAAGCAACATTTTGGCCATTTCAACTCCCCCTCCCTCCCCGGATAAGCAAAAATTAACATTGGCTAACATAGGAAATAAGCACAATGTCAACCTCCCAAAAGGATGCGTTCAAGTATTACGTAAGCACCTTGTGGGAGTGAGGGGTTGCCGTTTGTCTTATTTTCCTATGTTAGCCAATGTTAATTTTTTTTTACTGGGGGGGGGATGAAATGGTCAAAAGATTGCTTACGTAATATTTCAACTCTCCCAAATGCGCTTACGTAATATTTGAACTCCCTTACGTAACAGAAAATAAATTTATTCTTCCTTTATAACTTGCAGTAAATAAATGTGTTTCCATTTTCAAAGGACGGCGCCAGATTCTATTCTACAACATGGCCAAGCTTCCCTTGTATGTTCACCAAATTGAAAATCGATCCTAAGATCGATCTACGATGGCATGTCCGATTCAATTTCATGTCAAAATCAAAATCCGCAGGGCAAGAAAAATTGATATGTTGTGTTCCTTTTCCAGCTTTTGCGTCCACCTTCACTTTTCAGTTAATTTGCTTCACGTGGCTCGAATTTAATATTCGTTGACATTCTCGCATAAACCAGAAGTGGTCACATATCAATAATATTATTTCAACATATGCCTGTATGAATTAATATTCTGCACGCTTTTGGTTCAGTCCTTTTAAATAGTGAATTTTTGCGGACTTAGTGCAGAAGGATTTAAATTTAGGAGAACAAAAAATGCGCTGAGACTTGGAAGGGAGTTGGCGGTTGGGAGAAATGCTTGTTAAGTGTAGAAATTGCATTATCAGAGTGATTTTACATGATAATGAAACTCATCTTTACAGTGAAATTGAAAGCACATTCAGAATCGAAAGCTCTCATGCTCAACTTATAATGTTTTTACATTCATTTTGCAGAATAATCTCAAATCAATAATGCAATAATAATCTCAGGTGAATAATTCAACAATAATCTCATATCAATAATGCAACAATAATCTCAGATCAATAATGCAATGATAATCTCAGGTGAATAATGCAACAATAATCTTATATCAATAATGCAACAATAATCTCAGGTGAATAATGCAATGATAATCTCATGTGAATAATGCAACAATAATCTCAGACCAATAATGCAACAATAATCTCAGATCAATAATGCAACAATAATCTCAGATCACTAATGCAACAATAATCTCAGATCACTAATGCAACAATAATCTCATATCGATAATGCAATAATAATCTCAGATCAATAATGCAACAATAATCTCAGATCAATAATGCAACAATAATCTCAGATCAATAATGCAGAATAATCAGAAATCTCTCTCAGGAGGAACACTAATGGAAAATTATGTTTTCTCTTAGCTTTTAAAGAATATAAATGTTCTCTAAAATATTACGCATGCATTGGTCTATTGATTTTTTAAACATGCTTTTCATCTGTTACAACCTACTTTTTGCAAAGTAAATCACATTGCTGTTATTTTCCTATATTACTTTATGACCGAAAGTAATTAAATTGTTGAAAAACTGCAAGTAGTAATTTTGTTAATAATAAATATTTTTGCATTAGGGAACGGCTTATATTATTATACTGTTGCTGAAACAAACTGCTTCGACAAAACCCTCGCGAACACCGCAAAGTGAGTGACCCTTCAAACGCACATATTCCTAAAACATTAGCTATCATCATCGTCCTCGTATGTAATTCATATATAAACTTACCATATGCAAATTTAAACATGTATCTCAGGTTGAATAAATTATTATTATTATTATTATAATAAACACATCGAGCGGTTGATTTACAACATAAGAACGGACGATGCTGCGCTAGTTTTATATATTAGGGAGACCGGAAAGTAATGTCGTTTCTCTGCACATGTCAGTATTTATTTTTCATTTATCAACTCATTGTGTCATTATCAAACATTGCACACTAGATGGCAAAAGGTTGTTGATAACGAGGGTGATTACATTATTGATTAAAAATAAAAACTTGGTAAAAATTTATCTGTTTGAATTTAATGTAGAAAAACGACATTACTTTCCGGTCCCCCTAATATATATATATATGCGGCTCCATATCTTTGTATCTATTATATATCGGCTCCATATATTTGTATCTATTATATATCGGGTTCCATATATTTGCATTATAATAATAATAATTAATAATTTACTCAACCTAAGATACATAATGACGCGTGCAGTAACTATATGTGAGTTACATGCGACAATGATGTTGAATGGTTAATTTAGGTAATACATTTTTATTTACATACAAAAGGTTAAACACTGGTAAAATAGCAATGAAAAAGATCACTCAAGCTTTCGGACGCATCAGCAGCAGTCCTTCATCAGGAGTAATAAATATATTTTTTATATGAATGAATAATGAAATACATTTTTATGAAAGTTCTGTTCCATTGGATTTTTTGATGATTCTAGAATAAATTTTGCATGATGAATTCCGAATATCACTTAGAATTTGTCTGGATATAACGGCTGAGGAGATAAAGTATATAAAGTGTGTTTCTGTATATGTCGCATATAGAGAACAAAAACATTGTAGGCCTATATTTACATTGATAAACTGCAAATACCATTATATAACATACAATACTTTTATTTTTTACAATATTTCCATAAAGTATGATACACTGTTATAAACATACATGTACATAAATTGCTAAAATACATGTAATTGTTAAATTTTTAAAATACACAATTGCTAAATTACTAAAATACACGTAATTCCTAAATTACTAAAGTTCATGTAATTGCTAAATTACGAAAATACATGTAATTGCTAAATTACGAAAATACATGTAATTGCTAAATTACTAAAATACATGTACATAAATCACTGCCTTGACAATCAAGTAGGTTAGAAATGCAGATGTGATCGGGCTTTGCCTTTGTATTGCTGGAGACTATTCCTCAGCAGACTCCATACATATTCCCCCATCATCGCTTCATTCCATCTGTCCTGATACCGCAATTCTATGTTCTGCATATCTTGGTGGAATCTGTCTCCATGTTCTTCACTCACATCGCCCAAATTTGGCCTAAAAAAGTCCAGATAAGAGTGCAGGAGATGCAGTTTTGTGGAAGTTCTGCAGCCTAAGTACTGAAATGTGACTAACAAGTTCTCAACCAACTGTCGGAAATTTAGGCTTTCGGTGTTGACTAGGAAGCTATGTAAAAACGTCACGAAATGCTTACCTGGCCCTTTTTTTTCGACAGGTATCGTTTTTTGTTTCAAGCCCATGGACTGCAGCATCTGTTTAACCTGAAGTTCAATGAATACCCCAGCAAATACATTTGCGTCTTATAAACGTGGAAACATGGATCGAATATATTGCAAAGCAGAGAATTGTTTGTTTGAAGCTTTAATAAATTGCTTCGCTATTCTCAATCTGATTTAGAAAGGTGGACGTAATATCTTTTCCTTGCCAACAAGTGACTCAACGTGAGACATTATGTTGTTCTGGAACAAGTTCATTCCGTAAAGACCACTCTCGTTGGGTGCTGCCCATTACCCGACTGTACCACAAACAAAGGAAATATGGATACTTCGTAAATCCATCTGGAAATCCCAATAGAAAATCTAGCATCTTGTTGTAAATTCGTAATCAGTGTGAAATACTGAGCCAGAAATAATTAAAATATCAAGAAGAACATTTTCGTTGTTTTATCCAGTGTCATCCAGTTTTATCTAGTGTAGTAAATTAGGTTAAAAATGGAGGAGAATAGGAAGCAGAAACTTGTTATGAGATTCTACCCCAGAGTCATGAAAAGCATAAATAATTTGAATTTATTATCAGAAAATCGCATTTAGTGAAAGAAACATGTGTCTTTAATGTACAGAAATTGCATGCATGGTTTAAATTATTAGCCTGTGCTTACTTCTGCAAATGTGGTGTTTAGCATACGTCCAGGGGCGGACACAGATTTTTATTTTGTGGGGGTCAAGGACAGAATTTGCCATGGTCTTGGAATAACCCCTTCATTTATCATGAAAGTTGGAATTTTTTACAGTGAAAAAAATTTGGGGGGGTCATGACTCCTCTGACCTCCCCATGTGTCCTCCCTTGCATAGGTCAGTATGGAATTAGGTTATAACGAAAACGATATAACGGATTCATAGCTATAACGAACGAATTATCTAAGTTTGGTTTAGTGTATATCTGATCGTATCGAATACCGGTTTTAACGAAGAAAACTTCCGGTCCTTCGATGTTCGTTTTAAACGAATCCGACTGTATTATATTCTATATATTATGTCTTTAACCCTCATCTGCATACCCGTATCCAGAGGGGGGGGACCTTAGGGACCGTCCCCCCCGAAACAAAATTTTTAAATGAGATTTGGCTACGGCTTTGCATGTGATGATTGTATCGATACACTTTGAACAATTTTCGAACCCCCCCCCCGGAATTAAATCCTGGCTACGTCTTGCTCATCCGTATTCTGCATCTCTTAATTTATTATTCATTAATTGCGGGAGGGCTCGGCCTAGGCATGCAGCTAGACATTTGCTACAGGAGGGGCTCTGAAAGTTACAGGGGGGAGGCTTTGAAAGTTACAGGGGGCTCAGAAAGCTACAGGGGGCTTAAAATACCTTCATATTTTATTAATATATTTAATAATACTAAATATCTAAGTAGACTAATATATTTAACATTAATGAATAAATTTCTTAACGTAAATTTTGCATTGAAAACTTACAGAGGTGTACAAAAAATTTATAATTCCCCTTATTCTTATTATAAAATAGAAGACTCAAACGTCTTAAAAAACATTATGTATACAAGATCTACCTCAGAAATCTATTTTGAATACATTTTTAACCTCAAAGAACAATTTCCATTTTCATGTACAATTTTATTCAAAACAAAAAATTTAAAATATAATTATAAAATAATTTATTTTGAGAAAAAAATATTTTTCAAGGAGGGGTGGGGTTGATTGCATTTCCAGGGGGGCTCACGCACTGTAGCCCCCTGGCTACGGTATTGGCGCGGCCTCCCAAGCAATATGTTTAGGAGAAGGGTAGACCCAAATTTATAAATGGACACGTTTGGCAAATATCCTAGGAGTCAAATATTTAGGTGCCCAAAATATTAGACTATTTTTTTATTTTTTTTTTAATTGCAAGCTATCAATCGTAAAATTCCGTTTCTCGTCGTAAAATGCCTCTGCCCTCTGCTGGTTTAATTTGAAAATATAAAAAATTCAGTGGAACAGCCTCCTCCCCCGCCAAAAAAAATAACAAATAAAATAAATACATTAATAGAAGTTTTATCTTATAATAATGTATCCACAGTAATCATAAATCTCTCTCTCCGCTACATATTCTACAAGTTTCTGTATCATTTGAGAGGGTAGAGTAGAACGTCTAAATTCAATCAGGGCGCCAAAAAAATTGTTAGACCCAAAACGCATCTCACCCCAAATTCTCAGCTTAGATGCCTTGAAGTTGGCGCTCTTGAAACTATTCCAAAACCCTAATTATTAATGCCTTGATGGGACTTGACCATCTTCTAAAAAGTATTTTGAATGGAACACTTCAAGGGGTGCCACCTTTTTTTTTTTTTCGGAGTACTGTGGAAAAAAACCTGTGAACTGCTGGTGCAAAGTACCGAGTACGAGGTCTATAGATGAAAGGCATGTGTTTTCTTTTACTTTCATGCACCTCCTCCCCCAAACTTTTTATTAGTTTAAACATGCTGAAAGGAATTCAAACTGCATCTTCCCTCTTTTACAAATTGCTTTCTCGTATTCGCCAAAAAGCTGGCCTTTCTCCGTCTTCACATCTTGGCCATCGCATCGCTGTAAACCAGTGTTGTCAGCACCAAGGATTTGATAATCCTTTTTTTCCCCCTACCCAATGTTGTTTTTCCCCCTCCTTCCATTCGCGCGCGTGTTTTTATGTGTAGCGTGTCACAGTGTTTCCGCGTGGCAGATAAGGGCTTGTTTCCCTACGTATTTTGCCGCAGTTCTTCTTTAAGCCACATCTTAACGCGATTGTCGCCTTTCCTGCGCTCTTTTTTATCAGGACAAAAAGGTAAACAAGTGATCGACCCTCTTTCCAATGCAAGGGTCGTTACGCTCTAGATCCCCCACGAAGCCTTCTTGGAAGTGCTTGCGCACTTCCCAAAACTTTCGTTTATCTTACTATAAACCCTCGTTATTATAAACCCAAGAAGAATCCTTTGGTAAACGGAAAGCCTAGAACTAAAACTGGCTCGTGCGGAATACACAACTTCAAATACGACTAGCTATATATTTTAGCTAAAATATATCGCGGTTATAGCTAAAATATATCAAGAGAAAATTTCGCATGCACAGCCTTGATGCAGTGGCGGATTTAGAGGTAATTCAAGGGGAAGGGGGCGATTAATGACTTGATTTTTGGAAATGATACCTCATTGGACCTTTACCTTGTATCTTTTCAATGTTAAATTTTCATTCAAGGGAGGGATGATCGCCACCCTCCTAAATCCGTCCCTGCCATGATGGGCAATAATAATTCAAATTCACTTAAAGTTATAAATGTGTTGTTGGAGGTAGAACCGGAACCGTGGCTAGATGATTTTGCGCCCCTAGCACAACAGTCCAGATTGCGCCCTCATTCACTGATATATTTTCCTCTGGGAATTATTTCAGCCGATTTTGCGCCTTCTCTCGTCCGCGCCCCTGTCATGAGCGATTTCGGTGTCTGAATATTCTGCCATTCATGTATACCCCACTCCAGTGCCGTAGTTGTAAAATAAAAACTGTGGGAACGTATCTGACTGACCTCATGATAATGGGGTGGGGGGCGCCTTCAGATTTCCAAGGGATGATGAAGCAGCCACCTACAATTTTTTTTATTATCTCATTTTACCGGTGTACACTGATTTTTAGAATTTTTTTAAACAATTTCTGAGTTTTCTTTATTTATTCCTTAATTATTTAAACATTTTTTGGTTGTTCGTTGAAAGTTTATTTCTGGCCGTTAAAATACGAGTTTAAATGTGTTGCTTTGGGTGAAGAGATAACAATTTTATTCATGTTAGTTGATGCTGCAATCTTATGGTCAATTTTTTTAACGACCAGAATGTTTTAGGACACTTTTTTCCTAACATTAATTAATACATGAACAGCTTAATCATTTGTCAGGTGGGAACGATCATTGCAATTGAAAATAAGTTTGAGATCACCGTTCCCGCCGCCCCACTACACCTCTCTAATTATTCTAAGTGTGAATTGGACGAAAGCTTTCCAGTTCCTGTCTGAGATGGTGTGGTGAAATTGTCAACGTAATGTTTTCAAAATTATTGGGGGGGGGGTCAGGACCTGGTGGCCCCTATAACTCTACGTCTATAGGTGAGATTGATGGTGAGCTGCTCAAATTTTTACACTCGGTTCACCGGACCTCAAATATCGTTGGGGAGTGGCTTGCCCCTCCCTCAGGAAAGTGACATTTACAGAGCATTAATGTGGAAGCTATCTCCGCCAATAGCGAAGAAGATCCAATTCACCACTCTATGTTAGGCTCGACGTGACCATATAGGCAAACTAGGCGGCCTCCTAATTCGGCACCACGACAGATTTTTTTTTAATACTGTAAGATGATTCAAATAAACTTGATAATAAGTAAATGGAACTGAATGGATTATTTTCGATTGAATGCCTTCACCAATATTTACTCTTCCTTATCTCTCTCTTTTTATCCATTTTTTCTACCTTCTCAAATTCTTGTTCTTTTACATTAAAATTTTTTCCTCTATTCGATTTATGGAACGCTGCATAACGTTTTCCCCATTACCGCTGCCTTACTGAAGGCCTGGAGACGCTTTTTCTTTTTATACCTTTGTGCACTATTACAAGCATGAGAATTACAATTTTCTACTTTAATTGTAAAGTCCCAGTTTTTTTTTAATAATTTACTACATACTTCGTAATAATTTATTACATATATTGTTTTAACTAGAACTACACTGAGAGGGCGGAATGTGACGTATTTTTTTCACTTTTCGATTGTTATACGACGCATTGGGGTAATTTTTTACGGGATGGGGGGGGGGGGGGCGTCGTTTGCTTAGTCACACGTCGTTTGACTAGGGCGCCAAATTTGCTTGCGCCGGCCCTGACTGTATGCAATAATATAAACGTATCACTTATAAATCCACATTTTGAAAATAAATGTATCACAGTTTTCGATACTGCAGGTGGGAGGAGCAAGGCGCGGAAGTCACTTGTATCTAGGTACCTGTTTATAGGAGAGCTACAAGGCACCTAGCATCACACAAAAGACATCATTACTTATCGAAGATACAAATAACACACTTTCCCCTCCAGGGGCGGACAGGGTCCTCTCAAAGGGTGCATGACTTCTAGAGGGCGCGAGTGTTCTCCCATTCGGAGGTGTCGTATCGCCCATGAGGGCGAACCAATCCGGGGGCCGATGGGCCGGCGATCCAGTCCTCCCCTGTCTGCCGATAATAAGGAACGCCACCTGTAAAAATTCGTTACTTGATCCTTTATAACGAAAATACAACATACGTTATGCTGCGTTAAACGAGATTAATTATAACAAGTTAATTAATATTACAAGATTAATTATACGAGTTAATTATAAGAGGTTAACCCCGGAGTTGTGGGGGGACCTTTTCATGTTGGAAGGCTGCATTAAATTAGCTGTTAATATTAGAAGGCCGCATTAAGTTAGTGTTAAGGTCGCGCGTGTTTTGATTGCGTCAGTCAATCAAGGAAGATTATTTCGTTAAATCTTCTTCTACTCTTTTATGCTTTGTTCATTTTAAGATTATAATACAAATAACGAAGATGAATAGAATCACGTTAATAAAACTAAAAGTTTTTTTTCTGTAAAATTTTAATTCGGCCAAAAGCCCTTACCTAAGTGTCTCGAAGGCCGGGGCTTGCTCGCCCCTGTGTTAACCCCTAAAATGTAATTTTCCTCCCCATGCTGTGTGAGGATTGTCCAATGTAACTTGAAGGAAAGATATTATTACCCTTTACAGGTCAAGGCTCCGAGAGCTCAACGCGGGGCCCTGGTTCGAATCCAGGATGAAGACGGCGTCTTTTTTTTTTTCCCCTAAACAAATAGCTCTAGATTGTGCCAAGATTGAATATAGATTGAATAATACGTGGGTGTCAAATTTATTAGTAATAACTAGGAGGTGTTAAATTAAAGCTCATGGTTTGCATGATTCTTATGGAGAAAGGGCAGCAATGGTCATATAGCACCAAACAAGGTGCATGTATCTGTATCCTTAATTCATAAAAAAATCATCAAACATCTCCTTTCATTAATCCTCCTTCAAAAATAACAAAAACGCCAACCATATATTATTATTATATTGATTGTTTATTTAACCCAATTTTGTATACATTTTCGTGAGGTACATACCATCAGCGCTTTGAGAAAAAACATAGAAGAAATCTTTTTACATTTTACGTTTATGATTTGGGTTAGAATTGCAAGAGAATAGGAAGCCGAAGCTTGTTACGGGATTCTCTTCCGAAAAGGTTTTACAATTCCGTTGAGGTTTGTTATTTTCTTAAATATCTGAAATGATTATATAGTTCATTGATTTAAAACAGCATTTTCATGAGCAGATGATTAGAATATATTAATATCAATGCTATATATACGATATTTGGGACTCATTTGAGAAAACGATGACACAAAATTGGATAAAGTTTATGTGTTAGACTGAAAAAGTAACACAGGTGAAATAAAATTATGAATTCGATCCTGTTAGATTTTTAGGGTACGTAGAATGAAACAGATTAATTTTTGACCTCATTTTTTAGAGTTAATGTTATACTTTTGAAAGCGTTAGTATCGAAGACTATACTAAAATGAACACATATTATGGATTATAGAACTAATATACTTCGGAAGAGTACTGTAAGAGAAGAAAAGAGGGGAATTATCCAATGAGTATCACAATTTTTCTTTGGGAAAAACACAATTTCCAATTAATCCATTTAGAGACCATGTGGCCTTAGTGTGTTAACCATTCCCTTGTTAATTTTATATCTCAGGAGGGTAACAATATCATGAAAAACACATAAATAAAAAGATAAAGCAGCATCTCATAGGTGTCGGTGGTCTACTTGGCATGGCGCTTTGATTCCAATTAAGAGGCCACTGGTTCGAGTCTATCGCGGGGCGATTTTTTTTTCTTACGACCTATAAAATCTTGTGACGATGGATCAAATGCAGTAGTGGATCAGTTCAAAAATTATGGGGGTGGGGGGCTCAAATGGCTTTAAAGAAAATTATGTAACGAAATGTGAGAAAATAATGTGTTTTCATATCAAATGGGGGCTCTTGAGCCCCTGTCTTCGCCACTGGTCAAATGAGCTCTAGTTTGAGAGATGAAGAAAGGGCGAAGATGAAGAAAACATCCTATTTCAAACTTGGCCCAATTGGTTTAGTTTTTCGCAATTTGGCTTCGAACGCATTGTTATGAAAATTAAACTTAAATTGGGAGTAGGAGAAGGTGTGGTCCGCGTAAGTTTATGTCACCGTCGAAATTGCAGGAATGCCCATCGCCACTTTTTAATATTTGCAAATCTTGGGTCTCGTGACCCTGCGATTATGCCGCGATGGCGCAATCCTTACACCAAGTCGTCACCCGAACGAGAAAAAAGAATAAAAACGGAAAAAGGTCAGGGATGTTAAACGGTAAATGGCGGCCGCCCTCTTTGGCGCCCGCTAAACTCACTTTTTCATGGCGATTAGAATAAACCCTGACGGCGTGGGTGACGCTAGGATTCACATTGTCGGGTGCCACCGATGCCGTTCAGTCCCGAGACTTTCTCACGGCGAATAATGAGCTGGTAGCGGCGGCGGCGGCAAGCAAGATTGCAGTGACTCGTGTAACTAACCACCAAGCTGTTTGAGTACAATGTCTCATCCCGTTACTCTTTCATCAGCAGAATTGGTTTTGTAATGACGTACATGCAGGCAGACACATTGTCATCTTAAAACGATTCTACATGTCTTTGGTTTTGTAGCTACACTTTCCGTTTGGAAAGAACCTAGGAAAAACAATCAATCCAATTTAATTACCAAGTGTAATTAAAAGAAGGTTTAGCTAGGGTGGGCTTGGATCCCTCCCACTCCTCATATCTAGATTATCTACTCCAACGACTTTATTGGAAATAGCTCTCTCGATGTGAATTGCAACGTCAAATGAAAAACGCAATAAAAATTACAATTTTTAATACATTTACAAATATATCGATTACTTTGCAATAATAGCATTTTGATGGTTACAAAAGTGTTTAACGTGTGTGTACGTGTTGATCATGGGCGCTCATACGAATACTTGGTACTCGTATAGCGCCATGAGTACTCGAGTAGTGAGGGATGAGAAAAATTATTACCTCCTTCTCAAAGCTATCGAGAATTTGAGTGAATGTACAAGATACCAAAACGCTACAAAAATAATTGATACTGCTTGAAAATTAGTAATGAGCTAAAAAGTACCTTATTTTAAAATGTGACTGTAAAACTTTTGAAAGTAAATGCGTAGCAGGTTCGGGTGAATCAAATTTTTAAACAGATATTGGGGAGTGTCCCCCTGCGCCCATATGGGCGCCCATGGTGTTGATGGACATGATCAACTCAAGTAGACGAAGCTAAGGAATTAAGGCTGTCTACAGCTAATAACACTGCTACTGAAAAAAAACCAAAAAAAACAATGGCAACCAGGCACCAAAATCACACCTTCCCGGCTCGCTGCGCCCTCATGGGCGGCAATGGAACTTGCTCCTTCGAATGGACAAGGACTTGCGCCCTCCGAAAATTCAAGGTACGCACCCTCTGAGAGGACTCAGTCCACCCCTGATCGCAACGTTAGAAAACGAACACCAAAAGAGCGGCGAAATAATGCAGTTTGAGGGCATAGTACAAAGAACTAATAACGAGTAAAATTTTTGTTACTAGTCAGAACGCGGAAAATAAAGGGGTAAGTAAAGAAAATAGAAAGAAAAAAAGTAAAGCAGGAAAGTACAATAGGAATGAGAACAGTAAAGTAACGAAAGAATGCAAAAAAATTTAAAAAAAAATTGCGAAAATAAAGGAAAATAAAGAAAAATGGAGAAAGCTAAATAAAAGGGAAATTAAATATAAAGAAATAAGGGAAAAAAATAAACAAAACTTGCCAACGGCATAAGAAAATTTTCATAACGTTTCGAGAACCACTTATTAAGCGAAATCTTCGCTTGATAAAGGAAACTTGCTAAAATAAAAACTTCGCTTGATAAAGGGAACTTGCTAAAATGAAAACGTTGCTTGATAAAGGGAACTTGCTAAAATGAAAACTTCGCTTGATGAAGGGAACAGTAGTTCTCGAAACGTTGCGAAACTTTTTTTAAGCCGTTGGTAAGTTTTGGTTATTCTTATTTTTTCCGTTTCTTGCTATTTTATTTTCCTTTTATTTAGCTTTCTTCCTTTTTATGCATTTTTCTTCATTTTCGTAAGTTTTTCTAATCTCTTCCACG
Organism: Dysdera silvatica; assembly: GCA_006491805.2. Taxonomy (NCBI): domain Eukaryota; kingdom Metazoa; phylum Arthropoda; class Arachnida; order Araneae; family Dysderidae; genus Dysdera; species Dysdera silvatica. Next base: position 161,842,805 of record QLNU02014802.1, on the reverse strand, counting down.
TTTCATTACCTTTACTAGTCTTATTCCCATTTTACTTTCTTGCTTTACTTATTTTTCCTTCTATTTCCTTTTCCTTTCCTCTCGATTCTGACCATCTACAAAATTTTACTCGTTACGGCAAACCCTGGTCGATCGTTGTATTGCTTTGTAAAGAATTGGTCAAGCAAGTACGTATGATATTGACACGACACATGTGTGACACTGTCATGTCGTTTATGACATTGACAGGATTAATAACAGATTAGGTCAGTATGGGTGCCGTTTAACAACTTTCCGACACGAGAAAATTTGTCTTGGAGTCTCAAATGTGGATTGCAGATTATTGGCCATACAAAGGGTTTCATAGCTAAGCATCGTCTCATCTATGCACAAGATCCATGTAAATCCCCAAAAATTCCTGTAATGTAATTCCCTAATGTAATTTTACTTTTATTTTTAATTATATTAATTAAATATATATTAATGTAATATATGTATATTATAATATATAATATAATTATTTATGAAACATATGTAATGTCATTACCCTAACCCCTAGGGAAACACCCTGTAAATCCCTGTACAAAAAAATCCAAGTGCCGGAAAAGAACTTATTTATACTAATTTCGTAGGTTGTGAAATCATGTTTGCTCACTCTCACCTTTACCATTCCCCTTGGTATTTTACCACGGGTTATTTCTCCGTTTAAGGTGTCGCAATTTGTACATATCACTGCATTTAAGAGCTTATTCTCCTTTGGTAAATAAGTTTAAAAAAAGGTGATAATACGTGTATGTAATCTCGATCAGAGACATGACAATGATAAAAAATAGTACATTTAATTACATAATTAATCATCTAATTATATAATCTTATGAAATTATAAACCAAGTCGACATTACTAAGCTCAGAAATAAGAGAAAAAAAGACAAACACTTTTCCGGAGAAATTTGAAATGCTTTTAATTTTCGAAAATACATCACTTCTTGGAAAGTGACGCTGAAATTGTCTAAACTTATTCAGTCATTTTTACATGTGAGTTTTAAAAACACAAATATGTTTTTTATGCTATAAATTAAGACTGCCAAGCGAACTTTGCGTTTAAAAAATGCTGACATATTTTAAATGGTTAAACACAGTCTTCCAGCTTAATTTTTAGCAAGTTCTCTTGTTTTTTGTTCTCAAATGGATATTGCTTTTAACTTATTAAAGTTTTGAAATTTTAAAGCATGGATAAAATTTTAAATTTGTTATTTTATGCATCAGAATAACCGTATATGGCTACGAGTACTTTAAAACAAATTTCGGATATTTTTAGTGATGTATTATGCATTTTATTAAAAATCTGCGTAACCATCGTAACACAGCACGTAATCCAGTAATTTTAATAGTTTTGAAATTTATTTGGAGTAACTTTTGCTGGGATCATAAATTCAATTTTAGTTTTCGGTCGATTAACTAATTCAAAAATTAATTAATAATCATGTAACTGACATACTGTGGTTGGGTTTTATAGTGATTGCCGAGGAGAACTCCATATCACTTAAACGGTGCTGCCTATGTTAGCGTGGACAGTTATGATCAGTGATAAACGTCTTGAGAGACGTCAAGTATAAACAGAATGAACTCTTTTAGTTATCACCGATTGGCGTTCCTTACAAGGGAGGATTTAGGGGCGGCACATATCTCCCTTCCCTCTAAAATATAAAATTTAGGTTTTTTTTTAGGTCTCTACATTGGTTTTCTAGCTTTGGACCCCATCAGAAAAATAATTCTGGATCTGCCCCTTAGTTTTTTGATACTACATGATGCGTAGAGGAAATTATATATATTTGGATGGAGTATGGGGGCACCATTGATGTCGTTATGGCTGCTCACGTGATAGTACGATTCCCTTGAATACTTGTTTTCCTGAGTCAGTATGTTTAAATCAAAATCTTTAAATCAATTTGCTTCAACGACAAAACAAAAACAAATAAATTGCTTCAAAAAATCTTAATTATTTCGAAATGACACCAGGGATAAAAAAAAAAAGTAGTGCGCAGACTCAATTCAATGATTTACTTACTCAATTCCACCTAAAACAACACGAATGAAATTTTAAAAAAATACTTTAATATTTTAATAAAATCTAATATTATGATTCAAAAAGATCGAAGTTGATTTTCCCACAACTAATTTATAGCAAAAAACAAACTACTCTAAAATACAAAATTCTTTTAAGCAAGAAAAGTCTGTTAAGACAACATCGAGGTCACACGCACACGTAGATATATATGGTTGGCGCAGTAATTGAAAAAGCTGCAAACATTATATAAGAATTTGTTATTTTTCGTTAAGCACTCCAAATGAATGTAAAACTACCCCTAACTGAAGACTTCACTTTACGGCTGTGCAGTTAAGCGCTAAGCTGCGTTTTAGTGTAATTATGAAAATTTAAAAAATTCATAAAAAAATCAGAAGTTGAGTTTTACACAAACCTTCTTTCGGTTTTGTTCATTACTCATATGAATCCCTCATATTATATATGTCTCCATTTAAGGTGCAACGGGCACTTCGTAGGCTTGCCTTGTGAGTTGTCCAGCCTTCGCCATATTTTTTGTGTGTGTTTCTTTTAAATGGAGTATATTATATTTGTAAGTTTCTTTTTTAAACACAGTATACATATTCACAATTCTATGATGCATTTAACGCATTATTGGCTCACCGAGAACTTAAAATTATCCTTGTTTAATAAACTACAATTCATTAAGCAAGAAGCGGGTTTTGTTGTAATTGTCTAGCAGAGTTTAACACCATTCTAAACGATTCATTCACAACGTTTAGAATGGTTTAACACCATTCTAAACGTTGCTACTTACGTTATGTGGACAGTGATAGACGTCTTAAAAGACGCCGAAAATAAGGTCCCGCCTCTCTTAGTTGTCACCAAATTGTCAGGTAAGCAATGTCAGGTTAAGAGACATTTAAAATCATAGCGATTTTAAATGCAAAGGTAAGAAACATTGAAACTCGTGGCAAAAAGTGCTCGATACTGCTCTGAACTCATAACTCAGTATAACCCCATTTTACAAGTAGGAAGTTGATCGAACTATCGAAACCACACTTTCGAAAGCTCCTAACTAATTAACTTTGATTAATTTGGTCTCTTCTCAGCGGTGGAAACGTTTGAAGTTCAATTACCGTAGAGTTCTTTGGTGCCACCCGACATTTAATATCTGTGACAGAAAATTGTCACATGTGAGGTGGAGGAAAACGAGGTGCAAAAGACAAAGTGCATAGTTTCTACGGGTTTTCGTCCCATCATTCTTTTCCCCGAAGGCAAAACGTCAACACCGTTTTCGCCAAAGATGAGATGAGCAGATTTCGAACGATTAAGATTCGCGGCGTGCTGCGGTGTCTGCTGTCGTCGAGGTATTTACCCGTAAGTCGGTGAGGTTCTTTATTTCGGCTACTGCTTGGTGTATTAAATGGAACAATAACATTAGATCTGGTATGAGATAGCGACACGAGGATCCGCGAAGGGGCCCTGTTTAGGGAATAGGGTGGGTGGTGGGGGGAAACTACACACGGTGACTCCAAACAAACCTAACTACCGATAACAAAATTTTCATCAGCAACGGACCACCAAGAAGTAGAATTTCTTTAGTAGCATCTGGACCAAGTAAGCTGATCGCTTCGTTTTACAAACCAATAAATTTTCTGGTGCCGAGAGTTTTCATCGTAAGAGTAGATTTCTGCTCTCCTAAAAGTTTCCAGCTAACGCTCATTTCTAATTCGATTGCGTTGCTGGAAATTCTGCTTATGGAAAGCGAATTGCAGGCTGCCAAATCCTGCTTTTTAAACCTTAATCAGGAAAAACACATCGTTGTATATATGAAACTATTTATATTACTACGTAACAGATATGAAGAGCTGGTATATACTGCTAAAACTCGCAGTTAATTCTGCGAAATATTAAACTTGTGGGATTTATGTCAGATGCGCCTGAAAAATCCCTCCTGCTTTTTTAAAATATTGTATTTGCATATGTGTCTAAGTTTATGTGCAATATTGATAACGATAAGAAGTTTGACAGCATTAATAAGGGGTAGTTTAAGTATTACGTAAGCACATTTCTGGCCATTTTATACTCCCCCTCCCCCTTGTAAGAAAAAATAAGCAAATGCCTGCCCCCCCCCCCGCTTACGAAAGATTTCGGTTCTCTATTTGTTTGGGTATAAATTTTTGAAATAAAAGCGCAGTGTGTGTGTGATGTAAATTACAGTACTTATTTTCATTTTTGTTGCAATATTGAGTACTTATTAGTAAGTTTGTTATAATATTAAACGCTTATTTATAAATAGAGAGTTATCATCACAAATTATCTCATTTAAAAAAAAAGTTTTAACACGCTGTTAATTGCTATTTTGGTAGCATGATAAAGTATTTTGTTATATTTTTATTAATATTTTTCAGGTTGTAGGCAAATGGTGTGTAATACAAAAAGTGGCTTTGATAAAATACATTTATTAAAAATAATACATTTATAACAATTTAGAAATATTAGGGGGTCACGGGGAGCCTGGGGGTGCTCTCGAGCGAAAAAGGTTGAGAGCCGCTGGATTAAATAATTAAATATTTAACTGTGATTATATTTTATATTTTCTATTCGCAGCGTGGCATGCATCCAAGTATTGCAGTTCTATTATGGCGGTTGTCACTTTGTGACCATGTGTTAGTTTTATTATTTTCTGTGTCTTACGTAAGCATGGTTCAGGTTCCCCACTCAACATTGTCAGCAAAAATAAGCAAGTCTCAACCCCCCTCCCCAAAACATGCTTACGTAATTCTTGAAAGACGCTTTAAGTAGGTGTTTAAAATAGATGCTTTTAGAGAGTACGTGTTTTTAAAGGTTTTCGTTCTAAAGTTCGAATAGTAAAACTTGGATTAGGGCAACGACATATTTTTAATCCGTTAATTTTCATTGCGATCTTTTTTTTTTGCCGTAACCTGCTCAAACTTCAAAAAATGGAATTAACTAATTAAATAAAAAAAAGTTGGGGGCAATAATATTTAATTTAAATTTCCATTCATTTCTAAAAAGTACACGAAAAAATGTTCTGAAAACTCTTAACTTTTTCTGAATTCTGTGCTATTGGCTTACCTCACTTTTGCTATTGTTGAGTATTTGAAGGCATATTTTTTGCGTGTCATCATCATCATATTCAGTTATTATCTTGTTGGGATCTTGTTGGGTAAATGTTTCTCAACGTGTCTTCTACACAAGTATATTTTGAAGTATATATTCTAATTTGCATATTTACGACTTTCTTTATTTATTTCGTGAGTGTACAGCTGCTCCAATCTTATCAATAAAATATATTTAGGAACATACCACCTATAAAATCACAAATCAATAGTATCAATATTGTACAACAAAGTTTCATACAATAAAACAATAAACTAGAATCATATAAAATAAATACAAGATATAAATACAATGTTCACTCACGGTATAAACACAACATTAAAATACAGTATTCATATATAGTACCCCTATTTCTAGATATGTATACGATCAAAAAGCTGACAAATAAAATTTCGAATTAAAAGAACATACACCCACAGGGAACTTCCAAAGCTACATGCCGTTTCTGAAGTCACCTATTACATCTGATATTGTTTTAATTAATGTACTGAGAGATTTTATACAGAGATTTATATTTATGCTTAAACCATAATTATATTTAAACCATATTTTAACCATATCTATATTTAAGGCCATATTTTAACCATATTTATATTTAAACCATATTTTAACCATATTTATATTTAAACCATGTTTAACCATATTTATATTTAAACCATATTTTAGCTTGTATTTATATTTAAACCATATTTTAACCATATTTATATTTAAACCATATTTTAACCCTTATTTATATTTAAACCATAAGGATATACACAAAACAACATGACATCTCACCTTCAGGCCCGTAACAGATGCTTTTTACGTGGGGGGGCGTTAGTTAAGATTCGTTAATACTTTGATGTATTTTATTAATATTATTAATACTACTAAATATCTAAGCAGACAAATATGTTTAATATTAATGAATAAATTTTTCAATTTAAACTTTGCATTGAAAACTTATAGAGGTATATTAAAATTTGTAATTTCCCTGATCCTTAATATAAAACAGACGAAGACTCACACTTCTGTAAAAAAACATGATGTATGCAAGATCTATAGTAGAGATCTATTTTGAATATATTTTTAACGTCAAAGAACAATTTCCATTGTCATGTACAATTTTATACAAAACAAAAAATTTAAAATAAAATTCTACAATAATTTATTTAAAAACAAACTATTTTCCAGGAGGGGTTGATTACATTTACAGGGGGTTCAGAACCCCCCTGGGCCTAGCCTGGCTACGGCCTTAATTACATGGCAGTATAATAAAGAACCAATTTGGACAGTTCTTGATAGATGGACACAGGGGCGGACTGGGTCCTCTCAAAGGGCGCATACCTTGGGTTATCGGAGGACACGCGCCGGCGGACTGGGCGGGACGGTCCAGTCCGCCCCTGGGTGAACCAATGATCAGATGGCATGGATGTCAAAACATGTAGTGGGGCGGATATTGAGGATGACCACTGTATGCTACGTAATGAGAACGGAGAGCAGGAATAGCAAGCATTCGAAAGCAACCTGCTCCCCAAAAAAATAATAAAAAAAAAGAGTTCAGCGTACAAATTTTAAAAAACAACCCCACCATAGATGCTAGAAACGGATACCAAAAATCAAACAAAACAATATAGCAATACTTCACCAAGAGATTTCACATAACAACTTTATCCGAACCTTCGTGTGAGGTTTCAAAAAAAACCAACAACAAGTTTCGGAAGCCAACTGTTACCTTCGTCAGGTGAAGGCAGAATATTGTGTTTTTCACTTTACACTTGAAATACGACTGTTAAAATAAAGGTTGTTTCCAAGAAACTACCCCACAGTCACCAATAAGTTACAACAGTTGTTTCCAAGAACAATTAAACACTCAGAAAAAAGAGAAGAGAGACATATGTAAAATATTTAGTATTATAAAGAAGAAGAAAATGATGATGATGTATACTTTGTGGCGATTATATTAAAATCACCATTGAGTTGTTTACTAATTAAAATTTGATATTATGACGTCACCAGAAATCATTATCTACACTTTATTTTTAAAATGATCTCTCTTTTATAGAATATTCTCCATGGACGTACGTTTTAAGCTAAATGTAAATAAAAAGTTAGCCATTTTGTTTTCTTTTTTCGATAGAGTTTGTTCCTAATTTGTAAACAGAAATTAAGGGAAAATGTTTTCCCCTCTTGCGCATTTTGCTTGCAAAACTCGGATGGGTTATTATTCAAACTTAGGAAGAAAATCATTTCCATTATGAAGTACGTTCAGCGGGAAAAGGGCCTTTAAAGGCCGTATAAATCACTCTGGGCCACAGAGAGGCAGACGACGATGGGAGGAAAACCACTTAACTCAACGTTCCGGCTAAATTTATCATGTACTTTTGAGACGCATTTTTACAGGAACTATTCGTTTGCGGAAAAATGAAAGGGTTAAAAAGCCATGACACCCACACCAATAAAGGCCAACTAAAAATTCTTTGAAAATTACAGGCCCGGGGAAAAAAAACTAAATTTGAGTTCAGTTGTAACGACGTGGATTCGGTGTAGAGACGTGCAAATGAGATGGCAGGTAGGTAGGTGAATGAATAGCGGTTTGAATTAATGAATATATGGGATAGCCTTGAACAACCTTGGGGTGTCCGGCTTAGAGGGAC
>QLNU02014802.1:161792561-161825512 GCA_006491805.2 Dysdera silvatica | reverse complement strand
TAAAAATCCATGCATGATCATTATATGCATGCATAATTATTATATACCAAAAATCCATGCATAATCATTATATAATAAAAATCCAGGCATGATTATTATATACTAAAATCCATGCATAATTATTATATACTGAAAATCCATGCATAATCATTATACACGGTTGAAAAGGGGTTCTCAAAAATGAGTAGAAAGTACTCAATTTTGAGTACATTCCAGGTTCATAATAGCTCCGAGTAGAAGTGTCTCAATTTTGAAAACTGCAGTACTCATTTCTGAGTAACAACAGGGGATCAATTTTGAGTACGTTTAGTTTCAAATTTGAGACTATTTTAAACGCACACGTACTCGTTTTTGAGTACATGAAGGATTCAATTTTAAGTACGTTTAGTTTCAAATTTGAGACTATTTTAAACCCACACGTACTCATTTCTGAGTAACAGCAAGGGATCAATTTTGAGTACGTTTAGTTTCAAATTTGAGACTATTTTAAACCCACACGTACTCGTTTTTGAGTACATGAAGGATTCAATTTTAAGTACGTTTAGTTTCAAATTTGAGACTATTTTAAACCTTCACGTACTCATTTTTGAGTACAGGGATTCAATTTTGAGTACGTTTATTTTCAAATTCGAGGGTATCTTAAGCCCAAATGCACTCGTTTTTAAGTAAGTGCGATTACTTGTATTTGAGAATTCACTGATTCGTTTATGCGACGATTATACTCAAAAAAAAAAAAAACGAGTAGGCGCAAGTTCTCATTTTTGAGTAGATTTATTTTTACAGTGTATAATAAAAATTCGTGCATAATTATTATAAACACTTTACCCCAAGGACTCTCTTGAATATATCTGTGTCAAACTATTATAATACTCTCTCTCTCTCTCTCTCTCTCTCTTTCTCTCTCTCCTCCTTTCTGTTTATCGCCGAAAGTGCGTACATTGCAAGTACAGATTTATACGAATCAATTCTGTACAGTGTCATTATAATATTATGCAAATAAATGTGCACGTTTGAGGGAAATAATTAACCTTTTAATCTCGTATGGCGTAGCATTTTATGTACACAATAGTTCATGTAAGCAAGAAACACATGATAATATTAAACCTTAATAAACAGATTCCAGTATGTTATTTCCAATCGTTAATTGGTCTGTTCGCCGATGAATCTAAGTGTAGCAGATGACAACCCGATTCCCATCGACTTTTCAAAGCTATATTGTTTAGAATTCTACATCCACATTAGGCATTTTACTAGACATCTTAGACATGGGCGTAGCAATTTAAAAATTATGGGGGTGCTTAAACGGCTTTAAAAAGGATCACGTGATTCGGTGCTAAGGAGATTAAGGTGCTTTGTTATCCAATTGGGGGGCTTGAGCCCCCATTTCCTACGCTCCTAGTCTTAGATATACCATTAGCATACTGGAAATCGTAATACGTTTTCCAGACCTACGGGGCGAGAAAAGTATGGTAAAGAAATGAAAATGTTTATACGTACAATAGCAGCATGGGCGCCTATATGGAGGGGAGGGCTCAATCCCCCAGCCTTTAAAAATTTGATTTGCCCGATTCTGCTATGCATTTACTTTAAAAATCTGTACAGTCACATTTTAAAGTACGGTACTTTTCGGCTTGTTACTAATTATCAAACAGTGTCAATTGGTTTTGTAGCATTTTAGTATCATGTATATTCGCTAAAATGTCTGACAGCCTTGAGCAGGAGGTAATAATTTTTCTCAGCCCCACCCAGAAGTACGCATGTGGGCGCCACTGAATAGCACAGGTAGAGTTTGAACTTGAAGTACATGTGAATACTTGTGTTAGTACTGATACGTGTAAATACGTGTATTATTACAAATACGTATTAAACTAATACGTAACATTCTTTTTGCCAGTTAATATCTGTTCAACTATGAATGGCTCAGAGTGTATAAAAAATTATCTCATCAATTTATTTAATATTTAATGTCATGACTTGTTAATGTTATTAACTTTGACATGTTAATGACTTGTTAATTTGACTTGTTAATGTTAAGATAATGCCACTTTTCAGAAGTTTTAAGTGTTACGTAGAACGATTTGTTGTTAATATTTTTATTTTAATTAGAAATTAAATGTAATTTGGACACAGCGCTACAAAGAATTAGTGTTGTATAAAAGAGCGTTATGCGGATGAAGGAAGTTCACACATGGCAACTCATGGAACCTTTATCTGTAGCAAGTAAGTATATTAACAAAAATTTATTTATTATTAAAGAATTTCCGAAATAAAATAATATATTTCATAGAAATACTTTTCAGTAACATATGACTGATATGAATGCTTTACGATAAAAGACAGATTTAGTTTTGTTACTCCAAGCAAATACACAATAACGAAACAATTGGAAATTTCACCAGGAGATTATAACCACAAGGAGAGGATAACAAACAGTTATTTCGACACTGGCGTAAGGTTTAAAAACACGACGTTTCGGGAGCCAACTGCTCCCTTTGTCAAGTGAAGGCAGATATATAATGTAGAAAAAATATATGAGAATTTCGGTGTATGACGCTATCTTTGTTTTACAAAAATAGAAGTTCTCTTTCGTAACTCTACGATATAAGGGTAGAGGGGAAATAAGAGAAATGTGCCGGTGGCACAAAATAATAATGCGGATTTAGTCCGTGGCACGCAGAAAATTTTAGACTTAGTGTGTGGCACGAAACAAATTTTCACATAGTCTGTGACACACTTTAGAAAACGCGTTGCGCGTAGCTGTGTTAATCCTGAAATTGATTGCTTTTATTTTAACTATGACTTCAGCATCATTGCGACAGTGTATGTTTAGTACAATTGCAATTCAGTCATCGTGCTAAATGTGAAAACTGCCTTCTATTTTTGAAGTTAGATGAGGCATGACGTCATCTAAGAGATGACGGCGCACTGCTGTAGGCAACTGGATAAAAGGAAGAGCAGTCATATACAGGGACATGGGTGCGTCTTCCTCGACAATCGCCGTCCTTCAAATCAAAACTTTTCAAAAATCTTTCTGAATCATATTTTGGGTTGAACATCCGGGTGTGCTTCGGATAGAAGGAACGATGGAGACCCCGACATGACGTTTTACGTACGCACACACCCCCACCATCCAATACTCATAATTTATTTTGTTTTTATTTTGTTTGGTTTTTTGGTTTTTTTTTAGCAGTTGTGGTGGATCCGGGTATCCCATCCAGTAGAAGGTCGGACTTTTCTAAACGCAAATAAAGTTCTAAACAAATAATTGCCGACATCCTATTGGCCAGTGCCTTCGCCATTTTTATCAAAGGTGAGAAAGATGAGGAACGTTTCTTAAATATTAATTGGCCAAGATGGCGGATATTATGTTTCCTTGTCCTAATCTCGTTCCGGATGCAGGTATTTTAAGAACGGAACACGATATTTTAGGCTGACAAAACGTTCTATGACAACCGATTTCAATTGGCTTCCTTGATGGGCTTCAAAGGTAACACGGACAGTATTTATGTGAACCGCGACCGCGAGGCCACAACGTTTGAGAATTTTCTTCTTCAGTTGGCTGTGATTTTGTTTATCTCTATTCCCAATTTTCAATTTTACGATTCGTTGAATGAATGGTTTTAAAACCAGATGAATAAAGACGGACACTATATTATTTCATAATAAAATTATGCATAATTAATTGAATTACATAATTATTTTGGGATGTGGACGAATTAACGTCGACGAAGATAGCTTTCTTACAACAGCAAATACAAGGTATTTCGTTAAAAGAAATTCTGTTGCATTCAATTTGCTCTACGATATTCAAACATCGAACTTTCATCTTATTTTCCAATGATGATTTTTCTTTCGATACTAGGCTTGTTCTTCAGTATCCCGAACTTACCTTGCTTAAAAGGCCTTTTCATCGTCTACGGGGGGTGCGTTTCCAGCACCAATTTCTTCTCAAGCTGCATATTTTCTTCTTTGGATGTAAACACTTCCTTTGAGGCCCCTTAGCTCCATTCACTCCTTACATTTCGGACTTCATCCAGCCGCTTTCTGGGAATGCTGCGCTGCCATTTGTGGGCCCCCTTTTCCATTTTCTTTCTGCCCAATCCATAACAACTAGTTTTCCTTTCGAAAAATGGTGATTCCGATATTCTACGTTCTCCAGTATTACTGGAAAGATGGTAGCCAGGATTTAAGTTCGGGAGGGGGGGGTCGAAAATTTTTACAGCATGTATCGATACAATCAAAGCATGCAAGTCCGTAGCCAAGTCCCATTAAAAATTTAATTTCGGGGGGAACCGGTCCCTAAGATCCCCTCCTCTGCATACGGGCATGATTACTGGCAAATTAAAAAAAAACACGAAAAGTTAGAATTTGATAAAGTACAATGTTAATTTTGTCTGCTGTTGCCAATTCTACTCTAATATTTCCACACCATTTTTTTTTTCCAAGAAATCGCTGCTTTTCAGCCGTTGTTGCCACCAATATTGAGGGAGTTTATTTTTTTTTGCTATTGTTTACTTTAGGGACTTTTCGCTTTTCGCTATTCCCTACTTTCAATATCCCCGTTATCTAAATCTACTCTGGAACTCTTTTTCTCCTTTTTAAATCCCCATTCATTCTTTCCTGTATCGCTAAAAGATAAGGGTTTTTTGGCAACATTTGCCTCATTATTTCATCCTGATGATTATATCTTACCTTACTTCAGGACAAAAAGAAAGAGAAAAATAAATGTTCCCCTCCAGAGGGACCCCTACCCCAACTTTTCAACTCCCGAATCAACGTCTGGGGCGCCCGGCGTAAGTAACGGCACGAGAGGCTCATAAAGTGCCACAAGGAAAGGACAAAGAAGGGAACTAAAGGAGAGAAAAAAGAAAGAAATTTTCAGCATGGTGTGATAGACCGTTCTTCTCCAGACGTTACTTCCTCCAAGAAAAGAAGCATCGTTCTTGTTTATGTAGCACAGTGGGAGTGTAAAACGACGTAGCCATCCCTCCCACAAGGATTCGAACACCGTATGAAAGTAAAGTTATTAGCGTTAAACGTGTACTGTTAGTACAAAGATGGTCACTTTTGTAAGGATTTTTCAGAATACACGTAAACCCATTTTGTTGATTCTTCAGTAGTTCAAATTCTTTTTACGTAAAATTCGTCTGCTATGAACAGGTCCTTGCATAGGGTTCAAAAGAGGGGGGGGAGGAGTCGATGAAAAGGGACCCAAGGTGGTGTTGAGGTAACGCGTCCGTCCATAGTACCGCGTTAATCCGGGTTTGAATCCAGTGATATTGTAGAGAGCGTGTCGTTCTTTCTGCCCACTGTGGTCCGGGGTTTGGCTCCCTAATAAGTAACCGAGGTTCGGACTCCTAGGAAATCTGTTGATCCAGCATGACTTTAGTTAACATTGCGCCATAAGACGCAAACGATCTTTTATGAAAAAGGGAGGTCTTTGATGGAGGAAAAAAGGTTGTCTCATAAGCAATTTTACTTTGGGGATGTTCAAGTATTATGTAAGCATTTTTCTGGCTATTTTATACTCCCCCTCCCCCTTGTAAGAAAAAATAAGCAAATGCCTTCCCCTTCAAGTGCTTACGGCAATTTTATTATCTATATTTGTTAAAATATATACATTGTACATATATTATTAAACTATATATATATATATATATATATATATATATTATTAAACCATATATATATTATTAAATATATATATATATATATATATATTATTAAATTATATATATATATATATATATATATATATATATATATATATATATATATTATTAAACTATATATATATATTATTAAATCCCTATATACATTGTTAAATTTTATATAATGTAAATATTAACTATAGAAGACAATTATATAATATTATATATAATATAATATTTTATTATAAAGTATTTTGTTACATTTTTATTGTTAATGTTTCTTATGTTGTAAGCAAATAGTGGATAAATAAGAAGTGGATTTGATAAAATGCATTTATTAAAAATAATATATTCATTATAATTTAAAAATATTAGAGGGGCCCACAGAGAGTTTAGAAAGTGGCCGCCCAGAGAAAAAAAAAAGGTTGACAGCCAGCCACTGGTTTAAATAATTAAATATTTATATGTGATTACGTGTATTTTATAACTTTTACTCGTCGTGTGCCTATCGTGTATCCCAGTATGGTAGTTTCATCAGGGAGGCTATCATTTCCTGACTATGTATTGGTTTTATTATTTTCTGTATCTTACATAAGCATAGTTCAGACTCCCCCCCCCGTTGTCAGCAAAATAAGCAAATCCCCCAAGGATACTTAATACTTAAACGGCCCCTCTTTACAGCTAATAACACTGTTTAAATGGGGGACAGGGTAAAGAGACCTATGACTTTTAAGCTTAAAAAAATCTATTTGATTTCAGTCATCTGCCAAAAATTGGTAATTTTATTATAACAAATTATTAATCATTATAATCATGTCATCAAAAAGTTGACACTGTTAGACGTGTTTTATACAAACCTGAGCACAATCCGTCCAGTGGTAAAAGTTAAAAAATGTTTAAAATAAAATTTTACGTGTTTGCAAAACTTTAAAGCACATTTTTTTTCCCTTTAGATTGCGTGCATGATAACTTTCAGAACGTTTAACATAATTAAATCAAATTGTACAAACAGCTCTATTCTATGGCATTTTGCAATTTTTACCTGCCTTTTGTCCTTTTTTATTTTTAAATATGGATAAAACATGTTCTTAAAACTGTGTAAAACATTATATGCAAAGAAAAAAAAATTAGCATGCATATTTTTTTATGTAAACTGTGAGTACACAATATATGTGAAAAATTTTAATCCATTACTAATATTCGCAGAAAATTTTATGGGGGGTTTTTTTTCTCTCCGCCTCTTTTTTTTTTGCGTAGTTTTCTGTAATATTAGGCCCTGCCTTAGTTAATGCGGGCAGTGGCGTAGGCAGAAAGTTCATAAGGGAGGGTTATAGGCTTAATGGGAGGGGTTACAGAGCTAACTCATATATTCCTATGTTAAATATACAAAATTTCATTGCGATGGGGGGTTATAACCCCAAAAACCGCCCCCTGGCTACGCCTCTGAATGCGGGGCCCGATTTGGGTCACTTTTGCGGGGCACACCCTTAAGCATGCATGTGTGACTTCCTTAACAGACACACTTGAAAAACGGACACCTCTATTTAACGGCCGCCTTTTCAATTCCTATTATCTAGCTCGGTTTATTGTGTGTGTGTACTTATTATTCCTTCCAAATAACGGGCACCTCCAGATAACAGGAAAATACTCAAGACCTGAGGTGTCCGATATGTAGAGGTTTTACTATATCCATATGTGCATTACAAATAATATATACATCACTTTAAGCCGGATTCAGACATTTTGTTTTTTTGCGTCCGCCGTAAAAATAGTCATAATTTGCAATTAAAAAAAAAAACAACTCAGGCGTTGAAACTGGGGTCATAGTAAAATTTCTATGCCCCCCCCTCCTGCTCGCGATGACCCCCACTATCTTTCTGTCGATTTTTATAGATCCTTAATAAATAGATTTCTAATAAATAAAATCTTTTAAAATTTACAAATGAGGGGGCCAAAAAAAAAACTTTTATTCAATATGTCATGCTATTTTTGCAAGCTTATTTCCATCGAATGCAAACGGTTCTTCATTAGCCATTTTTAAGGGTTTCAAAAAAATTCAAAATGGATTATTGTATAGAGGATAATATAAATAAGAATATCGTATTAAGGAGGCCTTATCCCTTTAAAGCCTGTCCTTCTTTATTGGTTAAAAAAAAAAAACCACGATTACCGTGCACGTGACCAAACGACTGAACGGAATCTGGCAACCATAATGTAAGAGAGAGAGAGAGGATGAGCTGAAATCCCACAACCCGATTTAGTGAGCTTGAATGCCGGGGCCATAATCATTGAATTCAGGCCCGTAGCCGGGACAATTAGGCAAGACAAGGAGCATTATGGGGCAAAAAGCATCCGGGGATTTTTCTGTATACAAAATAGCTCGAAGGGGCAAAGGGCACAAGCATGGGGCCAGACCCCTGCTGATCCCGGCTTAATTGAATTAAGATTTATAATAGTATGTTTCACTCCTTGTAGTATAGTGATAACTCATAGTCTTACTCATACGGACTGCATATTCTTATTCTGGATGTGATATAAGCAGTGGCGTAAGAAAAGGGGATCAGAGATTCGAGCTCTCCCCCCCACTTTGAATATCAAGGCGCATGTTTTATTTTAACGCGAACTTGTATGAATTTTCTTAAAGATATATAGCCATTCCCGTAACTTTTAATCGCTACGCTTCTGGACATGAGGGCAGATCCAGAAATATTTCCGAGGGGGAGTGCGAAACTTGAAAACCAATATAGAAACTTTTAAGAAAGGGTAAATCTGCTATTCTCGGGATGGGGCTGGGCAGGCTTACGCAGAAAGTTCGTAAGGGGGTGGTTATAAGCTCAATGGGGGTTACAGAGCTACAACTCACATATTCCTATGTTAAATATACAAAATTTCATTGCAATGGGGGAGTTACAACCCCCATCAATACCCCCTGCGTACGCCAATGAGCTGCGCCATTCCTTTCATCAGTCCTAGACATGAGCGTGGACATGGGTATTTATAATTCTAGTTTCGGTAAGAGCCGAACCAAGGAAAAGTTACTTTAGAGCCCTTTGTATATCATAAACTCAGAATCTGTAAATCTAGATTTTAAATTTTGTAAATAGATCCTTCTCTTGCTAATCAGATTTTAATTCCCCTGTACGGATAGAGGCTCGTGATTTTCGTGGGTCCCTGACTAATTGCCACACTGGTCCGGATCATCTTACGTCTTTAGACTCCTGTCAGATAATCTTACGGACAGTCTTCTGATGTAATTTTGAAAAGAATTCTACATTGCGAAGTTCGTAACAGTTTGCTTAGCATAAAGGGTGTATTTTGAGTTCATTACAAGATTTCTATCGAAATAGTCGTACTTTTCATTGTCGAATTTAGATTTGTTCTCAATCAAATACTTTTTTCATTTTAGGTTCCCATTAGATGTTCTCCGGGTTCATACCCCCCCAGCTTTTGAGGATATAAGACACTCATTTCACTCTCTAATTGAACGCATACAGCCTGTACTTTATAAATAATTCATATTAATAAGAAAAACTGTTCACGTACCACTGATAAAATAAGGAAGTTCTCCAGAGCGAGAAAGAATATACCTCCCGACGTTATAAACCACACTCTTGCGCTATTTTGACATTACAATAAAAGTATTTGTTCACAAGTGTGCGAAACACGCTAAGTTCTAAGAGATTCGGGTGAACTTTAATAGCTCAGAAAAAAAGATAATATCCCGACTTCTTGCCGCTGAGCAAAAGCCATTTTTCACAGGTGTCGGTTAGTATCTGAGACGTCATCCTCGCTTTTAACAACGTTTTCCTATGGGAAAAGAACTGTTGATTCAGGAGCGGTCGATACACATACCTCAAGAAAATATATAACCTTATTGTTAAAAAATTTGGACATTCCAGAACAATGTCGCAACGCTTGTCAACCTTTTTCATTCGAGATGTGTGCGTTCTTTCCCAATTTCAAAGGTATTTACGGCCCATGAAGGTTAGATCACATGCGTCCGCTCGATTAATTAATCGTATACGTAGATCATAGCCGCAGTTACCACCACTTTGTAACGCAAACAGACGCGCTTCAATGCGCACTAGATTATATCACTGTTAGCGTCATCATCAGCGTTCATCATCAATGTTCATCATCATTATTCATAATCCTACTCACTGTTTGCTTCCATAAATCATCTTCAGCCAAGAGTCATGTTTCTCTACTCGACTGCTGTTATTTTTGTCCTGTGTCATCTTCCCTCCCACGAATTTATATTTTTCGTGTTGCCACTACCCACAGAACAAGTCCTAGCAAATCAGGGCTATTTTTGAGCGTTTTTCTAGCGATATAGTTTATTTGAGTGTTTGCAGGAAGCCTTTTGAATGTAATATGATTAATGCTACGCTTACGGTGACTGGAACTTGGTGAAAAATTAAGTCAGACACCTCGTCACTGGATTTTTTTTTTTTTTCTAAATGTTTTCACATTTGCTCTTCTCTTTTTTTTTTTACTTTTCTATCTACATGATACCTGCTGCTTCGTTAACCCATTCTTTCACTATAATTTGCTCTCATTTCTTAGAATTACTGTCTTACCTTCTGTATTTTTGTCTCTCTACCATGTCATAATTTCTTGAAAGCCAGTCTTCTTTCAGTCGGATGGCCCAGCCTTCAAATTCTTTAACTTTCCTTCTCAACTGCTTTTTTTACTTTGTGGAATAGAATGCTTATAACGACTTTTCCAAGAGCTTAGTCTCGAAAACATTTGTGTAAAAAAAAAGGTAACAGATATAAGAAATTAGCAAACTCTGCATCATTTGAGGCCAGGGTCAGCCAGTCGTTCGCGAAAATAATTTCACCAACAATCTTGCCACAGTCCAATCCTCGATTACTTAATGTGTACGACCCAGTAATTTAGTAGCTCTTTAAAAATGAAGAGAGTTATGATTCGAGCCTGGATTATATGCAAATGCGCATGCGCAATTTTATATTTCAGCCTTTTCAACATTCGTGCATATGAATGTATAAAAACGGTGATTTTTCAGAATAAATGCATATTTTAAGGGTTTTAGTAATTTTAAGAATTTTATTATTCTTTTGTTGGAAATTTTCACACAATGATGCATTTTCCTTCTACTCCCGCATGAGCAAAGGGGAAAATGGACCTGTAAATAGACATATTTAATTATATCCTGAGACGTCAAAAATGTAATCACATTTGTAGCTGAATTAGCCACTACCATTAGCAAAGAGATCGAAGGGTTTTGTACAAATGTGCTAAACAAGTAGTTAATTTAATGTCAGATTAAACACAGCAAACACTTATATAATGTAAAATTTCGCAACGTTACATGTATATCAGTAACAGATGTTACTGAAAGCATGGGCGGACTTGGTCGTCTCAAAGGTCGCATACCTTGGATTTTCGGGAGTCACAAGTCCTTGTCCATTCGAAGGTGCGAGTCCTAATTCCCATGAGGGCGCACCGGCCGCACAGTCCGCCTCTGACTGAAAATCTATAACGAATGAACTAGTCATTATAAACTATCCTCAAAATTTTATCAATCCAATCCAATACACTTGGCGCATTTGGCGCAGTATAGCCCAGATGCTCTTGCGCCATAAAAAAGCCAAACAAACAAACAATACACTTAGCGGATTTAGAAAGGATCTGTTCAGCTACAAAAATGCTAATTAACAGAAGACAAAGCTTAATTATCCAGAATATTGATGGAAAACTTGTGAAATGATATAATAAAAATTATGCTGTATATAAAAAATTTCTACTCAGCTAGTTAGTCATAAAATCAATCTTTTGCTTTGAGATGGAGGGCATTTGTTTTTTAAATAAATTAAAAAATGTTTAAGTGCATATTTTGTTAATTTTAAGTGCGCATATTACACTTTTGCGTGCATGTAAATTCATATTTTAGGGATTTTTGTGCATATTTTGCTGCTTTTTTAGTGCATATGATCAGTCTCTGGTTATGATAAAAATGACCTTTAAGTATAAAAGTATCAATATTTTATAATAATAATTGTTAATTAATTATAATAATTAAGATAATTTGAGGCATCATTACAGATACGATTTATAAGCAAAGAAAACGCTATGGGTGTGCTACTTACACTTATTATTTTTAACTATTCCGTTATCGTTATAAATTTTGTAATAATCAAAACTGCATTGAAAGTTGGTGCATTTTTCAATGCGTAACGTTGGAAACAGATCTTTGGTAGATAGATGGTACCTTAAGTAACTTACCTATGTAATCTGGCTACTAACCCCTAGTTTAAGAGGATAAATGAAACTTTACACCACGGCATATTTGAAAACTGGAAGAAAAATTGTAATGAGGGCTGAATAAAACGTTTACACGACATTTTGCCAGATAGTAAATTTTCGAAATTGCGATCTGTACCTTTTTTCGTCAAGATTTATTAAAAAGCATACTTTGATATATTAAAAAATTTAATGTATGTGAAGAAATTAAAACAAAATGGCATACACGTATACAATATATGTTTATATAAGATTCTCCGACGACATCATGCTTTCTGCAAAAGATCCAGAAGAGCTCCAAAGACTCATTGAAGATCTAAGAACGAAAGAAGAAACATCTGGCTTAAAAATCAACTTGAAGAAAAGCATGATCATGTTTAATAAGTTTATACAAACTCAGAAAATCGTTGTTTTGGGAGAAGAAATAGAGCAAGCTGAAAATTACATTTACCTTGGTCAACGAATTACGATGAAAGGCGACATAAATCAAGAGATCGAACGTCGTATCAAGCTTAGCTGGCAAGCATTCTACCGGCTACAAATAATTTTTAAAAACAAACTCCCCATTTGTTTAAAGAGGAAAGTTTTCGATCAATGCATCCTACCTGTCTTGACCTATGGTTGTGAGACATGGGCATTGGTTGCAAAAGGTACCCAAAAGTTACGAGTGGTACAAAGGAACATGGAACGGCAGATGCTTGGTATCACGCGACGAGATCGAAAGACCTGCAGTTAGATAAGAGATCAAACAAAAGTTTGTGATATCATTGCGAAGGTAAGAAATTTGAAATGGAAGTTGGCAGGCCATATTGTTAGAAGAACTGACAACAGGTGGACCAAAAACATCCTAGAATGGATCCCACTGGACACTACACACCCAAGGAAAAGGCCAAAGACTAGATGGGTCGATGAAATCATTAAATATATTAGACCAAAGTGGCAGCAAAAAGCACAATCCTGCAGTGGATTGACAACGGCTGAAATGATGATGACGATAATGATGATAATATATACTCACAAGATACGTATATATATATTTTTTTTTTTACGTTTTTATCCGCCTACGAATTTTAAACAGTATAAGAAGATCTCAATTTTCAAACGCAAATCATTTAAAATTTCAGCCACAATTTGTATGAAATTAATAAACGATGTTAAATTAAATCCTAATTAATATATGATTAATGCACTTCTGTAAACTTAAATCCGGTTCAGGCTTTCCGTGTCTTTAAATTGCTTTCAGTAAAATCGGGACTTGTAAATAGATTTTTTTTAATGAATGCAATTTTGATATTAATTTATAAGGAATTTCTGAAATTGAGTTAATAATTGTTAGTTTTAATGACGAATCCTCGATTTATTAATGAATTATCAGTTCAGAAGTTATTGAGAATTTACCCATTTACTATTTATTAGTAAATTATTAATTTACAATTTGTTAGCTCATTGTTGGTTTAAGACTTGATAATTCATGATGAACCTACAATATTATGGCATCACATACATCTTCATTTTATTTGCTTGCTTGCTTGCTTATTCATTCATTCATTCATTCATTAAATATCATATTAGTCGACGAGGATTGTTTGCATAAAGATTCCGGAAACTACAGAAAAAAGAGAAAAACGCATACATAACCACATACATATGACGACAGACGTCAAGAAAAGTCCTAGAAATACATGATACAGTATAACTTCTGAGTAGCGGACACAGGCCTGTCACCAAGAAGGGGCCTACAGGGTCCTGGCCCCAGTTGCCCCATCGAATTATTTATATATATGTACATAGAACAATCCACGGTTGCTTTATGCCCCATGTGTCCTTTGTCTCCCCCCAGTTACCCCTTCATTCTGGCTACAGACCTCAGCGGACACCTCAGGTCTTACGACATCGCTATTCGGGAGGTCAGGACATGGCGAGCATTGGAAATGGGAATTAGAAAAGTGTCAGCTAATTCTTATTAAATGCGTTTATTTAATTTATTTTATTTAAAACGTTTCTGTTAAATACGGTTTGCTGTATTAAAGCAAGAAGCTCCTAGTTCTAAAATTACATGGAGGCAGATAGATCCCCGACTATTTGTGTTTTCTAATGTTTCTAACACTAGAAACATGTTAATATTTGTGATTGAATATCCTCTATTTGAATTTTAAAACAATCATTTTCAACTATTCAGTCGCCATATTCGCAATATTTTGTGATGAATACATAAATTGTAATAAATAAAAAAAAATGGATTCTAATATACTGAATATACTCCGATAACGCCATGAAATATAACAAACAAGCAAGTGAAAGAAAATCGTCAAAGGTCGATATTTAAATTTAGCGGGTTTCAATTAACATTAACTCGCAACTCTCTAATCCAGCCGTCTCTAAATCGCAACTCTCTAATTCTCAAGTAACTCGGTAGGTTTTCAACGTTAACAATAGCCATCATTATTGCATTTACGGAAGACCTTTACCTTACCCTTTTTATTGGGTACAGATAGAGAGAGATGCAGGCAGACAGACAGATAGGCAGACAAGCAGGCAGACAGACAGATAAGCAGGCAGGCAGACAGAAAAACCAAAAGCAATAGCGGGTTCAATATCTATTGAAACCCGCTAATAATTCTTCGTTTATAACTTTATAGATAATTCTTTACTTAATTCTTCCTACCCAATATGGCGTACGCGGCATGTATCAGATAAACATGGAGTTCACTTTGGCCTGGGTTCACATGAGTGGGAGTTACAGTGTGGTTCATCGCAACAACAGATCGCTTGCGGTTACATAATATAATCCTCCGAGGTCGTATTTTAAAAAGTTGAATGCAGATAAAGCACGTCGATATAACTGCCAATGTACGTTACATATAAAATAACTTATATACTGTATATATTAAATAAAACATCTAACGATAGATTTGTATAGGTTCAAATTTAAATAAATTAAATTACCATAGCAAATCTAACACCTTTGTCCACAACAATACATTCGAATCGGGAAAAGCCAAGCATTTTTCCTAACATATGTTGCTCGAACAGGCTGTTTTAATTAAACAATACATTAAAAATTAATGTATAATTGTATCACAGGACACAATCTTGTTTAATCTGTCATTCATATTTTTTATTTTAAAGTAAATATCGTAAATTAATTATAGAAATTTTACATCTAATTAAGCACCAATAGTCCATTTTTCAATTTAATATTTGAAATGAGGAAATCTTAGCGCAAGGGACCAAAACGGTCCTAAAAGGAACAAAATTTGCCTCTTCCGGAACAAGACAAATACTACGTGGCTATCGAAAATACATGTATTTGGAACTAGGGGCGGACTGTGTCCTCTGAAAGGGCGCATACCTTGGCGCGAGTCCATTGGCCTATTATATGCTACTAAAAAATTTCTAACCATCGCCCATAAGGACGCAACGGCCCTTGGGCCGGCAGCCTAGTCCGCCCCTGTTCGGAACACTATTGCGAAAAAGAGTGTGGCATATATATTGTCAGCACTTTCTTGGATTTCGGCCAATTAACGTTAACTAAACTGTTTTATATAATGAAATAAAAAATTTTTTTATCCGCATGCATTGTCACTTTAAAAAATAGTAATTGAACATTGGAAAACTGTAATAAGTAAGCTCTTAATCAATTCATTTCTCAAATTTCTAAATTAATAAATTTCTTAATTTTTATTTCCCTTTGTTCCTTCCCTTATTTTTTCGTAACCCTTTAACTTCTAATCTTTGGCGCAGTATAGCTCAGATGCTCTTGCGCCATAAAAAAGTCAAATAATCAATCAATCAATCAATCAATCTAATCTCTATCTTCGAATCTTTTTCACATTTTATATTTAATACACTTGCTTAAAAATTTACTTTAATTACATTATCTCATTAAACACTAATGTATTTTCAGGTTTTTTAAATATATTTAATCTCTCTCTCTCTCTCTTTGCCTGCCTGCCTGCCTGCCTGCCTAGGAAGAGTTCAAGTATTACGTAAGCAATATTTTGGCCATTTCAACCCCCTCCCCGGTAAGCAAAAATTAACATTGGCTAACATAGGAAAATAAGCACAACAGCAACAACCCCAAAAGGTGCTTACGTAATACTTAAACGCTTTCCTCTCTCTCTCTCTCTCTCTCACACACACACACACACACACACATACACAGTTAATATGCTAAACCTACACTTTAATTACTGTATTGTGATGTTGAGAATCTCTATGAATGCGCCCTGTTCCTTTTTTATTTTTAAATTGAGCATCAGACACAATTCTCATAAAGATTTACATTAATGACTTTCCTCCTAAGGTTTCTGTGCGGAGAATAATCTTAAGTACCGATGAGTTAAGATCAATACAAATTTGAATGGCACGAAATTCAATTTAACATAAATTACTAAATGACATTAGATTCTTTAATGCAAATAAAATTCAGTTAGTTTTTTTAAAATTAAAAGCATTTAATTTTTTAAATTGTTTTAAGGATTAAAGTTTTTAAGGAAGAGGAGCAAAGAGGACGTCTCCATAATAATGAGAGGTGAAGATAAACACCTCCGACCGTTTCTTTATGGTAATCAGTGGCGTACCTAGATATTTTGCCGCACGGGTCAAGTGGCTGTTATTGCCGTAATTGTTGTGCCTGTCATTGATTTTTAAAAGCTAATTGTCGTCCCCCCCCCGAATTGTGGCGCCCGAGGAGGCCGCCCCTTGCCTCCCCCCAGCTACACTACTGATGATAGTGGCTCCTAACCTATATTTCGCAAAGTCATAGAAGTTCTAAAAAGAAGCTGAAAAGAAATTGTCCGTAATAAAACTTAAAATTATTTCAATATATATGGCGCAGTATAGCCCAGATGCTCTTGCGCCATAAAACATCCAAACAAACAAACAATCAATATATTGAGACCAGAGATGGCAACCTGAGAAAGTAGTCGTCCTTAAAAAATCAAGAATTTTTCGTAGTTTTCCGTAAAACCGCGCCCTTTTACTTCTTGCAACATAATTTTTTATAAGTAAAGCACCTGCACTGTTACAGAACGATATATGTACCCCCCACCAAATCTTGAAACAACATGCAAGTATTTCCAATAATGTTACTCAACTCTGTATGTTATGTACCTATAAGTGATCACACTCTCACCAATACCATTTATCGCAGGAAAAATGACCTTTTGTATCAGTTTTGTAGCAGGAAAAATGGCTTTCGGTTAAAAAAAAATTGCATCAGTTTCGTAGGGGCAAAAAAGCTTTTACACATGCTTTGTAGAAGGTGAACACCTCAATTTTATATTTTGTACAGGAAAATTGGTTTTTACATGAGTTTTGTAGTAGGTAAAAAATAGTTTAATCAAATGAATGTGCATGAGCACGATAAAAATGAAAAGTCAAATGTTTCATTGAAAAAGTAAAAGTTCATAAACATCAAGTTCTTTGTTTCGTTTTTTATAATTTTGAAACCTCTTCCCTGTTCTTCTCTTGAAAAGCTAAAATTGTTGAAATACGCAAATTAGCTTTTGTCAACAAAAATTGCCCAATTTCTACTGCAGATATATTATTGCTTTTAATGGAAATCTATAGATGCAAAATACGACTAACGACCGATGGAAAAATACTAAAAAATGACCAACAGTCATTAATTGCAGCACATGTAGAACTTTCACAATTTTGCCGGAAAGCTGTGCATGAAGAACGAAACTGCTCATCGAAAAAAATTACCGCTCGTTTAAAATCGTTTTTTTTAAGTCAAATCGTCAAATAAGTTCTACAAACAAGCACGAGGTGGCGTTTTTTCACGGAATAGAATTATAAATTACGTAAATTAATTAAATTTATTTAATAGGTAAATTTACTTTTAAATTAATCTGCAAGCCTCTGCGTGTGTAGATAACGAAAGCATAAGGGAGAAAATATTGCCTTCTGCAAAGTGCGTGTTTTTCCCCAAAAAACCCTAAAAAAATGAATTTTTGAGGAGCCGGTAGAAACTTGCACTTGAGGATCTTGAATGAGATTTTTCGACCGTAAAACCGTAACGTGGAGTTAAAATCCATAAAAACTACGGAAACCGTTCAGGTTGGCATCCCTGGTTGAGACATATATCTCACAGTGATGTCTGAGGTAATCTCTAGCGATGCGCAATTCCGAAATGTTTTAGTCGATTGTCTCGGTTATTTGAACGTCTCAATACCTCTCGATGATTTTTAAATATGACTCAATACATCGCGTAACCATAAAAAAAATCGACTATTATTTTTATTTACTTACATACCATATTTAACCAGCATTTATTTTGAATGATAAAACAAAATTGTAATTGCATTTTTATCAGTCATGTTTTTGAATATAAATACTATAACGTGTACTATATATATATTGTGCATTTCTTATAACGGCAAAAATAATTTAAATATTTTTATAAATAACTTTAAAACTAAAAATGCAGCTTAAAATGCTAGAAAATCCATTTTTAAGCCACTCGATGCCATTTCGTATACCATAATTTACATCATTTTCTATGGTTCTCATAAAATCGGCACAGTAGTACCAAGTAGATAATTTTTAGTTATATACGCACAATGAATTCAAAAATGAAGTTCTTATGTATTTATAGCAACAAAAATGGAAATAAAATAAAAACTAAATACTCGTATAAATAAATAAAATAGTCGTTTGGATTTCGTTATATCGTTCTGCTCTACAGACTCTCTGAAACTTGTATAATGATACTATAAACCAATACTAGAACTTTTTTACCTGGATGTAAAAAACGCGGCTAGATCTAATTATTTACTCACCAAATTAACGACTACAGGGGTGTTCATGCGCATGCGCAGTGTGATTGGGCAGCTGATTCGCGCTTGCCATTAAACTTCTCGATTGTTAAGTTCAAGGACGAATGAACTGTTGACTCGAATGTAAATTTGAGTCGATTGCGATTCTTTCGATTGTAAAAACATTTCGTAATCGCTCATCACTACCCAATCACTCGTGATATTTATGAAAATCTATTTTAATTGTTAATTTTAAGATTATATTTCTACATGTACATAAATGTCGAATTTAGAGTTTTGCGATCCGAAAAGCTAAGAGCGGGGTGGGGGGACGGACAGGGTTTTTTCGCCCCAACATCGGAGGAGAAGGGACGAACGGAATATTTCGCCCCCCCCACCCACCATTGAGGAATACTATTAAAATTTTAACTTCAAAAATAACATTAAACATTGCCACTAATGTAGCAAAGCTGAAAGAACTTTGGATTCTAATTTCATTTTCTGTCAACAAATATCGTCCCTATACTTGGATTAATACTACTTTGACAGTGCCCCTGGCGTATCCATTGTTAAAAAAATTAGCGTCTCTTTACCTGTATATTTTTTTTCAGTCTTTGTGAAACCATCGATCTTAAAGCGTGGTGCTCTGCGAAATCAGTAAAATTGTAAATCTTTCAAATGGTTGTTGTTTTGTAATTCAGTTTATTTTAACTATTTAATTAACTAATTAACATCTAATTAACAATTAATTTATCTAATTAATATTTTATAATTACTGTTCGGCATTTGGGCAATAGATGGCGCTATCAGTTTGTTTCCGTAAAAGATCTCTCGCCTCACCCCATCCCCCCACTCATCAAAACGTTGGCAGGTCCCTGATTAAGAGCCACTGTTCTGGGTCAATAAAATACACATACAGTCAGCAACATAGAGTTTTCAAAATTATTTTGTAGGGGGAGGGGCTCAGGCACATATTATGCACACTTATACATTACAGTATATGTAAAATTGCAAGTTATTTTAAATTATTGGGGGCTCTTACGGCCCATATAACTCTACGCCTATGCATACAGTGTTACCTCCCAATAAGGGACACCCACGGGCATGCCTGTATTTGCCTTTAGGCTCACTAGGCTCGAACAAGGGCGCCAATCTTCTAGGGGCGGCGACTTGGGAAAACTACCAGACCTCAAAAACCGCCGCCACATAGTGTGGCGAAATGTTTAAAAACCAGATATTCAAGGAAAAACGAAAAAAAAAAACCAGTTCTTAGCATATTTTTTTGTGCTTCACACTCTAATATGTCCAAAAATATGTTACCATCGTTAAATTTGATTAAACATTCCTACAAAAAATATTTAACGAAATTCATACTTTAAGCAGCCATATGTGATGTTCCATCTTTGACACACACGGTTTCAGGGAACTTTCATATTAAAATTAAACAACAATGATAATTCAAACTGAAATTCTTACCAGATGCTATGCAACAGTTTGTTTGTTTTTTGGTTTTACGGCTCAAAGACTACAGTGGTCATGCTGCGCCGGGACCTACTGTTTTCCGAGGAATCCGAACCTCTTAAGGCCTAGGGAACCAAACCCCGGACTACAGTGAGCAGTGCGATCTTTATGAGATCTCTGAGTAAGCGTTCTTTTTGCACTGCTGGGAGTCGAACCCGGATTAGCGGCGCACTAGGAGAACGCGTTACCACACTGCGCCACCGCAGGGCCACGCTATGCAACAGCAAGATAATGGTTGTTTTCCAGGACGTTTTCAATTTTTTGCAAAAAAATTTTAACGTTATTTTGTCGAAAAGTAATGAAAATTAAATAATAATATGCAGTGAAAATCGGTTATAATGACCTTCAAGGGACGGTCCAAATTCGGTTGTTATAATCGATAGTCGTTATAAACGATATCTTTTTAAAATCATGGTCCAGTAATACATGTTAGAGTTTTATAGATTGTTTTGATAGCAAAAATTATAAAAACTTGTTGGTTTTAAAATAAAATTATATTTAATTATAATAAATTTAATTACTGCATATATTAAAATATATTGATAGCCACACCAAATATATAATGAATTTTTTTAAACGAAAAAATTGCAGCTAATACAATGGTATATATTATAAAAACAAATGGCCAATAAAATGTTACGTAAAATTCTTTCTCTCAGAGCAATAAGTAAAATATTATCTTCATGATTCTAATGACTCCCGAAAAAATCGGTAATTTTCGTTTGCTTTCTCACGCTCTTTTTTAAAAATCGGTTATCTAAATTGTTTTCAATAAAATTTAAAGAAGCCTCAATATTTTTTTATTATGTTGGCATCTCATCATGCAAATATATACAGGGCGTGTCCTTTGGGGATAGCTCTGAATAGAAGTATCTCTAAGTAGAAGGTGCCCCTTACGGAAGGTAACACTGCATTCAAAATACACCAGCTGTGTTATTTCCTACTCTAATATGCTTTTTGAATATAGTATTTCATATAATAATAATTTTTTATTTTCGAATGTGAATTCATGTGAATATGATATTTCAATACAATGTTATTTTAGGCTTATATTTTTAAGGGTATGCTGTATATTTTTGAGCCCGAACTTCAACTTTCTTATATATATGAAACAGCACTATATGGGCTTAGCCGCTCGAAAACCCAGGCTAAAATAATTAGTAAGTATGGCTGTCTTTTTAGTGCCCCGGTGGTCCGATGGTTACGACAGCCGCCTTTGCTGAGTTGGGTTCTCAGTAGCCTTGGTTACGACATCCGCCTTTGCTGAGTTGAGTTCTCAGTAACCTTGGTTACGTGCAACTTCACCGTGACTTAATAGTCATGTCAGGACGGCATTCCGTCTCGTACTATTTCTAGTACAGGCTTAGGATTTAAAATATATAAATACGGTTCTTTCTGTAAATATTGCACTCCAAAATTTATCATGGAAAATTATTAAACATACAGAAAATGTTTTTTTTAAACAAAAACAGCTTATTTGGCTATCTTGTCCATTGATGTTTTGGCAATAATAAGAATATTCACAATGCATGATATATATACAAATATACATAAACATATATTTATGCCAGAGATTTTCTCACCTGAAAGATTTTGTAATTTTTCGATTATTAGTATAACCATCGTTTGTATAAATTTCACTAATTCGGACAAGTTTTGTTTATTTTACAAACATAATTACATTAATTACTTTGATAGACAATGATTGTTATACTGAACCTTCAATTTACGAACTAATCTTTCCGTCTACAAATTTAGAACTAACCTTTCCACACTACAAATTTACGAACTTTTGCGACCGTTTCGAAATGTATTCCGTAGAAGGAATGACAATTCCTATTTACGAACTTTCGATTTTATGAACTTTTTTTACTTTTTGTTGTCCGTACGAGTTCGCGAAATTGAAAGTTCACTACGCAATAATTAAATTCCCAGGTTTTTTTAATTGAGGACCGCTATAGAGGGTTATATTTTAGGGGATTTGTACGTCCACTCCAGTACATTCAGGGCCGGATTATTGCATAAACAAATATCTAGGGCCCCCCCGCCCTTTTTTTTTTTAGGGGCCTGACGCGGTGAAGATTCAATGCTACTTCAAAATCGTTGCCAATCAGACCTTATCACTAGCAGTAGCGAATTCACCAATAGACTAAGTAGGCTGTAGCCTATGGCAGAAATTTTTCAATGGTGGCAATTTTTTGACGAACCATCTTCCGATGAGAAGTTCGTAAAAGCGGCGCTGAATTTTTAGGGCGCCAATTGAATTATTAATTTTGAATCGTTATGATCAGAGGCGTAACTAAGTATTCTCAAGGGAGAGTTGCCATGAGCGCCGTCTTGAGACTATCAAATTGAGAGAAGCTCAAAAGACTCCAAATTCGCTTTTGGAAAGACGAATTTTGAATAACCGCCAGGGACGTGAAATCGGAAATTTGACAAAAGCGCCAAAATTTCTGTCATGCCTCTAGCTACGTTTGGTAAGATCAGGCGGCAAAATATGACATCTTACAAGCGGCAAAATCGTAAATCTGTCTCTGATCACTAGGGCAGTCATTTTATCGCTTATTAGTTGAATTCCCACGACATTTTCCGCGACTTTTAGAGTTTTTTGTATATAAGTTCCACTTAAATATGTCAGTTGCACCAACTTCATTTTCGAAGTTTAAAATTTAAATTCCAGAACCGATTTAGCGAGCGATCGGATATAACGAATATTTTTGTTACTCCCAATATTCTCTTTTTAATACAGGTTCTACTGTAATTATACAGGCTTAATTTAAATTACAAGGGGCTTGTAAAAAATTTGTCTATAGCCTCACAAAATCTTAATCTGACACTAAATATACTTACGATTGTAAAAATTGCCGAGCCATGAAGGAATCACGTGATTGAGCTGAAACTTTCAGGAAATGCAAATTAGGGTATGCTATTCAAATGATTAGAATTTCAGAGTCATCACGCATGCGTGGGCTGAGCAGCGCCCTCTGAACTGCTGATGGATCCGTATAAATAGAGGGCTGTAGCGGGGCGTGTATGGCTATCTGCTAGTGGTAAACGTTACATGAGACGTCACTATGCCTCTACGACGAAAGAGGGCGACATTTCAGCAAGTTACGGAGTTTGAACGGGGACGAATGATCGGCCTTCGTGAAGGAGGGTTTTCTTATCGTGCAATAGCAGCTCGTATGGGGCGTAACAGCAGCACAGTGATGCGAGTGTGGAAGCAGTGGGTTCAAGAGAACCAGACAACTCAGAAATCCAGAAGTGGACGCCGAAAGGTGACGTCAGCACGGGATGATAGACACCTGGTCCGCATGGCGGTGACGGACCGTTTTGCTTCATCTGGACAGTTGGCAGAACGTTGGTGCACTGCTACAGGTGTATCATTGTGTGCTTCATCAATTCGTCGGCGTCTACTGCACCGTGGACTGCGTGCAAGAGTTCCTTTATACAGGATCCTCCTGACGCAAAACCATCGGCGCCTGCGGCTACAATGGGCTCA
This sequence comes from Dysdera silvatica, assembly GCA_006491805.2. Taxonomy (NCBI): domain Eukaryota; kingdom Metazoa; phylum Arthropoda; class Arachnida; order Araneae; family Dysderidae; genus Dysdera; species Dysdera silvatica. Next base: position 161,801,807 of record QLNU02014802.1, on the reverse strand, counting down.
TGGACATAGAGACTGGCGTGCTGATTGGCAACAAGTGGTGTTTTCTGATGAATCCCGCTTTAATTTGGGGTACAGTGATGGCCGCATCTGTGTTAGACGCTATACCGGTGAACGCCACCTTCCGGAGTGCGTTATCCAACGTCATAGTGGACGAACCCCCAGCGTTATGGTCTGGGGTGCGATTGCGTATCATGGACGATCTCAGCTGCTACGAATTGTGGGTAATCTTAACAGCAACCGGTACATCAATGAAGTTCTGGAGCCCGAAGTTGTTCCCTTCCTTCAAGGCATTCCCGGAGCTGTATTTCAACAAGACAACGCCCGCCCACATATTGCCAGGAATGTTCAAGACTTCTTTTCATCACAACAGAGATAGCTTCTTCCTTGGCATGCCTATTCGCCTGGTATATCTCTGAACATGTGTGGGATTTCGTTGGTCGGCGTCTCGCTCGTAATCCTCGTCCCATAGCTACTACAGATGAACTTTGGGGTCGCATACAAGCAACCTGGAATGCTCTTCCTCAGGCACACATTCAACATCTGTTTGATTCCATGCCACGTCGTATAGCATCACTTATTGCAGCGCGTGGTGGCTTCACCAAATACTGATTTTCGACATGTAATATTGGTTTTTTTTTTTGCTTTGTAATTTTAATCGTTTATTTGTATCAACACAGGTCGTTTGTACATTAAATTTCATTCAATTCGGACGAGTCCTTCATGGTGTTACAATTTTTACAAACATGAATTTACATTAATTAGCTTTGATAGAACAATGTAATGTGTTATACGAACCTTCAATTTACGAACTAATCTTTCCGTACTACAAATTTACGAACTAACCTTTCCACACTACAAATTTACGAACTTTTGCGACCGTTTCGAAATGTATTCCGTAGAAGGAATGACAATTCCTATTTACGAACTTTCGATTTTATGAACTTTTTTTACTTTTTGTTGTCCGTACGAGTTCGCGAAATTGAAAGTTCACTACGCAATAATTAAATTCCCAGGTTTTTTTGGGGGGTGGTGCTTTTGAGTATTTAATTGTTGGCCTGATCAGTGGTTCTCCTCGACCCCTTTTCACCACATCGTTGTTTCTCAACCACCAGGCCGCGGCATGGTACTGGTATGGAGTTAAGAGGGTACTCGGGCTCTGAGACACCATTGTGGGGCTGAGAGATTCTCCTGTTGAAATTTACTTTGGTTTCCGTTACCTTTGATGAATAAATACTTATGCTGACGCATTCTAATGGAAGCAAACGTATCTAACGAAATGCGGCATGGTACCGTACGAAGCTAAGAGGTACTGGGCTCTGATATCAATTATTGTGGGTTGCGAGAGATTCTCCTGAAATTTGTCATTTTGGTTTCCTAAGTACTTTTGATGAATAAATACTTTATACTGGACGTATTCAAATGGGAACAACGTTCGCGAAAGCGTCAAAAAGCTCAGAGACAAAAGGAAATTTTCAGATATCAAAAATTTTTAGTATTCCAGAGAGAGAGCGAAAGGGGTATCGATATCAGGGTTTAAGCTGCAGTCGCATTTTTCGCAAAATGCGACGAGTTGCTCGAAAATGCGAAGAAAAAAAGGTATCGTCCATCGCGAAAATGCGACAGGCATTTTTAACCACAGTTTATTCTCTGAAAACAGGATTCCCCGATTCCAGAATATCCGTTTTGCACCTCAGCGATCTTTTTTTGTTCCTTTTTGTTTCCTCTTCAAAATTCTTAACAGCACCTGTTAAGCATCGTTGATATAGTATTTGCGAGTAAATTTGTTGGGACTGGGCCCTCATCTTATAAAAAAAAGGGGGGGGATTTACCATTCCACGGTCCCATAAAGTTTACGAAATACTACACTACATGTCTAGCCACGGAAAAACCCTCTTTTCACTACATGCCTAGCAACAGAACCCTCTTCTCACTACATGTCTAGCCATGAAACCCTTTTCTCACTACATGCCTAGCAACGGAATCCTTTTCTCACTACATGCCTGGCCACGGAAAAACCCTTTTCTCACTACACGCCTGGCCATGAAAAAAACCCTTTTCTCACTACATGTTAAGCCACGAAAGCCCTTTTCTCACTATATGTCTGGCTACGGAACCCTTTTTCACTATGTCTAGCCAGGGAACCCTTTTCTCACTACATGCCTAGCCACGGAGCCCCTCGATAAATATTTAAGAAAAACCTAAAGGGGGCCTATTATTTATCCCTGTTCGGACATAAACATAAAAATAAGCAATAAATATATCACTATAAAAGTATAACTTTTCTTTGCTGTATATTGGTCATTAGTTTACTCTCTGTCTGTTAATTATTAATTATTTGTGTTATTTGTTATAGTCAACTCTAAGTTGTTGTCATAGGAAAAAATTACGCAATTAACAGGTTTTTTTTTCTAATTGTTGGCGATGTTTTACGAACTGCTTGGAAACCCCTGGAGGGTCTTGGAGGAACCCTGGGGTTTCGCAAGACACAATTTGAGAAACCCTGTTCTAGATAATGGGATTACTTTGCAAAACACCTACAGAAAAAATCATGAACGTATGGAATTGGAGGTGGGCCCTGAAGACGCCGTTGATTCTGCGTTCATTTAATAATAATTTTTTTAATTAATTTTATACATTTTTAAATTTATTATTATGCTGTTTAAATATTAAATGAATATATTGAATTTTACAGTACATTAATGCTTGTCAGATTCAAATTTGGTTAGTGCTTGAATGTTTCTACACGTACCTTGGTTTCCCTAGGTACATTTGTGGGAATCCCAACCATAATAGCCATTCGCCAATCACTGTTTTGCCCCAAGATGCCCCAGTGCCCTTAGGCAGTCGCAGCCTCTTAGATTAGGCGGGGCACTGAGTCAAAGTTATTTGGCGCCCCTTACGACTAAATATGGGTTTTATAATGTAACGAACAAATATTTATTTTTTTTTATTCCATTTTTACACTGTACACATTTTAAATTTTTTTGCAAATACAAAAAAAAAATTGCAAAGGCATGATTTCTGATGACCATCTTTGGGGAACGCCTTTGGTGCCCTTCCACGATGATTTGGCGGGGCCGCGGTCCCACCGAACCCGTCCGGTCAACCGCCTATGGCAGTGCCTATGGACTCCGTCTTCATCCCCGCTGAAGTGGATAGCGTGTTCCCATCAAACTAGGTGGTGTGGAAATATATCGAGGTTCGGGTAGCCCGGACTTTGTAGTCGCAGAGCCCTAGGCATTTATCGGCCCCGTTTTTGTAATATTATTAGAAAAATATCTTTTATTTTTTGTTTAATTAATATTATTTTAACCTTCAAGGTCTGTATACTACGTTTATACATTTAATTACAAGTTTGGCCCTGCGGTGGCGCAGTGTGGTAACGTGTTCTCCTATTGCGCGGCTAATCCGGGTTCGACTCCCAGCAGTGCAAAAAGAACGCTTACTCAGAGATCTCATAGAAGATCGCACTGCTCACTGTAGTCGGGGTTTGGTTCCCCAGGCCTTAAGAGGTTCGGATTCCTTGGACCACAACATGAGCCACTGCAGTCTTTGAGCCGTAAAACCAAAAAACAAACAAACAAATAATTACAGTTTTGCAAATTTCATTTGCAATACGCGAACTTTCTTGTTATTGGAAAGAAGAAATGACTACCCACTCTAAGCCAGAACCGTAGCCAGGCCGGGGCTAGAGACGGTACCTCCCGGAAATAGTGAAGGCTCCTCCTGGGAAAATGACACTTCCTCAATTATGAATTTTTCAAAAATTTCATTTAAAATTTTTCGTCTTGTATGAAATTGTACATGACAATACAAACTTTTCTTCGACGTTGAACATGTACTCTAAATAGCCTTTTGCAATATATCTTGCGTACATAATGTTTTTTACAGAGGTTTGAGTCTTCATCTACTTTACGATAAGGATGAGGGGAAATTATTGAGAGGTAGACTAAAATTTACAGGTTTTCAATGAAAATTTAGTTTAAGAAATTTGTTCATGAAGTTAAATATATTAGTCTGCTTACATGTATATTTTATATTGTTAAATATATTCATAAAACACATCAAAATATTTACGAATTTTAATTCCCCCTGTAGCTTTCTGAGCCCCCCCTGCAACTTCCAGAGGCCCCCATTAACATGAATCTAGTTACGGTCCTGATATAGTCTATAGACTGCATAATTTAACATCTGCTCTATTAAATTATGATTATCAATCATAATTTAACATTGAACTTAAAAGATAGTTGAGGGAAAAAGCAAGTCATTTATAAATTTTGTTTAAGATAGTAAAAAAATTAAAATTTTTGTTAAGATGGTTGATAAAAATGTTGTGGGGGAGGGGGAGACTTCGGCGCCAGGGCCTCCTGCGAGGCTGGGGTCCTAGGCAGAAGTACGGCACTGGGTTCGGGAATCACAAGACGGGTCCTGCCCCAAGTGACCTGTAAAGTAGTCTCGGGACGTAAATTGTACAAACATGTTGTTATGTTTCATATTTCTTACTGGATAGTCTTGTCAAGTAACAAGCAACCTTTTTTTCCACAGTTTCGCAGCAGTTAAACCCTTTTCGGGTGCGTTTATCGGTCACAGTAGAAGTTGAAATTTATTTTTCACTTTATAAAATCTCATATGTCTTTGTAGGCAAAGGAAAACTTAATTAAAAGTAGAAAATTCAGTCGAAGAACGCAAAGCAAATGCCATACGGCCAAGAAAGTTGCGCGTATTCTAATTGGCCGCTCAGATGAAAAACAAAAATTATTGCTCAGATGAATTCGCCAATTTTCGAGACTGTTTTTGTTTACATGTCTAACCTGGTGTAATTGCGCATAATTCTCATGGTAATGTGCCACCTTTCGCTACTCAGACGGTTGGCGCCCACCAGAAGAACATAGAGGAAGTTGGAGTTGACTAGTCGAAGCACTAAATCTCTCTAGATAAGAAGAAAGCTAGAGATACGTACCAAACCTGGCCTTATAAGGTCGAAAAAGCCAGTAAAGTCTCTTTTCCATCTACAACTTTATAAATGTCGACCATCAACATTATAGTCACCTTTGTCGACGCAAGTTAAAAGCTATTTGTCTTTTGTATTATGAACCAAAGCAAAAACCGCAAGGTCTTCGCCTTCTGAAAGGTAACTTTGCTTGCACCAAGCTCAACAAGAGCGATTAAGCATGCTGTAGAATGAATAGTGGGTTTGCGACATCGACTTGCTTGTCTGATGAACTTCTCTAAGGCGGCCATCGTAACTCCTTTGAAGAACGACCATTTCGAAAGTCAGCTGCGGAATATAGGGCACAGTGACAGCAACTGTATGACATACATTGTTCTGTGCTAATAAATTTTTGCTACGTTCAAGGATAGCTTCAAAATACGGGAACCCAAATAAGAAACTTCGTTGTTTATGTAATATAATATACCGTGCACACTTATAATGTAATGTATACATACAATGCAATTTATATATAATATAACTTAAATATAATGTAATTTATATATAATGTAACTTAGATGAAATGTGATATGATGAGTAATGTAGATGTTACATAATATATATGTAATTTGGATATACTAAGAACACAATCATCATCTATCTCAGATATACTCAAATAACAAGCGCTGTCTTATGTACATCCATAAGAATCCTCTGCCTCGTGTTCACTTTGGCTTATAATGAAAGATTAGCTTTGAAATTCTTTTCCCAAGCATTCTTTCTCTTCAAAGAAGTAAGTTTTACTCTTTTTAAAGGCATGGAATACTTTTGAATAATAACAAGAGAAGATCACAAAATGCAAGGATTTGCAAATAGAATTGGAGAGACTCTGGAGGCGAAAGGCTATAGTTTTTCAGGTTGTGCAATGATAGTCACTTCCGGATCCGGTTGTAATAGGTGCATTGAGTGTCGCTTCCAAAAATCTAGAGCACTACCTCAATACAGTAAATTAACCACAAATACTGTGAACCAATCCAAAAACGCGCACTTCTACGACACGCTTTTACTTCTTCTACACGCACTTCCGGATCCGGTTGTAATAGGTGCATTGAGTGTCGCTTCCAAAAATCTAGAGCACTACCTCAATACAGTAAATTAACCACAAATACTGTGAACCAATCCAAAAACGCGCACTTCTACGACACGCTTTTACTTCTTCTACACGCACTTCCGGATCCGGTTGTAATAGGTGCATTGAGTGTCGCTTCCAAAAATCTAGAGCACTACCTCAATACAGTAAATTAACCACAAATACTGTGAACCAATACCCGCACTTCTACGGACACCTAACATCATACGCTGGCACCTCTATTTCACTGGCGTACGCAGGGGGTGTGGATGGGGGTCGTAATCCCCCATTGCGATGACATTTCTTATATATACATAGGAATATATGGAGCTGTAGCTCTGTAATCCCCCCTTTATGAACTTTCTGCATACGCTTATGCAGGCAAACAACAAGATCTCGGGTTCGAGTCCCCGTGTCGTAAAAGCCACTTCTTTTTCTTCTTTTTTCGATCTTCTTCCGTTGTCCAAGCTGTAAATTGCATTAAGAAGACAGTATTTTTTTAAAACGCGATGTACATTGTTTCGCATTTTTAAGATAATTATATCATTTTAAAATCCATTTTTAAGATAACTATATCATTTTTAAATCCATTTTTAAGATTAACTAAAATTTTCGCTTGAAGCACTAATTTTTCCCGAATAAAAAAAACCTATCTCTCAACGTTAAAAATAAAGCATTTTTTTACACACCACGTAAATATCTAACTTAAATTTTAAACAGTAGGATAGCTAAAACTAAGAAAAAAATCTTAATAACGTTTCATGCCCAGTTTTTCCTACTAAGAACTTCGACTTCAAATCTCTGTCTTTCATATAATTTGCATAAATTAAAGCCCATTTTTCCACAGCCTAGACACACCTATAACAATCTTTCTTCAGCAAATAGTTCATTTCCAATTAATCATTTTAAGAAATCTTTAACGTTGCAGACATCTTTAACACCAGGTTCCGGATTCGAATCCCCGTGCATGCACGAGCCTTTTTTTTTTTTTTTTTTTAACTTTTTCAATTTTCATCCGTTTCCAAGCCGTAAATTGCACCAGCTACGTTATATTTTCTGAATGCGATGTATATTTCTTCACGTTTTTATGACAAATATTTCATTTTTAAATCGATTTTTAAGAATACCTAAAATTCACGATTGAATTACTAATTTTCTTCTAATAACCCAAAGGAAAATATTATCTCTGATCTCTCAACATTGAAAAATAAGAATTTTTTATACACCACGTAAATATTTAACTGAAGTTTCAAACAGAAGGACAGTCATTCCAAAACTAAGAAAAAACGCTTTCTTAATAACGTTTCATATCCAGTTTTCCCTACTAAGAAATTCCACTTCAAACCTGTGTCTTTTACGCCACGCATAAATTAAAGCACATTTTCCTACAGCCTATACACCCATAATAATCTTTGTTAAGCCAATATTTCATTTCTTATTCATCTTTTTAAGAAATTTCTAGCATTGCAGCCATTTTTAACCCCATTCGGACCAAGAGGTCCAGAATTCGAGTCCCCGTGCCCACATCGGTCACTTTTTTTTTCAATCTTCACCCATTTTAAAGGCCGTAAACTGCATTAAGTAGACGGTGTGTTCCTAAAACGCGATGCATACTTTTTAAACATTTTTAAGACGAATATTTTATTTTTAAATCCATTTTTTAAAATACCTAAAACTCATAATAGAAGCAATAATTTTCCCCTAGTAACAAAACAAAAATGCTGTATTTCACCCGTCAACATTAAAAAATAATCATTTTTTCTATACATACGTAATTATTTAACTCGAATTTTCAAAAGAAGGAAAGTCATTCTTAAACTAGCGTTTTAAATCCTTTTTTTTTCATCCTAAGAAATTCCACTTCATCTTTCAGTCTTGTGTGCCACTTTCATAAATTAAAACACGTTTCTCTACTATCTACATGGCCATAACTATCTTTCTTAAACCAATAATTCATTTATCATTTATCCTTTTAAGAAATCGCTATCATTGAAGGACCTTTATAACCCCATTCCGACCATCAGGCCTGGGATTCGAGTCCTCTCGTACGCACAGATGCTTTTTTATTCTATCTTCACCCGTATTCCACTACCTAAGTTGCATCATGTAAATTGTACTTTTCTCATTGTAGTCCAATGGTAGTTCTCTTAAGTCAATAGTTCGTTTCTCATTCACCTTTTTAAGAAATTTCAGTACTTAGTTAATTAATTAATTTCTAAATACTTCTAAAAGTAGCGATCTTTAATACCATTCGGACAATCTGATACCAAGTTGGAGTCCCCGTTCTAGCAGAAGCCACTTTTTTTTAATCTTCATCCGTTTTCTAAGCCGTAAATTACCGCAAATAAACCGTAGTTTTCTAAATTCGATGCCTATTTTTTCACATTTTTATGACAAATATGTAATTTTTAAGTAAATTTTTATGAATAGATAAAATTCACGATTGAAGCACAAATTTTCCTCCAAAATAACTTAAAGAAAAAAGTATCTCTCATCTGTCAACTTTAAAAAATATAGCATTTTTTATACACCACGTAGATATTTAACTCGAATTTTAATTAGAAAGAAAGCTGTTCTCAAACTAAGAAAATGAGCCTTTCTTGACTATTCGGATGACATTTTCAGATTCGTTTTTCCCCTGCTAAGAAATTCCACTTCAAACCTCTATCTTTTGTGTCACTGACATAAATCAAAGCACACCCATAACAATCTCTCTTAAGCCAGTAGTTCAGTTCTCATTCATCTTTTTAAATCTCTAGTATTGCAACGGCCTCTAATACCGTTCTGGCAACCACTGGCGTACGCAGGGGAGTGTTTATGGGGGTTATAAACCCCCACTGCGAATAAATTTTACATATACACATATACATATAACCCACCCCCAAGAGCGGACACAGGGAGGGAGGTCACAGGGGTCATGACCCCCAAAAAATATTTTTTCACTGTAAAAAATTCCAACTTTCATGATAAATGAAGGGTGTTGTCATAAGACCATAGCAAATGACCCCCCAAAAATGAAAGTCTGTGTCCGCCCCTGCTCACCCCCTTATGAACTTTCTGCGTACGCCTATGCTCTAGTTATTGAAGTCCTTAGAAAGAACTTGAGGACTAAGTGGATGTAACCAATAAGCACAAAATTGTTTGAGTAAAATAAATGAGTTCTCATAATAATAACGTTAAAAACATG
>QLNU02014802.1:161777020-161792461 GCA_006491805.2 Dysdera silvatica | reverse complement strand
TACTTTTCGTGATATTTCTATGATAGAAGAAAATTGAATGAGATTTCATTCATCTGTGGAAAAATGAGGAAAAAAATAATGTACACATACTGGATTAAATTTTACAATGGCGTTTCTTCTCTCTTATATTTTAATCAGCTGTTATATCAGTTACCTATAATCAGTTCTTATATTTTAATCAGTTCACGGAGTGGAACTTTGTACACTTTTTCTTGGGCAAGGTTGCATATTGGAATCCTTGCAATATTTAAAGCTAATTATTCCCAAATGATTGTTTAAGGTGGATACTATTAATTATACAATAATGTTTGCCACCCACGTATATTTAGCTCAAACTAGAGCTTTATTGTTTTTGGAGAAAAAGAGGCGCCGTCCTCATCCTGGATTCGAACCAGGGTCCCCACGTTGAGCCCGCGGTGTCTTGACCTACTAGACGAATGAGGACAAGAACAAACGCATTTTTCTCCGTATATAAGGATGTAAGATATTATTACCCTTCACAGGGATAACACAATTGCCAAATAATGGTCAACACAGAAAAGCCTCCGGGGCGAGATTTTTGTGAGTTTTTCGTGGGGGAATTTATTATACAATAATTTTTGCCACCCACGTATATTTAGCTCAAACTAGAGCTTTCTGTTTTTGGAGAAAAAGAGGATACTATTAAGTTGTTGTTAATTGGGCCAACGTGCATAAAGAAAATGGGAGCTCCTGGCCAGAATAAATGGTTCCATATTCCCAGATAAAAATAAGATGAACTCAAAGTGAAGTACAGCAGGAATGGTTGGATATGTATGTTTAAAATGAGGTATGGAATGTATAGTTAAAATGTATATTTGAAGCCAGAGACGCTGATTGGCCAAATGTTAATGGGGAACAAGCCAATGACAGTTGTATCGCTAAAGAGACACATAAACTTTCGTTTGCCATGAATGAGTAGGAAATCCTCCTTGACTTCTGAATTTCTCTACAGGTGTTGTGCATGAAGTATTTGTGAAAGAAAACATAAGACACTGATAATTAAGTCGATAATAATGAAAACAATTTGAATTTTTTGTTTAAACTGAGAAAATTTTTTGTAACATAGATGAAAAAGAAAAGGGTTGTGACGAATTGCTTAGTTTTTATCGCTCGCCAAGACAGCCAACGAGCCCACGTCATTGCCTAGCTTTCTCATGGCTAAAACCTGGTTTTTTACTTGTTATAAATTTAACAGAAAGCAGTTGGAAAAAGTTATAAAGACATATAGGACATTACAAAATAAGTGTGTCTCGTTCAAACAAACTAGTCGTTATGACCTGTTAACTTTTTGACCTTTACACGTGCCTCATAGAGAGAGAGAGATAGAGAGAGAGAAATAGTCTTTACTTCCCTCGAAAAAACTAAAATGCCATAAACTGGGTATTTGAAAAAAAAAAACCTCTTGAAATATGGCACATTTTTAATATTATTTTCAAGCTTTTGAGTAACTGTCGTATGAAAACAATATAAACTCCAATGTTTTCGCGCTTTATATATATATATATATCTTAAATTAAATAAATAAATAAATAAATAAATTAGTAATAGTATGTAAAATGCGAGCTGACGCGTATTCTCCTACAACGAAACAAGGAACCATTTAAACTTTTAGGTATATATTTACAATTAATTTTATACCTATCTTACATATATATACTCATGTATTATACATATCATACATGATCTTATAATACATGACTTTAGTTTTTCTGTATTATAATTGGCGCAGTATAGCCCAGATGCTCTTGCGCCATAAAAAAGCCAAACAATCAATCAATCCTGTATTATAAATAATAAAATTTATATATAAAAACATGGCGCCTGGAAAAAATTACAAGTAGGACATTTCCTCGCCACTTCGAAAATAAAAATACGTGTATGTTATAATTTGCTTTTAAAATTCTATAGCGCAAAAGTAAAAGATGCTAGTTGTTTGCTCCTTTTATAGGTAATGGAAAGTTGGTAGCCCTTGTATAAAAAAAAAACAAATGTGTACAGATTGAGATTTCCTATTCCAAAATGCTTGGAACCATAAATGATTCGGATTTCAGATTTTAAAATATTTGAATATATTTGATGAGATATCTTGGGGATAGAGCCTAAGCACATAATTTATTCCTGTTTAATATACACCTTACACACATAATGTGAATGAAATTTTATACCATATTTTTAATAATTCTCCGAATAAAATCTTGTGTAACTTGAATTATTAGAAAGCAAAGATCGCTTATTTGCACGTAAATACTTAACAATGAAAAGCATGTCATTAATACAATGAGACAAGTATTGGGCGTTCAGAGTTGAGAGGGTCTCCCTTGAGGACGTCGAATAAATTGTTTGTTGTGCGCTTGCGTCGTCTGAACTACGACGCGTCACATGAAGCCAAATGTGTGTCATGTCGGCGCTAAAAAAATTTCGGATTTTGGAGCATTGCGGAGTTTCGAATTGGAGATGGTTAACCTGTAACGACTTGTATATGAGTTGATATGATAAAATCGGTGCCAGCTTAAGTTTTTTATGGGTCCTTAAAATATATGGCCCTTGCAACATGCAATCAATAAATCATGAGTTTTTATTTAAAAGTTCGTTGTTTTAATATCTAAGTTTATCAGTAATGACGATTTATGGGACAATTATAAATAACGTAAGTTTATAATAACGTTTAATAGTAATTACCAGACTTCAGCAGAGACCCGAATTTGCGGAGTCCTAGGCCCAAGCCTACTTGGCCTATACGCAGGGCCGTTTCTACAATTAGGCCAGAGCAGGCGACCGCCTAGGGCGGCAAAATGGCGTAAAAAATTAATTTTAAATCAAATAAAGGAAAAACTCTGCGAATGAAGGAAAAAAAAAGAAAAAAAAAAGGAGGAATAATTTAAACATCGAATTTTTTTAAAACAATATGGGACAATTACTTAATAAGTCTTCATTTTGACGTTTGGCGCAGTATAGCCTAGATGCTCTTGCGCCATAAAAAATCCAAACAAACTTTATTTTGACGGATGCAATTATTTTTATTTATTTCAGTGTCTAATTTTGCACACAAGATCTCTTATATCTAATACGTTTAAGCCTCTAGCTCTGATAATACAACGTTGTGTTTTGTAATATTACTCCTTTAATATTTCAGTTTTCAAAAATATAAAATATTGAAATTAAACCATTATAACATGTAGAAATTGTTTTACTATTCATAATACCCTAATATTACAAAATAACTAATATAAGTTTAAAATATAAATATAATTAACGGGTTTAATGATTCAAAGTATAATAGAAGATTTACGTTGTTTTACCATTGGATATTGGTGATGGTAGACGGAGGGGGATATAGGTGAAAGAGCGATGGTAGTAAAAGGGTGGAGGAGGGCGGCATTTTTCAATTCTCGCCTAAGGCGTCAAAACACCTAGAAACGGCTCTACCTATACATAAATCCGCCATCTTCGAGAGCCTATTATCTTCTCCAACGCATACACGCGCTCTCTGTTAGCGCATCTGTTTCCAAATACAATCCGTAATCTTCTCGAAGCATGTACAGACGAACTTTCATAAGTCGAACATCTACGTGAGCGGTGCAAAACTTCGAGTTATAGAATAATTAATTTAGTGCTACATATGAATTCAATAATGCGTTTTAAAAATCATACGAAATACTGTAATTGCTATGAACTGTGATTAAAAGGAAGTTTAACGGTTAAAAAAAGATGTAATTTTTCCTTGTCACTTCGATGCAAAATTTTCCTTCAGAATGTCTTAAAAATGTTTTCAGGCATTGATTCACGGGATTCAGCAAAGGATCTTAATGTTTCGATTGCAGAAAAGATGTTCTTAAAAGTAGGAACAGGACTTGAAGTCTGTACATCGTCGTCATCATCATTAATAGGTATCCTGTAAACTGAAAAATATCGTTATCCGTTGGATACGTTGAAATTGCCAAATTGGTATCGATTATCAACGTTGCTTTCTAAGTTATTTCATCTGGCATTTTCAATTAAGACGCCAAAAAATTCCACTCATGTGACGTTGAGATAGCGCAATCAGTATTTGATGAAATTTGGCGCTTTTCGAAAAATTTTTCGTGGTTAAAACCAGCTTTTCTAAAGTCATGCTCAATAGTTGATGGTTTTGTCTTTTCCCATGCATAATGACTATTTCGCACACAATTCAAAAGTATTAGCTTAGGTTATTCTGCACAATAGATCAAAGAGATAAGTTTGAAAATAATACGTTTCTTATAGAAATGTTTCAAATTTTTTTTTTTTTTTAGATAACTTGATCCATGAGCTGAAGGTGTGATGTTGCATTTGGAGGCAAAAAATCATTTTAATTGCCTTTAATTCCTTGTTAAAAACCTTTGAGTTGGCGGGACAGTTATCAACAACTTTTTTCCCAACTTTTCTGCGTTGCATTTCTTTATTGCAACTTTTCTTCCTCTTTTGTAAAAATTTCTTTCCAATTTCGTAATCCAAGTTACACACAAGGTCGTTTAGGTTTTTTTCATTATTCTCGTACTTTATAAGCAAATATTTTATATTTGCAAAACACCTTGGCTTTTTAATTGCACCTATCATTAACAGAGGCAACTTTTCTGTTCCTGACATGTTGGCTCATACCTTGATGTTAATTCGCATGAACAGAATTCCAGGAAGGTAACGAACTGTACAATGTTTTAGAAATCTACTCAACCAATCTGATTACTATAGACTCTATGTCTGACCAAACACATACATTTGCCAATGAAAGGAACTAAAATTTAGGGAATTTTTATTAGGGATACATTATGGATTTTTTCAATGGCAGTCAAGTTTTATATTTTTCACGATATTCCGTAGTGACGGAAAGTATGCGTTTTAAAAGCAACAGTTTTTCTCCGCAACCCTTCGAGTTACAGAACGTAAATCTGCAATTCAACGACATTAAAACTCGGAATAGAGAAAACTTCCAGTTATAGAAATTCGACTTACAGAATAAAAAATATATTTAAACTTTTACATTTTTACAGAAATCGTAACATTTATTTGAGTTAAGGAAAATTTCGACTTACGGAAGTTCGACAGTATTCACTTTCTCCCCGGTGTGGTGTTCTGACTTCTGTAGGGCGCAAGGGCGCCAACTCTAAGAAGCCCAGATTCCTTCGCCCACCTAAAAATATTGGGGGGGGCGGAGCCTTCCTAAAATTCATGGATAATAAATAAATGCAGAATATAGTTGTGAGCGACGCGTCAGTGGTTCAAAGGGTATAAGGGCCGTAGTTAGGGGATGGCGTGAAAGGCTCAAGCCAGGGGCGCCAGGAACGGCGTCAAATCGGCTGGAATAATTCATAAGGGAAAATATGTCAGGCTAGGGGCGCAAGATCATCTGGCCACGGTCCTGGATACAACCACAGCCTTCTGACTCGCTGGGTTTAGTTTCGATTCCCAAGCAAGCTTGGTTGTATGGGGCCGTTCAAGCATTTTTGGCCATTTTATCCTCCCCCCCCCCCTTTGTAGGAAAACATACGCCAATGCTTGCCCCCATGCTTGCGTACGATTTCGGTTATCTAATTTTTTGGTATATGTTTTTGAAATAAGAATGCAATGTGTGTGATGCAAATTATAATACTTATTTACATTTTTATTGTAATATTGAGCACTTATTAGTAAGTTTGTTATAATATTAAACGCTTATTTATAAATAGAGAGTAATCACGAAAATAAACGACGACCTAAATTTGTTTTTATGCTCTTGGAGTCTAGTTTTGAGGGTTCTTTCAGTTTGGCCATAATATTTGTTTGTTGGCGCAGTTGCTGTAAGGTATTGAAGAAATAACTCCGGTGGTTTGATCTGCTGGAGTTGGGGTTTTTAGATGTGGGAGGAGGTTAGCGAGATTAGTAATTAGTTTGTAGTACAGAACTCAAACATATCTGCACCCAACTTCTTCAAAATGAGTACCCCCCCACCTCAAAATTTATAAAAACTCACAGTTTCCAACGTTCCTCCAATCTATGTTCCCTTCACACCAATAGGAAAGAAAGAAGGGAAACTGTGGCACTTCCTTATTACCAAGGCATTTCTGAACGCATCGCCAAGATTCTTAGAAACCAATACTTTTCAGTTTTCTACAAACCAATTACTAAGCTCACTAACATCCTTCCCCATCTAAAAACTCTAACTCCAGCTTATCAAACCACCGGAGTTATTTACTCAATACCTTGCAGTAACTGTGTCAACAAATATTATGGTAAAACTAAAATAACCCTCAAAACTAAACTCCACGGACATAAAACAAATTTAGGACTCAAGATTTTAGTTCACTTCTTGTCAGACACTGCGCCGAACAGAACCATATCCCATGCTGGCATAACTCGAAAATCTTGCACAAAAACATTCATAACTATAATAGACGAATATTCCTTGAAAGTTGGCAATCTAGCAACAATAGACATCATAACGCGTTAAATGAATTCCACAATCTACCCGCAGAATATGTAACACTTAAACAATATTCCAGCATTTCAACAATTTTCGCACTGAAGATGAAGCTAGCTGCAATAGGTTCGAAACGTTTGCCTTCAACTTGTTCTATGTAGTTTTAATGGCTGCTTCTCAAGATGCTAATGTATTTATGTGTCGTTTGTTACGACTGTGTAATAAACAAGAGCCTTACACCAAAGTCTCTAAGTCTTGGAGAAATGCGATCCAGACGTTTTTTTCACGAATCTTCAAGCTACTTGCCTTTCAAACTACGTTTTCAGTAAGGGTTACTTCAGCATAACGTAGTTTTTTATCGTTGAAGCGCCGTCAAACTTGGCTTCGAACGCGGATGACAGAAGAGACTTTTAATACACACCCACAGAGACATTCATATTGATGTAAATAAAGTGATTGACAAATTTTCAAAGAAACCAAGCTGGCTTGACTTTGCACTATAAACTTCAAGTTTTTTAAAAAGTCGCTTATTATAAAAAAAGTAAAATAATTACGATGTTTTTGTAGTTTAAATTTAAACTTGTTCTATTAATTACATTGTAAATTATCGTTTTTGGTTATTGTATATATCTCCTTTACTAAGTTATCCTTCTGTCATACTTGACTATAATCTGCCCTAAACAATGCATTATACAATAATTTTTGCCACCCACGTATATGTAGCTCAAACTAAACCATGTAGTTTAATTAAAGAAAAGCCCAGCTTTAATTCATTGTCGCAAATTAAATATTTTGGTGAGTATAAAGCAGGGTTGTCCAACCTTTTTCGGTAGCGGGCCACTTAAAGAATTTTCACGGATCTTGCGAGCCAGCGGTTTCTTAAAAAAAAAAATTGAAAAAAAATAACTTACACTTAACAACCTTCTTTTAGTTTCATTTAGTTATTTGTTTGTTTTACGGCTCAAAGACTACAGTGGTCATGCTGCGCCGGGACCTACAGTTTTCCGAGGAATCCGAACCTCTTAAGGCCTGGGGAACCAAACCCCGGACTACAGTGAGCAGTGCGATCTTTTATGAGATCTCTGAGTAAGCGTTCTTTTTGCACTGCTGGGAGTCGAACCCGTTACCACACTGCGCCACCGCAGGGCTTTATTTGTTTGTGCTCTTGCGATGTAGAAAGGGGTCACCTATGCTATCCCCCACGATTTTTTTCGTATTCCTAAAAAAAAAAAAAATCTAAAATTTTTGTTTGGGAAACTTTTTTTATTTCAAACAGTTGTAGGCGGGCAGAATTAATATTGTTTGCGGACCGGATTGTGAGGCCGTATATTGGACAACCTTGGTATAAAGGAAGGCTAGTAATATAAAAACATTTACCTAAACTATTTAACAGTCCAAAACTAAAAATTTTCCCGGTGGGGGTCACCGAACCCCCTCCCCATAATAACATCCTGGATTCGCCCTAGATTGGCTAACATAGGAAAATAAATACAAGATTAACTCCCTCCCTCAGAAGTGCTTACATAATACTTGAACTCTCCCTAATGGCTACTTTGGTGGCCTTATGTCAACATCACCAGATCCATACATCAGCTATTAACATGGTGAATGTATTCCGTCGAAACTACGCAAAGTTAAAGAAAACAATGGTAAAACTACAGCTGAATCCCCTGTTTTGTCGCCAACTCGTCTCCAAAACTGATGCTATACTCTTAAAACAGAGGGAAAGTTTTAGGAAGCGTTAAAAATGAGCACATGTACATGGTAGTTGTATTGTAGTGTCGTGGCGTCCGTTCGTGCCGGTGGTGGTTTGCGAGTTGTAGAGACAGGATGAGCGAACGTTTTTACGTTTTTATTTTTGTAACGGATTGGGAATTGATAATATGTTTGGGATGGAGAAGGGGGTATGGGAGGAAGAAGTTAGAGAAGGTATGGGAGAAAGAGGTTTGAGGAGGTATGGGAGGAAGAGGTTAGAGGCGGTATAGGAGGAAAACGTTGAGAGGAGGTATGGGGAGAAGAGGTATGGGGAAAGAGGTGTAGACGGGAAAAGGGGAGAGAAGGTATAGGGGAGATGAGTGGAATATGGAGTATCGCAATGTCGGCGATGTTTAGCTGTTGGACTCGTACTTCGCTTGTCGGCGTTGATCAGCTTTTGGAGTCGTACTTTGCAGAGGGTAGGAGGAGGGAGGTAGAAGGGAGAAGAGGTATGAGGGGATAATGGAGAATCGGAATGTCGGCGCTGAAAAGCTGTTTGACTCATACTACGCAGAGTATATGTGGAGACGGTGTCACAAAGAGGAAGTGGAGGAAATGATTCCAAAAGCCATAAAAAATCAATGCTTAAAGACAGAAGTTTTTTTTTTTTGTTAAAAAAATCTGAAAAGAGTATAATAAGCAGTAAACAGTATAACAGGTAATTACTCCTTAAAAAAACATGGCGGCCGGGAAGCGAGCGCGTTATGACGTAATCCGGAAAGGAGGTTGCTACGCCTTGGCGACAAATCGCATTGGGGATACACGTGTAGTTTGGCCAAAAGAACTTTTTGAACAACACTATTCATGCGTATAAACGAAAATTTAATCGTACGATGTACATTTCAACCAGGCTTAGCTGGTCTTCTTCAGGAAGTTGTAAACAAGCCCGTGTTGCCACTTCTTGGAAGCGTTGTTACCTTCTGTTGACGTGGAGGCATGAAGGGTGGCCGTAGTGGGTAGGACCAAGCTCGGCCGGTTGAAATGTATATCGTACGATTGAATTTTCGTTTTATATGCATATATAACGTTGTTCAAAAAGTTCTTTTATTCACGGCGTGTTAAAACATACGTTATAAGTAAATAGTGTGTAATAAACAAGAAGTGGGTTTGGTAAGATGCATTTATCAAAAATAATAGATTATAATTTAAAAATGTCAGGTAGGCACGGTGAGCCTAGAAGGGGTCCCAAGCAAGAAAAGGTTGAGAGCAACTGGTTTAAATAATTAGTTGTTATTACATGTATTTTGTAGCTCTCACTCACAGTATATCGTACATCCAAGTATTGCAGTTCTGTCAGGCGCAAGTTTTGGCGCAGTATAGCCCAGATGCTCTTGCGCCATAAAAAAGCCAAACAATCAATCAGTTCTGTCAGGACAATTGTCACTTTGTGACTATGTGCTAGTTTTACTACTTTCTGTGTCTGTTACGTAAACATGGTTCAGACCCACCCTCCCCGTCGTCAGAAAAAATAAGTAAATTTTAGCCCCCTCCCCTAAAGATTCTCACGTAATACTTGGACGGCCCCTATGTATACATATCGTGGGGTAATGTCTGTCACCTATATAGTGCCCCTATGAAAAAATGATTGACAATGTGGCCTTTAACTAGGAGTAAATGCTGCCAGGCACCAATATGGTAAAGGTAACCATCAATGGGGGAGCGTAGGCCAAAAAAAAAGTTGTGAATGTAGGACATAACTTATAAAATATATTAATCGTTGTTTTGGTTGACTCACTCAAATGCACTCAGAGGCGTAGCAATTTGAAAATTAGGGGAGGGGGGCTCAGACAGCTTTAAAGAAGGTCAAATACACAAGCGATTTAGTGTTAAGGGGAACACTGTACTTTTCTATTTAATGGGGGGGCCCTAAAACCCTTTCTTGCGCCACTGAAAACAGTGCGAGTTTTTCCATTCCGTCCCCCACTAATATTTTCTTCAAATTGAGACTCCTTGTGAATGAAAATGTATTTTTTAACTAAATGCATAACTATTTAAAGCTTTCTGCTAGTTTCGATTTCCAAAACCGAAAAAGAACGACCAATTTTTTACGACGTCCAACAAACGATTTATCTCCTTTCGAAATGTCTCAAACACCGCATGTTGCCAACCACGAAAAGGTAAATACCTTTAGAAAAAGTTTGCAACTGCTGGTGTAATTTATGTTTACGATGCTCGCTTGCCATGTGTGGAGCTAAATTTTTATTTATTTACATTTTCACCTAGTTTTCTTTGATATTAATCTTTCGTCCCGCTTTTATTCTACGCAAGACATAAGCAAAGCTGACGAGATCTGTGTACTTTGTGCTTTGACAAGGACGATATCTTTTCCTTTATTTATACTGATATCGTCGTAAGGCTTTGGCAACAACTTTAAGATTGCGGATGATGTATAGGATATGCCTGTACATGTAGTAAGAATATAAATAAAAATAGAAATTTATTATATTTTCAAACAATAAACAACAGTACTGTTCAAACACATTACGTTTATTTTACGATTATAATCCTATTGTAACTGAAGATGTGTTCATCTGAAAAATATAAAGCGAAAATAAAGAGTTGTAATGAAATATCTTTACTAGGTGAATGGACGAAAAGAGTGCATATTGTAAAGTCGTGGCAGATGACCCTCGTACTTGGTACGCTCTGACTGAGAATACAGAGCCCCTTTCGGCGGCCATCTTTTCAAAAATGAATGCCAGTGTCACATCACGTGGTAGATGTCGAGGTAGCCATGAAATCGTAGTAATTCCGCCTACCTGAATATATTTAGCTGATGGTCGTAATTACCATACGTTCTCACGCTATCTCGGTATCTACCAGGACATCTCAAAATAAAAATGGAGATAAAACCGATACAACTAACGAAAGACCGTAGCGTAACAGAGAAGCGTATAATATTATATGTTCTTTATTTAAAAGAAGTGCATCCGCAATTTACGTATACTTCTGGGTACAACAATTATTGACAAATAACGTATTTTATACAATTTCTATATTTGTATAAGCGCTTTTGTCCAAAACTGTTGTACTTAACAGCATACACTATTGTGTGTTCAACAGACATGTCTTTATATAATTTTTTTATATTCTTATGCACTCCTTATCTAAAACTGTTGCACCATGAAGTATACGCCTATTGTGAGTGCAACATTCGCTTGACGAAAAGTGTATGCCTTTATATAATTTTTATATTTATGAACTCCCTTTATCCGAATCTTGCGTGCAATATAGAAAATGCATATCATAAGAAGGAGCGACTCAGCAGCTATCTAGGGATATACCACTGTCAGTGGCAGAGAAAGTTAAGAGGTACAGGGCATGCAAAAAGGTGAACGTTGGCAACGAGCTCAACAACGGCGCCACAGGCATCCCCGAAATATCGGGTCAATGTCGTGCATGCGCAGTACACTAGAGGCGAGGATTGACACTTAGCGGTCAATATGGGCGTCCGCGGAAATTTCCAATCGTTATAGTTCGTCACTGAGCAGCTACGACTCCAGTTTTGGTTTCACACAATGGATATCGATTAAATATACGAGTTCCACGTGCATTCTAAAACATTGAACCAGTTTTTGTGATTAAACAAATGTCAAGCAAGAAAATAAAATTAAAAAAAATTCCCAATATCGGTCTGAATTCGCACAAATGCCAACATGCAATATAGAAGACGCATAGCATCGGAAAGGGTTTCTCAGCAGCTATCCTGGGATATACCATTGTCAGTGGCTAAGAAGGTCAAGAGGCATTGGAGCCCATGGACACTACTGACCACATCCTATGACCATATGCCAACGATATCCATAGACGCTGTGACCAGTCTATAAACCACTCCTGACGGCTATCCAATAGTTTAAAATTGTTTGCCACAAACGACGTTGAATTGGGGACGTATTCAAGTCAGTCAGTCGACTGTTCATCCCGTCACAGCCATTGATTTTTTTTTTCCTTATTTAAATAGTAACCTGGATATAAGAGCAAAAGTGCCGGTCCTTTCCTGCTCGTTATAAATAGGTTCGATTGTAAACTCATGTTTGTAAAAATTGCAACACCATACAGGACTCGTCCGAATTGAATGAAATTGAAAATGCAAACGACTTGTGTTAATACAAATTAATGATTAAAATTACAAAGCAAAAAACAATATTACATGTCGAAATAATCAAGTATTTGGTCAAACATCAGTATTTGGTGAAGCCACCACGCGCTGCAATAAGTGATGCTATACGACGTGGCATGGAATCAAAAAGACGTCGAATGTGTGCCTGAGGAAGAGCATTCCAGATTGCTTGTATGCAACCCCAAAGTTCATCTGTAGTAGCTATGGGACGAGGATCACGAGCGAGACGCCGACCAACGAAATCCCACACATGTTCAATCGGCGACATATCCGGCGAATAGGCAGGCCAAGGAAGAAGCTGTATCTGTTGTGATGAAAAGAAGTCTTGAACATTCCTGGCAATATGTGGGCGGGCATTGTCCTGTTGAAATACAGCTCCGGGAATGCCTTGAAGGAAGGGAACAACTTCGGGCTCCAGAACTTCATTGATGTACCGGTTGCTGTTAAAATTATCCAATCTTATTTCGTAGCAGCTGAGACCGTCCATTATACGCAATCGCACCCCAGACCATAACGCTGGGGATAACGCATTCCCGAAAGTGGCGTTCACCGGTATAGCGTCTAACACGGATGCGGCCATCACTGTACCCCAAATTAAAGCGGTATTCATCAGAAAACACCACTTATTGCCAATTAGCACGCCAGTCTCTATGTCCATGAGCCCATTGTAGCCGCAGGCATAGATGGTTGTACGTCAGAGGGATCCTGTATAAAGGAACTCTTGCACGCAGTCCACGTTGCAGTAGACGCCGACGAATTGATGAAGCACACAATGATACACCTGTAGCAATGCACCAACGTTCTGCCAACTGTCCAGATATAGTTAAAACGGTCCGTCACCGCCATGCGGACTAGGTGTCTATCATCCCGTGCTGACGTCACCTTTCAGCGTCCACTCACGGATTTCCGAGTTGTCTGGTTCTCTTGAACCCACTGCTTCCACACTCGCATCACTGTGCTGCTGTTACGCCCCATACGAGCTGCTATTGCACGATAAGAAAACCCCTCCTTCACTCCTTCCTCCGATCATTCGTCCCCGTTCAAACTCCGTAACTTGCTGAAATATCGCCCTCTTTCGTCGTAGAGGCATAGTGACGTCTACCATACACCCCCGCTACAGTCCTCTATTTCTACGGATCCATCAGCAGTTCAGAGGGCGCTGCTCAACCCACGCATGCGCGATGACTCTGAAATTCTAATCATTTGAATAGCATACCCTAATTTGCATTTCCTGGAAGTTTCAGCTCAGTCACGTGATTCTTTCATAGCGGTGTAATTTTTACAAACAGTTTATTTATAAAAGCGTTTATATTATTAGCAGTATAATTTAAAAATATATTCATTGAAAAGATTAAATACAGCATTACTCCTCTTTTTACGACAATCCACTTGTAGGATGATCAAAACCAACTTCTATTTGTAAGCAGGGCCGTAGCTTGGGGGTGGTGTGGGAAAACCCCTCCAAGGGCTCAGACGAGAAAGGCGTAAAATGTGCTGAAATAATTCACAGGGGAGAACATGTCCGTGGCTGGAAGTGGGCGCCATCTGGATAGTTCTGTCAGGCACTGAAGATCATCTAGTTAACGGTGTTTTTCAGGTATTGCTAAGGTGCCTGGATTATTCTACGAAAATAATTCAGGCGCCCTAACACTGCATTCAACCAGCGCCACCTAGTCTAGGTGGTACTGTTGTAACGCCATGCGAATGCCGTGAATCCCCAGCTTACGTGGTCTCTGTTTTTTACATTTCACTGCGTCTCACTGCAATTATGTATCTCAATCGATAGCTTGCTGTTACGAACCATTTATGACTATTATTTTGGTTATTTGCTGTAAACGATGGTAGGTAAAAACTAAAATTTATTTTTAATTAACGGTTGGTAACGTCGTTGCAGAGCATACTTTTTCGTGTTAGATGGAGCGAATAGATGCATTTAGGAAGGACATCCCCAGGCATCAGCGTAGAGTTTACAAAATTATTTGAGGGGTAGGGGGGCAAGCACATATTATGAACATTTATACATTACAATATATGTAAAATTGCAATTTATTTCAAATTATTGGGGGGGGCTTGGGCCCCACGGGCCCATATAACTCTACGCCTAGGTCCTCAGGACCGGGGAGAATGAGGACAAAAGGAGAAATACACAATAATCTCCCCATCCGAATTTCTTCGATCCGCTTCTTTAAATACGACGAAAAATCACAGTATATATGGAGGGGAGGTATAAAATTACCTTATATGCAATGTTAAGAGATGAAATAAAGATATTTTTATGAATATATTTATTCTATTTGACGACGACTTTTTTTTTTATCGATATTTAAGGGCAAGGATGACTTACGAAAATTTTTAGAATTTTAAATTAAGACAAAATTTGAGGCACTTTTTAGGGAAGGACACTTCTATGGAATTCTATGACTGATAATGTTTGTTTTTTGTTTGTTTTTTTACGTCCGCTGCATTTAAACACTTCGTAATGTTTTATAAATTCAATTATTTTATTGTAATGTAACACAAGTAATACACAATAGAGCAAATACGCTGCGGAAAAAAATAATAGTAATAAAAGTATACATCCAATATATCTGTATACGTGATAACAATACGTAATACCATAAAGTATAGAATAAACATGGAGAACAGTTAATTAAAAAAAACAAAAAATAAGCCTAATAACTTGTAAAAGAATTGCAATTTTTACAAAATTTTGATGAAAGCGACATTATTATGTCTTTAACAGAAACTTTAAATATTACAACGATCAAAAACCTAGCGCATTTATTTTCAAACACGAGTATATTTTAACAATGCCGGTTTCTGTTGTTACAGAAGAGCGTTCTTTTCGAAACTGAAAATAATAAAAAATCATCTAAGATCGACTACTGGGGAAAATTGCTTGAGCAACCTTGCAATCATTTCAACGGAGTCGCGTCTGTTAAAAGAATTAGACAGCGGTAATTTAATTAAACAATTTGCAAAGATTGAAGCACGAAAAGTTCGGCCGATTTAATTAAAAAGCAGTTTGTAGGTTTGGTATAAATTGTTAATTATTTTCGTTTTATGTGATACATATTGTAAACAAATGTATTTATGTTGTTATGTAGCAAATTTTAAAAGTAAATATAAATTA
>QLNU02014802.1:161765574-161775800 GCA_006491805.2 Dysdera silvatica | reverse complement strand
GGACTACCCGTTGGCTACGGCTCTGTTTGACAACACGCTTCCTTCCACTGGTACAATGTCCCCCCCCCAATATTTTTATGCCGTCGGCACCCATATCAAGAAGTTTGGGACCAAAATCCATAATTGTTTTAAATAAATCACTGTAGTATATTTTAGGGCTCAGATGTATTGACGAAATTCCGTAGTGGCGACATCTGGTGACCATTATATAAATAATTTCGAAATTAAAATACGACAAGTAGGCGGTCCTGCAAGGCCATTTGAAAAGCACTGTCAGGTATTTTGAAAAAGTCCTTGACCCGATCGCAGTAATAAATATAGTATCTTTGTTTAGTGAAGGTTGTACTTTTCCTGACTCAAAAATTTTGAGCTATGGAGAAGGGATGTAGTTACTAACGAATTAAGGACGGTGCGACCAGTGTCGTGGCAGCAGGCGCCAAGGCGAGAAGAACGAAAAAATGGCCTTACGACGATTACGAACTAATCAAATTATCGATTACGACTACGATGATCGATTATCGACTACGGCGATCGATTACGATCGATTACGAACTAATCAAATTATCGATTACAACTATCGATTATCGACTACGACGATCGATTTACGAAAGTCGATTACGACTATATCAAAAATGTATTTACTTGACTGCACAGAAGACATTCCAGATTATTGAAACTTGTGTAAGGCTTTATTTTTTATATTAAAACAATCTAATTTTTGGCTCATCGAAAAAAGTACTTGTGGTTTAGTTGCATGTTATTTGTTGTAAAGAAATTTTTATTTTTATTGTAGTTTTCCGTCTTGCAGTAATATTTGGTATTATTTTGTAATAAGATTCAGTATCCTGTTGTGGAAATCCCTAAAAAATAAACCTGCCCCACAAAAAAAAAGGAATTATTTTGAAAATATTATTTAGCATATGGGCGCCAACTTTTGGGCTCATACTGGGCGTCATGTGAGTCAAATCCGAATGAATTTACTTTGACGTAAACACAATAAATGCAACTTAAAGGGGTATTTAACAAATCAATAAATAAAACAAGTTTTAACAAAATGTCAAAATATATGAACTTTAGGAATACTTGTCTTCAAAATGATAGTTAAAATTTTACGTGTTTGTACTTCATTTTTTAAGGTAAAATACAGCGTCAAATCGACGTTAAAAAGAGTAATCGTCGCAACCAAGGGTGGAATTGAACAAATTTTGCAAGAAGGCACAAATCTTGAAAACAAAATTAAAGCCCTTCCGTAAAATTTGAAGTCTGGATTTGGCAATTAATAATAAATATAAATTTGCTATTATCGGTGGGAGCGCGCGGCCCCTGTAACCCCCCTCCCCAATTCGCCTTTGTAAAACTAGCTTTCTTGTCCGTATCTATTTTACAATTGTAACCGAAAATTTTGCAGATTTTTTAAATGCTTAAAAACAATTTCATCAACGTAATAAAAAAACGACATGGAAAAATGATGAGTACATAAGGCACTGGCATATGCATGTGCCTTGGGTGTTATAACCAACTCTGTGATGAAATTTTGCATATATGCGTATGAATTTGTGGAGCTTCAGCTCTATAACCTCCACCGCTTATGAGCTTATATCTCTCTACTTATGAAGTTTCTGCGTACGACAACGATGTAAGGGGTGAACGAATGGCAAATATGTGTTATGGACGCAGATTCTCGCAGGCCGAAAGATTTTAGAAAGGGGATGTTTTTGATCAAAAATAATGGCTTTTATTGGAAACAATTTTTTTAATAAGGAAGTTTATTTTACAGCTAATAATATTGCTACATGTGGGGCGGGGGGGGGGATCGTAAACTCCCAGAAGCTTCTTCTTTGATTGGCCTTATATACAGTTGTGATTTTTCGCAAATTATTTAAATTTCGATAAAATACGAAAACATTATAATTAATGCAAATAGAATTGTATTTTCAAAAACACGATTTTTTAGTAAAACTACTAATATTAAAATAACAAATATTTAACTCAATATTTGTAAAAGCCAGTATATCTTTAATGTATATATCCATGTATATTAGGGTTATCCTTATTAATATAGAATTTTTTTTTATTTTAATTTTTCATAGTCTTGCCACCTAATATTGTTGTGTTTGATGAAAAAATATTACATCCAAAATTTGGGGAAAATCGAACAACTTTATGACGTGTCACACCATCCGAACTGTGGAAGTGGATTGTACTGACAGTTAACATTGATTGATTGATTGATTGATTGATTGATTGATTGATTGATTGTTTGGCTTTTTTATGGCGCAAGAGCATCTGGGCTATACTGCGCCAGACAGTTAACATAAGGATACATTGTGTGCCATTAGGTTGCATACACACAAATAATAAATATACAAATAACATGTCCTTTTCTATACATTAACAATAATAAAAAAAACTAACAATATATTCATTTTTAGCATGTTCCTATAATTTTAAAACAAAAAACTGCTTCGAACTTAGGCTGGCTGACACCTAAGACATTGTAAGAAATGCAAAGCCCTTGGAACAGACTTGTAGCCAGGATTAAAGGGCAACTGCGACAAAATAAAGTGTATATGGGGCACAGGGCACCCGAAGATTGTATTATATACAGGGTGCTCTCTAAAGTCCCGTGTTTCGCAAACAACTTCTGAACGAAGGCTAGTAGAACTGTAAAAGTTAGGTGTGGGCATAGCAAGTGCCCATGGCCGATGAAATGAGATCGACGGCAGCGTCATCTGTGGCGAAATTGGGAAGTTATTGCACCTAATTCTGGAACTAGAAGGGAGATACAGGAAAATTTTCAATTATAAAGTTGTTAAGCACTAACTAATTTGTAAGAAACGTGTTTTTTTCACCACCTTAATAGGGCAAAATTCGTGATTTAAGAGGTTTTAAAGTTATCCGTCCAGCAATGGCATTGCTGGTCAAAATTCCTGTTTAACTTCAATCATTAACTTCAATTTCCAAAATTCATGTTAACTTCAATCATTCATTCTTGTAATTCTGTAAAATTTCATTTATTACGTAAGTACAGATTCATGTTACGTACTACATACAGTATGGTGAAAAATTTGTTATTAATGCTCTTGTAAAAATGTTATCATTTTGTGTTATCATGATTATTTGGTATAATGCGGTAGCGACGACAACCCCATTCTGCCATAGGCGTACCAATGGCGTAGTTGGTTAAGGCGTCAACCTGGCAATTAATTAGGCGCGTCAACTAATAGGTTGATGTTAATAATATTAACTAATAGGTTGTCGAGGTTACCGTATCATACCAAATAATCATAACACAAAATAATAACATTTCTACACAACAGCATTAATAACATCGAATTTTTTCCACCATACTGCATATAGTACGTAACGTGCCATCTGCACTTATATAATGAATGAAGTTTTATGGAATTACAAGAATGAATGATTGAAGTTAACATGAATTTTGAAAATTGAAGTTAATGATTGACGTTAAATCGGAATTTTGACCAACAATGGCGTTGCTGGACGGATACCTTAAAAACCGCCTAAATAACAAATTTTGACCTATTAACATGGTGAAAAAAATCGTTTCTTACTAATTAGTTGGTGCTTAACAACTTTGTAATTGAAAATTTTTCTGTATCTCCTCTAGTTCCAGAATTAGGTGTAATAACTTCCTAATTTCCCCCACAGAGAGGGCTACCGTTGATCCCATTTCATCGGCCATGGACACTTTACTATACGCACACCTAACTTTTACAGCTCTACGAGCCTTCGTTCAAAAGTTATTTGCGAAACACCAGACTTTAGAGAGCACCCTGTACATATATAGCTCGATGGGGAAACTGGGCCATACCTCGCTGCTGGCCCCGGCTTACGTACAGGCCTGCGTTGGAACATACATAATTTGAACGTACTACTTCTTGTCAGGGTGGTAACGGCCAGATATGCGCTATTTATAGATTAACTGGTTAGCAGGATTTCCTTACATATAAGAATTCTTTTAGTTCAATTCACGCAGGCACAGTAAGCATGATGCAATCGTGAAAATATGGAAGTTTTTGGCTTCCAAGTTATGAAACTTAGTTTATATTGTGGTGTCGTAACAAAACATGGCTTCAGCTTCACCTGTAACTGGTAAAGGCACCGAAGTTTGTCTCGTAGGAGAACCAATTAATGAATGTTAACACAAGTCAACAGTCAAGGACTTGCACAGTTATTGAATTGAATGTTGGAAAAGACCTGTTGAATCTCTCATGTCGCCACCACATCATGGAGATGGTTGCAGGAAATATCTTTGCCGCATGTGAAATCCACTTTTCACTTTTCACTTTCATTCCATGCTTTTTATGCGCTTTCAACAGCAGTGGCAATTCATCAACCAAAACTATTTTAAAATCATTGAAGATGAGGTCACTGAAAGAGAAAATATCATCAACTTCTGTAAGCAGAGCAGTTAGTTGACATCCAACCATGCAGCGACTGCCGGAAACTACTAGAACTGACTATAATTTGCCTTGGTGTTAATCCTTCCCGAGGAATCCGTTTCACGCAACCTGGAGCTCTCTCCACTGGGCTAGATGGATGGCCCGCATCATCTATGCAATAAAAATATGCCTTTTTCATTCTCAGTTTAAAATGAAAAAACGTGATCATTCCGACATAAAAAGATCTGTTACTTTTGCCGTTAGTATGTACATCACATCATGGTTTATAGCCCCATTTGCAGCTACTGCCCTCGCTAACGACCTTGTTGTCTTGAAACATCTAGTATCTTATAGCAACAACGTTGTCTCAAATGCAGCAATTACAGACGTTTCCAGACATCTGTGGTATTCATAGGCGTACGTAGAAAGTTTATAAGGGGGTTATAGGCTCAATGGGGGGTTACAGAGCTACAACTCACATATTCCTATGTTAAATATACAAAATTTCATTGCAATGGGGGGTTACAACCCCCATCAACACCCCCCTGCGTACGCCAATGGTGTAAATGAATTTTTGGTGTCACTCTCTTTGACTCCGACATACCTCTGTCAGTGAAGAGGGATATGTTTAATACCTTAAATGATTCAGCCGAACGTGGTGTGGCACTAATGCAGAATTACAACAGTATTCTCACAAAGAACGAAGACCAGAAGCAGTACCTTATGCAAATTGCTGAATTTGGAAATTTCCAAATGCGCTAAAAAAATCTATAAGTGGTAGTAAATAGCAAACTGAATAATTGAAGTGTTTAATGTTTCTTTGTGGACAAATAGACAGTAGGCACTCCCTTTTGCTTTTACAATGCATAATATAAGAATTTAACAGACAGATCCTTATAGAACGTCTCGTCTCGATGCTATGATAAAAAATTAGCTGACGTTCTAACTCCGTGTGACACCTCTTAAAATTGCCTGATCATGCTAAAATTCAAAGTTATTTACTTACATTACATGTTGCTATATTACAATATTAGCAGGTAAGACATAAAAATTTTTGGTCTTAGTTTTTAAGGACCACCCTAATTTATATGCTGTATATACTTACGTGCGGATATTTAACAATTATTACTTAGTTTTATTATTTATCTAATGAAGGCAGTGCCGGATTTACGTATGGGTCAAGTAGGATCGGGTTTAGGGCCCCACGACTTTGGGAACCTCTTCTCAGGGAATCATGGCTGAAGGAGGGGGCTCAAGTAATTTTAAAGAAGATTATGATATGGAATGTGAGAAACTAATGTGTTTTGATTTCCAGTGGGGGGCTTGAGCTCTCTGATACCCCCTTGTCCTGCGCTACTGTTTCAAACAAAACATGGGCCCAGAAAACCTCCCAGTCACCCTATGAAACCATGCAAACAAAACACGAAGTTGAATATAGTCATATATTGATGGTTTAGGAGGTGTAAAAAGAAAGAAATAGTTTATCTCTATCTGCTCTTCTACTTTTTACTTGTTTGAAACGAAAGTGATTTACTTGTCAATGGCAAGCAAAAATCTTAATAATGCGTCATTAAAATTATAAAACATGCTGCAAATGAATAGAAAATAAAACATACATCATGTAAATATCTAACGACCATATAGGAGGACATCTCCCAATGTTGGCAGTAGGGTTCACGCATAGACGTGGGAGTTATATGGGCCCATGGGGTCCGAGCCCCCGCAATAATTTGAAATAAAGCAATTTATGTATACTGTAATAAATGTACAGAATATGTGTTCGCCCCTCCCCACAATAATTTTGAAAACTCTACTCTGATAGTTCCATGTCCTCCAAAATTTCAAACAAAAATTTTATAATAGGTAACGTCGTTCAAAATTTAAAAAAAAAATTAAACCTAAATGGTGCGGTTATATTTTTTGGTGTAGTGTATTTAGTGTAAAATAAAAAAAATGCACTTTGTCATTTATTTGATGTAATTATACCTTTTGTTGGATTGTATTGTATGGCGCTTTTTTCTGCATGGCAGCGTTTTCATTGACGTATTATTATTTCGACTACCAACGGAACGTTTTTGATAATACTACAACTACGACCCCTGCGGAGGGTAATAATACCTTAACATCTTTACATACGGAGAAAGAGAGCGTTGTTTCCTGTCCTCATTCGTCTAGCGGTCCAAGACACTCCGGGCTAAACGGAGGGACTGCGCTGTTCAAGCGTCCTGTCTGGGATCACAGCGCCGCCGCACCGGCCCACCTTCCCATTGCCCTTCTTGCGAACAACACTCACTCACTCACTAAACGGAGGGACCCTGGTTCGAATCCAGGATGGGGAAAGCGTCTCTTTTTCTCCAAAATGAATAAAGCTCTAGTTTGAGCTGTAATTAATACGTGGGTGGCAAAAATTATTGTATAACTGTAGTTTCTCTATTTTAATTTCACAAGCTCAGGGACCTTTTTGACCCATTAAGCTCATTATCAACGACATAAATTAAAGGGACTGTCTACACCATCACTATTAGCATAATAAATACGCAATTTATTAAGGAGCATTGCATGTGAAAATGAAACTGGAAATGCAACTAGAATATTAATTTTATGGTAAAGAGAACGTCATCAAGTAGAAGCGCATTTAAAATTAAGCAATGCTTTGTTGGTGTCTGTTATCTCTATAAAGAGTTGTTAAAAACAAAGCCTTAACCAGAAATTTTTTTGTGGAGGCAAAAAATGTTTACAACCTCGCTAATGAGTAAGTACTGGTAGCAAAAACATTACGGAAGGGGGGACGGGCCTTTGGGACCACCCTCTGTCTCTGGCCCTGTTTGACAACAAGCTGCCTTACACGGGCATGCTGACCCAATATTTATATGCCGTTGGCGCCCATGTTAATGAGAGAAAATAGTTTATAATCAAGAAAAAATTCCCTCTAAACCGCAAAAATTAAGATGCTCGGTAAAATCGAAGATGGCAGAGAAGTTTGTCCCACATTTTCATGGTTCATCACAGTGCCCTCGAGCTGTAGAGCCATTGTCTATTTACAAACGGCTTGTCCCTCTTCAAGGAAATTTAGGTCTGTACGTCCATGGCCTTAAAAACAAGCTGCAAACCAGAAACAGCGTAGCACAGTCGAAGGACGAATCTCCAAGACAACTGGTACAGATTTTAATCGTATAAAGGTATAGAAAGTGGGAGGGTACAGGAAGGAAGGAATGGCAGACATTGCAACTAAACCTGTTGTCTCCGGAACTTCACTTTCCCTTGGGAAAGAAAAAAAAAGAAAAAAAAGAAACTGGTCTTTTCCCCCAACTGTATTATTTGCCTCCAGATACTTTCACTCAGTTATAAGATTTATGATCCGGACTTTGCGTTTGAACGAATCACATTTTATATGCAGTCGAAACCGCATATATGCAAATGGATGCATCAACGAAATCATTTACATATAAGCGGGTTTTACATAAAAGCGGTATTCTCTGAACTATAGCGTGCAAATAATTTGCTCATTAAATTTTTATTAAATTTTATTATTAGTTTATTCTACACAACGCAAAGTGGTGTTGGTGGGGGTTATAACTCCACACTGCGATGCGATTTTATATATATATATATGAATATACTTTATATTGTAGCTCTGTAACCTCTACATTATGAGGTAAGCCCACTTATAAATTTTCTAAGTACGCCTAAGATTTCTAAAAAGGGAACTGACGCATATCCGCCATTGTATCACGTGATCGTGGTTGCAAATTGCATTTATTGGCGACATTTTAAAAGTTGCGCCAATGTTTACATTCGTCGGATATTCGCGGATTGTTCATTATTTTTATGACAAAATAGCGATCATTGCGCCAATGCGGAAAACCTTTATCGCCAAGGCCTTAATCTATGCCAAACGTCTTAAGGCAAAGCGCCTAATCTATGCCAAACGTTAATGGCCGCTGTGGATAGAGAATTAAAAGCATCAGACGATGATGATGATCTGAAATTTATCACCCCGAAAAAAGCGAAACGAATTAAGTACTGTCGGGATAGAGATACCTCTAAACAACTTCCAACGACGAACACCTTTGAGGTATTAAACGAAGAATGCATGGAGACTATTAATAGTGAGGCGTCAACCTCTGGCTTCCATCTTCCAACCCAAAACTCTAGCTCTACTAGCAAAAAATCCCCAAATATACCAAAAGTTAAAATCTCACCAATATGTATCACTGACCAAAAATTTGACTGGATGTCATTCCAAAAGAAGTTGTCATGCGACCTAAAAATTAACATGACGGCAAAAATAACAATGGAAGCTATTCGGGTACAATTAATCACATCTGATGACTTCCGTCTAGTAACCCAAATGCTAGATGAAAACAAAGTGGAATTTTTTACATATCAGACACAAGACGAAAAATCTCTAAAGGTGGTTGTAAAAGGTCTTCCTAACCATGTAAGCGAACTGGAAATTGCAAATGAAATCAAAAACCGAGGTCTGCCTGTCCTTAGTGTCAGACAAATGAGCGGCATTAGAAATGGCCTAAGGGTAAGCATTCCGAACTACATAGTTGAACTGGAAAGGACCGAAAAAGGCAAAGAAATTTTTTGCTTAGTGATTTATTTTATCTTAAAATTAGAATCGAGTCTTTACACAGAAAAAAAGGCTTAGTTCAATGCCATAAATGTCAGGGATTTAACCACACCCAAAAGAGTTGTCACAGACCTACGAGGTGCCTTAAATGTGCAGGTGATCATTTTTCATATCAATGTGAAAGAAATAGAAATTCCAAAGAATCGCCAAAATGTGCCAACTGTGGAGGAAAACATGTTGCAAGTTATAGAAACTGCCCGGATCGCCCCGGGGTTAGGGGTCCTCCCCCAACTTTTACGACGTCGTTAGCGCCTAGCGTAAGAAGCAGAGAAATGCAAGTCGTAAACCCACCAGTTTCAGATGCAATCCATTGTAATCCCCCCTCCAAATCCTACGCTTCTGCACTTCTTAACAAAACGGAATTCGTCCCAAAATGTAACAAGGCGGATCAACATCCTGCTAATGAAAATAATCTGTCTACAAACGAACTCTTACAATCTATCCTTATACAAATGGTTCAACAGCAAAAAACTTTGACATTGCTCGTTGAACTTATCACCCAAAGAAGTTAATTTTTCTCCATGGTCTTACTAAATAACACTATTCGTACATTTAAAGTTTTAAATTGGAATGCTAATGGCCTTAAATACCACATTAATGAGTTTCGTATGCTTCTGAAGGAAAATAATATCGATATTGCTCTGGTAACAGAAACACATTGGTCAGCCAAACATGAATTCAAAGTTGCAAATTATGAAGTCTACAGAACTGACAGAGTTGGCAGGTTAGGCGGGAGGTACCGCAATATATATCAAGCGGAACATCAACCATTCGCAAATTTTAATCACTACTATTACAGGTCAACTCGAAGTAACCGCTATAAAAATGATTACAGGGAGTTCAGAAACTGTTTTCGTAGCAGCTTATAATCCACCAAATGAAGAACTTCAAGAAATGGATCTCCACTCACTCTTCCATTTAAATAATACGATAATAGTTGCCGGTGATCTTAATGCCAAAAGTACTGCATGGGGATGTCGTAAGGAGAATAGGAATGGCAGAACACTTAAAAATTTTCTTGATAATTGCAACAACGTTCATATTTCAGCTCCAAATCAATATACTTATATCCCGAATTTTACAAATCATAATCCAGATATTTTAGATATTCTACTACATCAAAATATCTACAGTGATATTAAATCTGAGGTAATTACAGCGCTCTCTTCTGATCACCTTCC
>QLNU02014802.1:161703151-161753687 GCA_006491805.2 Dysdera silvatica | reverse complement strand
CTCTATAACAATATTATACGGACCGAGAAATATTATCATTGTAGAGGGAGTTATTGTTATAGGGAGGGTTCATTATACAGTAAAACCTCTCTACAACACTATTATACGGACCGAGAAAAATTATCATTATAAAGGAATTTATCTGATATGATTGTAGGGAGGTTTTACTGTATTTTTAACGTCAAAGAACAATTTTCATTGTCATGTACAATTTCGTACAAAACAAAAAATTTAAAATAAAATTCTACAATATTTGATTTTGAGAAAAAGTATTTTCCTAGGAGGGGGGCTGATGACATTTCCAGGGTCTCAGCCCCTATAGCCCCAGTCTGGCTACGGCTCTGCACTCGATGCAAGCAGTAAGAGAACCAAGTGGTACGGGAAAAAGTATTTACCACAGGAAGAGGCATATATAATAATAAAGGAAGAGTACATAATAATGCAAGCATATTAAATTGCACTTGAGGTACTACAATGGAAAGGTACCTGAATTACATCTTACAGATATCCTTTCCAGCTGACTGCAATTGTAAGTATTAAGGACAACGTTAGACTGAAAAAGATGTACAATTATAAACAAACAATAATGATAATTATAAATAATGAGAGGTAGTACTTACAGACAAAATCAATTGGAATCATATAACAATTTAATTGACTTACTAAAACCACTCCATTCCTTTGTTTTCTTTAACACACATGGTAGTGACTTCACATTATGGATTGTTGCTACTAAACATAACAATGTTTATTTTATATACATATTTATACATTATTTCCACAGTTATAAATGGCAACAGCTTAAGATACGTGAATTTCTTTTCATGGTGAAGCGTGCCTAGTTATGTTATAAAATAATTTTAAAAATAAAAACAGTTTCTTTTCATTTCTGCAAATCATTAGCATTCTTAATTCAAGTCGCAAAATATGCACTAAATATTTGTATGTTTGATTTTTAAACTCTACCAATATTTAAAAAAATATCTTTATTTGAAAGAAGATTACAATAAAATTTATTTTAATTCATGACTCACATATCATTATTTTCTTAACTTCCATTATATAAAAGAACAATGGTTTGATGTAAGGATGCAACTGAATATTTGAATGGCTTCATGAGTGCCCCGAGGGAGGTTCAAAAGGGGTACACTTGCTTATGAAGAAAAAAAGGGGGGTGGGGAGGACTGAATCCACAACAAACTATAATCCAAAAACATTATTTAATTGGATTTTTCCTGGATGCACCTCCTTGCACATAATTCTAGGGGTGCCTATGGCTGGCTTGGAGGCCGAATACCAAATATTTGGCAACCAAATATAAATTTTCTTTAAAAAAATTTAAATATAAACAAAATGTACTTCTTGTGTTTAAATTGAAAATAAAATTAAGGTCTACTTTTTAATTTTAAAGGAAATAAATATTCAGCCTCGAAGCTAGCTGAATTTAACTACATAAAATTTTAAAAAATAGAATTTAATTTTACTCTATATTTAAAACATGACAAATATATTTTGTATATATTTATAATGAATTTTAAAGGAAATTGATATTTGGTATTTGGCTTTGCAGTTGGCCGAATATTATGTCACATCCCTGGTTGAATGCCTATTTTAGTTGTATTACTACTTAAATATAGAAATTGCATCGAGGGTGTATATATAAGGTAAAGGTAAAAAGTACGGCAAAGGTAAAAGGTAAGATATAAATAAGAGATAAGGTAAAGGTGAAAAGTAAGGTGGTGGTAAATATCAACAAAGTATTTGAAAATCCAAAGCCCTAAACATGGACATAATTTGATGACGTTTGTGTAACAGTAATTTTATCCAAGGTCAAACTAATCTTCGCAATATTTTTGTCAATTGAGGGCACCACACTCTGAGGGTAGGGCTTGACATCAGAAGCAATATAATATATGTACAAAACAACGTAAAGCTGGTAAAAAAATATTATATGCATTGGCCAGGCTTTCGGCTGTTCCACTGGATAGCCATCATCAGATGCAGAATGAAAATAATATTGAACATTGTTTTGTACATATATCGTATTACGTTATCAAGCGGTGGTATTCTCTACTTAGATCAGAAGCAATTTGAAGATTGCTTTCCAGTGAGAATGTTAACAATGCATAGAGAGTACCCATTAGTATGTATTTCAGAAAAGACAGTTTATGTTTTTATGGCACAAAAACAACACAGTATGACTTCGTTGGGACCTCCAGTTTTCCGAGGAATCTCAACCTGTACGGCTAAACAAACCAAATCTTGAAGTACAGTGAGCATAAAAACAGCATGGTTTCTATAATATCATTAGGAGTCAAACCGAGTTTAATGGAAGGATAGGTGAACGTATTACCACAATGCAGGGTTTAAGCTTCAGTCGCATTTTTCGCAAAATGCGACGAATTTCTCGAAAATGCGACGAAAAAATTATTGCCCATCGCGAAAATGCGACAGGCATTTTTAACTACAGTTTATTCTCTGAAAACAGGATTCCTCGATTCCAGAATACCCGTTTTGCACTTCAGCGATCTTTTCTTGTTCCCTTTTTTTCCCTCTTCAAAATTCTTAACAGCGCCTATTAAGTATCATTGATAAGAGCTTTCGGTCAATAAAAGCAACTAATATTTTTTAGCATTTTGCTACAACTTTTTTTCCCATTTTAGCATTTTTGCGACAGCATGTTTTGAGCCAGCTTAAACCCTGTCATAATGTCACCAATGGTACCTACATGCATGTCATGAGAATACGTTACCACTGAAATACTGCACGGCCCAGAAGACGAAGGAAAAGATGTTTAATCCTGGCACTGAAGGTTATGGTAGGGGAAAAGGGAAAATATATAAAATATTATTAACCTTGTACCTAAATGTATATCCCAAAATAATATCTCCACTATGTATCATCTGGGATGGGTTGGATGGCATTGTACGATTTCCGAACCCTTTAGACATAGCCACACTTCCTGGGAACATAGTGCACCCAGTTGGCACAAAGACAGTAGTTTCAACCACTAAGCATGCTCCACCCTGGGATTACAGCGCCGCCTCCGGCGGCCACCCTTCCCAATGAAACCCTTGCAAAAAGAAGAAGGCATGCTCCACCCCCAGTAATACTTGAACAGATCATTAGCTAAAAGCTTATAGGTCAAAATTGAATATAGAAGAGCAACCGAATATTTGAATAAATTTCCACCTTGGTGATGAATGTGTGCATATGCTATATAAGTTGCAAAAGTCCATCAGCATATAGTTTTAGTACTTTTATATTGCACGTTTCTCATGGACAGATACAAGCATAAATAAATGAACATATCTGTCAATGAAGTGCATAAAACGAAGAACAGGACAAGAGTATAATAAAAAAAAAATACATCCCTCCGCATCCACAATGCTATAAACAAATTTTTGATAAAATTAAATTTAGGTAATTAGACTTCCATTATATCCATCCATATAGACTTCCATCATTGTTTCTAGTCTGCACTGTATTAAACTGCTACAAGCGATCGAGAGAAGCAAAACAGGAGAATGCCACTATAAAAAATTTAATGACTGTAAATTTATATGTATAGATTTGTGATACATATTTAATCCATAATTTGTTTTCTAAGGCAATTAAAAACTTTTGTAATTGCCTTTGACTTTTGCTTTCTTTTTGGTTTTATGGCTCAAAGACTACAGTGGTCATGCTGCGCCGGGACCTACTGTTTTCAGAGGAATCCGAACCTCTTAAGGCCTAGGGAACCAAACCCCGGACTACAGTGAGATCTTTATGAGATCTCTGAGTAAGCTTTCTTTTTGCACTGCTGGGAGTCGAACCCGGATTAGCCGCGCAGTAATTGCCTTTGAATAATAATTTGAAAGTTTTAATGAGTGGTGAGAAATAAACAATGCTCAATAACATAAAATTATAATATATTCTCATATATGCATACAAGGATCAGATTATGGTTTTGTGGGGCTCCTTGTAGCATAAATTAAGTCTACGTAATTACATTAGGACACATACATGGTAGGTAATATGTTGAGATGTGTAGGTAATGTCCGGAGTTCGTCTTTGTGAAACTAACATTAATTTTGAAATTTGTTTCAATAAAATTCTGCAACGATAAAATTTCTATTGTTATGCCTCTTTACAAGCTGCTCAGATTATCAGCAACACCATGAATATTATTTGTAAAGCCTTGGCTTGTGCACATAAAATGGTTCACCACCATTGTCCTAAGTATTAAAGGAATGAGAAGAAATAAAAGCAACAGATGTTAGGTCTGTTGCAATTATCCATAATAATTCAATGATAAGATGGGATTCAGTCATGTAAGTTGTTGTGTAACAGCATTGGTTACAAAAATCTACCTGAAGACTAGCTCTTCCCTCCCCCCAAAAAAATGTCTTAAATAAAACCTATTATTTATAAATATATCAAAAATACGTTAATTTTTTTAAAAAAAAAAGTAGAAAAAATGAAGTTATATCCTTTGTTACATTAGGAACGCATAAGATTCTAACACCATGATAACAAGCTGCCACTAAACCGGAAACACTGCTTAGAACATCCAATGTAGTGGCAGCTGGGAAGAAGGTAAATTTACTTAATTTTACAAACAAATTGGAAAATGAACAGTTAAAAGGTATTTTTCATTTTTGGTCATGAAAGGCTTCCATGCTAGCATTTGAACTTTTGGCAAAGTACCTTCCTAAATGAATACATATCAAATTCTAGAGCCTAAAATTGTAAGCTATTCCAAAGAACTAAATCAATTACCATAGCATCAGAAAAGCATTAAAACTGGATGAAAAAGACAATCTTGGGGGTATTAATACATTTTAATGATGGCTTATTGAAGAATGGTCTTAGCTGGTGCGGGGCCTGATTTGGGTTACTTTTGCGGAGCTCCCTTACATATATATCCTTAACGGATACCCTTGAAAAGCATACACATTTATTTGACAGGCACTTTTCCCCCAATTCCTATCATCTAGCACTGTTTATTATGTGTGTGTGTGCTTATTATCTCTTCCAAATGATGGTCACCTCCAAATAGCAGGTAAATACTTAAGTCCTGAGGTGTCCGCAATTCAGAGGTTTTATTATATTCATATTTGTATTACAAATTATATACTTTTAATTGGTCCTCCTTTATTGTTCCTAATAGATGAATAACCACTAGAATGTAGTTTTTTAAAACTTGAATTAGTTTAAAATGTTTGTTATGAATTATTGAAAGAAAATATTAAAGAAATTTATACAATTCAAACACTAAGCAGATTGATAGAAGGTTATGGGATGGCGCCCCACCAGACACACAAAACATTTCATTTCTTTATGAATATTTCACCATCTAACCATGCAATGACATTGGCGTTACTATTATTAAGCATAAAAATTGTTTCTTAAACTAACAAAATTATTAAAAATTTATTATAAATAATACATTAATCATATTTTGTGTCCATCGCAAAAGCAGTCATAATTTGCAATTAAAAACAAATCCCTTATGTGAGGCCCCCTGTAGGTGCAGAGCCCAATTCCGCCAAATCGGTTGAATTGGTATATGGCTGGCTCTGCGTTGGTTGAATTATAATGGATATAAAGACAACATGGGGCATATTACACCACACATTTTAATGATAAAGACTACCTATTTCTTTCTGTCTCATTTACTAACCGTTTTCCTTAGTATTTAAATTGAATTATAGAAATTTTGTTGAAAGTTCATTTGTGAGTTTCATGGCACAATGACAACAAGGATCATGTCACGCCAGGACATGCAATTTTAAAAAAGAACCCAAATCTTTCATCGCCTAGAGACCCAATCCTCAGACTACAGAGTATAGTTAGTAAGCATTTTTTTTTTTTTTTTTGGTATCACCAGGAAACAAACATGAGATGACAATGAGTCAGGCAAGTGCATTACCACCAGGGGGCAGATTTAGGGACGACAAGATGGTGAATGCCCACTTTCCTTGAATAAAAATTTAACATTGAAAAGATACAAGGTAAAGGTCCAATGAGGTATCATTTCCAAAAATCAAGTCTTTAACCCTCAATAACCTTTAAATCCACCCCAATTACAACTGCAGAGTCTATTACAAAGTTTAACATAAGAACTGGAAATACTTGATCATAGTGTAGTATCATATTGCAGTACATAACATGTAGAGGGACAGTACGACTCGCACAATACCCTTTAAGTATGCATACCAGACTTTATACATTGTATTACCAAATTTTATGACATGGTTCTAGGATATTTGGAAACACTGACAGCTTGTTGGTCCAAAAACAGGATGTTGCATGCATCTTTTTTTGCCCTTAGAAATACATTTCGAGAGTGCTGTTTTCCTTTTCATCTTTTCTCTTGCGTTTGAGAGGAGGTGGGTGGGGAGCTTTACAGGCAAAAGGGGCCGTTCAAGTATTAAGTAAGCACATTTCTGATCATTTTATAACCCCCTTCCCCATCCCACCACTTTATCCCACCCTATCCACCCTCTTTAATTTTTTCGTATATACAAGTATACAGAAGTTTTGTATATACACGTTTACGAAATAAGAAGGCAATGTGTGATGCAAATTACAATACTTATTAATAAATAGAGAGTAATCACAACAAATTATCGCATTTAAAAAGTTTTAATATTCTGTTAGTATTTTGGTGGCCATATGCCATAACCATCAGAAGTCGTACATCAGCCTGGTTGAGAGCCACTGATTTAAATAACCAAGTACTTAACTGTAATTACATGTATTTTATAATTTCTATTCTCAGTGTGTCGTATATCCAAGTATTGCAGTTCTGTCAGAGTGATTGTCACTTTGCGACTATGTGCTGGTTTTATTATTGTTTGCATCTTATTTAAGCATGATTCGGATCTCCCCCCTCCTCATTGTTAGAGAAAAATCTCAAACCCTTCTCCCGAAATGGTGCTTACGCAATACTTGAATGGCCCCTAATCTAACATTATTAAAAACAACGTAAAGTAGCAACAAGACATTGTCTGCGTAATTACAATTACCACAGTCAAAGACAGGGGTCAAAATTAACTTTTTAAATCAGGTGCACAAATGCACCCAAGTCTTACGACTTAGGTGCACTAAATACTAGTTATGTGTACAAGTAACGAACGGAATAGAAAGTAAACCTCAACCTTAAAAACGGGTAAAATGTAAGTGAAATAATTATATTAAAACATGTAAGATAAAGAATGCAACTTTTCAAAATAATTGAACGTTCATTTGTAATAAACAAAAGACAAACAAATTCAAAGAAAATGCAAGTATATTGTAGAAATTATATAAAATTAGTCCATAGGTCACCGTTCTTGAAAAATAAATGCAAGTAGCCATGGTTTTGAATAGTTAGGTGCACTATGTGCACCCAAATTAAAAATTTACATGCATGGATAAAATTTCATGTGCACAGTGCACCCACTAATTTCGAACCCTGGTCTAAAATTTCAAATTACTTAAAAATTAATACAATTAAAAGAAAATAAAATGAATTGACAGGGAATGACTGGGAGGCAAAGAATGAGGGAGGCTTTGTGTACCGTTAATTAGAACAGAAAAAGCAAGGAACAGTATGGAATATACGAGCCGATAGGTATTTTACACTATTCATTATGAATTTTTAAAATATGCATTAATTTATAATTAAAGATAATGTGAATTATGTATTTTTAGTGATATAATAAAAGAATAACGGATTAGTAAAACGTAATCTCAAACGCAATCGTATAGCAGACTATGTTCGTTATGAAAAAAAGAATGTGAAACTCACAAATAACGATAACGTAGGACTTTTATGCAGGACTTTTACATGCGGTTAACGAAAGGTAGAAACAGAAACGCAGGTTGCAGAGCTTGTGCAACAATCTTAATGTCTGGTGCATATAATAGATGTGTTTAGCATTTCTACCTAAATGTAGCTCCTTAGTGGCTTGCTGTTGCTGCAATACAGGTAGCTAGAAGATACACTATTTCGAATATCGGATCATTTATTGAAATGTTTGGGATGACTGCGATCATTTTTATGACATATTTCAAGCTAAATGAACATATTCTAATAAAATAATAACAATAAAAATATTAACTTCTTCATAATGAAAAATTGGTGGTTGTACAACGCTGTGACTTGACCACCAGCTGCCACTGCTTGGAAACCACTCTAGTGCCATTATTAGTTTTCAATAAAATCAAAGATAATCACTCTCTAATCCAACCGAATAAACCACAGTATGCTTCTTGTTTTACATTCACAGAAGACAGCAATGCTTTATAGAAATGTGATGAATTAACCAGTCTCTAATGGAATTAATAAATACAGTCAAACCATGTTAAAACAAACACCAAGGGAAATAGAAATTTTGTTCGTATTAACAGTAATTTGTCTTATCCGGAAAGTATAGTATGCCATACAATCTGGCGGGGCTTCAGAAAATGGTTTGTATTAAAAGTAATTCATCTTAACGAAATTTGACTGTATAACAATAACAAATCAAAATATAACTTAATTTTAATGCTCTTTTCACAAGTTTCTCAGTAGTCTAACTGTCCAAGAGAGAAACATTTTCTCCACCATTTCGTTATTTCTCTATACATTCCTCTCATGCCTGTGTCCAGGGGGGGGGGGATCTTAGGACTACCCCCAAAACTGAATTTTTAATAGAACTTGGCTGCGGCCTTGCATACTGTGATTCTATCGATACATGTTGTAAAACTTTTAAACCCTTCCCCCCCCAATTAAATCCTGGCTACGGTTTCGATTCCTCTGTATTTTTCTCTTTTCAGTATCTTTCGTATTTCATACTTTAATTTTTGGTGGTACCTTTGTACTGCACAGGGTTCTCATTCATCTTAGAAAAAAAATCCCCTGACTTTTCCAGGTCTCATTCCAACTTTTCTGACAAAACTCCCTGACTAATCGCAAATATAACTTTGAATTAAATTTCGGTTCCAGCAGGGAAACAGAGTCTTGATTGCATGAAATTTAGCTATTCAGAATGGAAGTTAGACTTTCCCTGACTTTACCAAAAAAGCTTGCTTTTCCATGATTTTTACGGAAATTTCTTGACAATTTATAGCATGTGGAAACCTTATTTGTACTTACACATGTCATTCACAAATGTCAAAACTTAAGATTACCAATCAAAGCTAGTGTTGAAGCTGGATTGCCGATTTTAATATTTAAAGGTGAAAATAATTAAATTTGTTTAATGTTAAGCAGAGGTAGTATAAAAATTATATATATATATATATACACAATACACACTAAATATGCTATTATATTTATATTTCACTAAAAGTGTTCAGTTTTAACACTTGATCGAAAACCAAATAAATTCTTATTGATTTAATGGTGACACACTGAACTAATCAAATAGAAGCAAAAATTACAAAAAATTTAATGGTGCAGTTCATTTGAACATTGTAATAAAAAACTCGCTAATAGCTATTTTGCTAACACATGCACAGAGCTATCATCATTAGAGCACAGCGGCTTCTGTTTGTTACATAGCAGAAGCCATTACGTTCTAGCGATGATAGACACAGCAATGTTTTTATTACAACATTTTGAAATTAATTGCATCATTCAAATTTGTAAATTTGTGTAACTTTCGCTTCTGTTTATTAAATACCCATTCATCATATATATGACTGGAAAAGTAAAATCAGCGATTTATAAAAACATATAAACCCATAAATAGGTTGTCAAACTGAAACCCAATGCATAAATGTGCATCAATTTTCATAGATGCATCAATTGTAATAATAGATTTAACCATGTCAGTGAAAAACATGCTACTTTTCAT
Source organism: Dysdera silvatica (assembly GCA_006491805.2). Lineage (NCBI taxonomy): Eukaryota > Metazoa > Arthropoda > Arachnida > Araneae > Dysderidae > Dysdera > Dysdera silvatica. The sequence goes on along the minus strand of QLNU02014802.1, from coordinate 161,743,875 downwards.
ATATATAAGTATATATCTCCTATTCCATAGATATACACAAAGAGAAATTTCCAAAAAAGATAAATGCCACTAAGAGTCTTCTTGAAGATCTTCAGCACTGCGTTTTCTGTAATTTCTGGAATGGCGTTTTCCAGTCTTCGACTGCAAAAACAGTGACCCATTCGAAGTAAGAGTTAAGCCAGAGGAACTACTGCCATTCAATCTATTTGTCGATGTCTGAGGCACAGAAGACGAGTCGGCACATTCATCTTTACTGTCGGTTGGCTTAACGTGTTCAACCACACCATTGCTGACATTTGTAGAAATAATATGAGTGGTATTTTCCTCACAGTTTTCACCATTCTGGGATGGCACAGAACCATTTTCTAAGCTCGTAGCAATTTCGCCATTTGATGTGGTAGGCGGTGTGTGGGCAGTTTCATTGGGGACATCGGAATCGGAACTGTGGTCGCTAATGCGGGATAGTCTCAACAACCTTGCCCGTTTTTTCTGCAACAACTTTCGCTTGTCTTTAACCTTCAGTCCAATTATAACGGAATTAAAAATTCTTCTCTGTGTACCTTCTAAACTGGGACCATCACTTGGTGCCAAATAATATGTTTGGGATGTCGATTGCTTTCTTTGATTCGTTTTAAGTTGCTTCTTCTTCTCCTTCCGCAACACACCAGATATTCTTGCGTGACGCAAATTCTGCTCTCTCCGCTTTTTTGCGATGAGTTGAGATATTCGATCCAAGGTGAAACTCTCCCTTGTAGTAGGGGGACTACTTATATTGGAAAGGGTAGGACGTAGCCGCTTTACATCGCTATCACTAAATCTCCGCTGTTCCTCATCACTCTCTTCATCAGATGAAGAAGATGCTGTTGATGGGCTCGTAGAGGATGCAGAATCTGTAGACTGAACTTCATAACACGAGTTGAAATTTGCAGGGACAGCAGCACTCGTTCCGCTAGAATCAGATGTCCAGCCTTCTATATCCCGTTGAACTAAGGAATCAAAAAATGCCATCATCCGTGGGTCTTCTTGGACAGAATGATGACTATAATCATGGGTCATAAATTGTCCGCTCTCCAAAACCAAATTTATATATTCTTCATGACTATAGACTTTGCGTATCCCGTCTTTATCAGTTACATAATTTGATTCTGGGCGATTGTTAATAGGAAAAGTACTCCACAACTTAATGACTTTTTCGACACCCGATGATGCCAAAATTCCAAACGTACCATTATAACGTACTTGATTGACAATGGATCGATGCCCACGGAGGACCAACTTGGCTTCGTTGAGCCACTGACTTTTCTTCGTAACCACATCATCAGGTATCTTCCACATATATAGCTTAAAATCATCAGAGCCTGAAAGAATATACTGGTCATTCTCCCCAGCAAAGCAGCAGCTTTTCATAGTGCATGAATTGTAATATTCTGCATGATCAAACTCAACAGCTGGTTGAGCAGAACGGAGCTCATACAATACTGGAGGCAAACGTCTCCTCAGTGCTAGAATTTGAGAACCCATTCTATTAAAACATACACTCATTGCCCCTTGGAAAGTCATAGATCTACTGTATTTGATCAGACAAGTCCTTGGCACTCGAATATCCCACAGGCCAACACCTTCCTTAGCGTTTGCTGTTACAACCAACCTCGATTCAGTAGGATTGTAGGCAACTGCATGAAACGCAGTACTGTAACTGGCCAAAGTAAAAGCATCGGTAGCCGACGATCGAGTGTCCCATATCAAGATGCGGCCATCGTCGCATGCACTGGCAAACAAGTTGGTATTTACAGGATCCACAGAAAGCCCATAAACAGCTTCGTCATGCAAAAACACATCAAGTGTATCTCCAGTAACTACATCATGTAATATGACCTGCTCATCGTTTCCTGCCGAGAAAATTCTGGTATGTTCTGCATCAAAACTTAGACAAAATATATTGCTATGATGTTCCCCTTTCATCATCTTGGGTTTGCAAGTGCAAGATAATGCTTTGTTCATATTCCAGAGCAGAACCCTTTTATCATCGCCACCAGATACCAAATATTCACCGTCACCTGAAAACTCCACAGCATTGACGCATCCGTAATGTGCAAAGAGATCTTTGCTATATAGAGTTTTGGCGTCTTGTAGACGTTGATTTATCATCCTCCTTCCGACATGTGGGTCTCCATTATAATTTTGATGCGAAATATAATCCAGCATCGAATTCGAACTAGAACGACATCGTTGAAATGCAAACTTCGTCATCTTGTATAATTGCGATGACTCTCTTTTCCTAAATTTAATACATGCCGTACAACAAAACAAAGCACGACTACGAAATACACATTCCTACAAATTGTCGAACTAACAGTTTTACGAGTCCCTTTAACATCCTCATGAAACAGCTTGTAGATCGTAGCGCCACCTGCAATCAAGGGAGAGATAAAAAAAAAAAAGAAGTTGTCAATCAGCTGATGCTTGGAAATGACTTTGTGAAATTTGACGTACTGAAACTAGAGTTGTAAAAAACCCGGGAATTTTGGGCACATTGGAAACTTTGAACATAGAAACGAAAATAGCTAGAATAAAGGAGGTAGTCCCGTCCGCGCCTTTCTTCCTATTGGTCGATTCGACACAATCGACCAATCGGAAGAAAGATGAGGACGGGACTACCTCCTTTATTCTAGCTATCTTGGTTTCTTCCCATCAAAGTTTCCAATGTGCCCAAAATTCCCGGGTTTTTTACAAATCTAACTGAAACTAACAGTTTAACATAAAGACATAATAGTAAAATAAGAAACAATTATTTTACATTTTTTAAATCTATTTGCGTGTGTGTGTTTTGATCCCATAAGATGAATGATCACTTTATATAAAAAAAATAACTTGCAATCACTTTTTTTTCAAGCTTTGCATAAGAGATTTTGAAATCTTAAATTCTCAACAAATTTTGTAGCTAGTTTTTAAACTCATCAAACCAATTTAGAAGAGCCACTGTGCAGATTCACAACGTTAGAAACAACATTTTCCTCTTTTTTTTCCCATTTTTGTAATTATTTCCATCTCTTTATTTTTTATCATTGTTTGTTCCCTAAAGTATCCTATTTTGAAAGTCACTTATCATAAGCCACACATAACTTTGTTTGTTTGACGTAGATTCCAAACCATGCCAATGTTTTTGGAAGTCGATTGCATGACAATATTTAATATAACTGTTTTAATTGTCAAGGATTGCACTAAAAACTTTCCTATTTGAAAAGAAAGACGCCAAAAATGCCTCTAACACCTCCACAAAAGAGTTTTGAAACGTCAATTTCCAGATTTAAATAGAATCCACTGGGCCACAATGTGCCTTTTGTCTTCTTCTTTGTTATACTTCTGTGTTGCCAAATGCTTTAGCGCCAAAAAGTTCGTTGTCTTTTACTGCCTTGTGATTGGCTCGTGTGATTTTGTGTTTACTTCAAAATTCGGATTTGTCGTTTAACGTTAGATTAGTTGTTTCGGGTTATTATTATTTTTTTGAAATTGTGTCTGTTAGCTCGTCGATTTGAGTTATTTCTATGTGTGTTTGTGTGTTGTTTTGAGTTGTTTTATAGGAAGTTAGTTTCGAAAAGCAGTTAACGGTTATTGATTCAGTTTTCTAACGTCATTCACTATGTCTAAAAAATCAGATAGCACTATCAAAGACAATCAGAAAAACCAACGGATTCAGGTGTTTGCTCGAACAAGGTATTGTACTTAAATATTCAGACTATTTGTTGTTGATGTTTTTAAATTTGATTTGTTCGTCATTTTCGCAGTAGCTTCCCTCCCTCCAATCAATGGTGATGAAAAGGAGGGGGGGGGGGTTCAAAACCCCTCCCATTAGATATCAAAGCATATATTTCTCCTTAATACCGAATCATATCTTTTTTAAAACTACTTGAGGCTAGGTCCCCCTCCCCATTTTTTAATTGATACACCCTACCCCAATAAATGTGTCTTTTATCGTAATGAATTTTACTGGTGTGTTTGCATCTTTAATTAAATATTGAAACAGTGATCGCTATAATCATTGAAAAATTTTAGTTTTTTGATAATTTTCTATTTTAAGCCTATACTTCATGTTTTTTTGTTTTGCATTAAAATAAGCTACGAATGGAGCCAAACTTAGATCATAAATTAAAATTTTATGAAATTTGTTGTTGTGAAATAGCATGTGTTTATTAATTTTTTCTTATGGGGGGGGGGAATCCAGACTAGATTCACCACTTGACGCCATTTTTCAAAACCGCCAAAACGATTGCCAACGGCCGCCATGATGGATTATTTAATGAAGCCAAACAAACAAACAAGAGGTTTTTTGGGCTGAATAATTTTTACTAAGCAGGAAGTTCCATGTGGGAACAGTTCTTCCATAACGCCAAGTACTGGGCCCAAAAAAAAAACACCTAAAAACTAATATTCCATCCACAGAAAAAGAGTTGGAAGTAGAGAGGAAGAAAGAATTAAGGAAGGAGAAGAGGAATAATTAAAGGGGGAAAAGTAGAAGAGGAAGAATTATAAACCAAACTCACCTAATTAGTTTTGTTGGCCATTTGTGTGAATAGATGGTTTGGACTGCCTCCAAGAAGGTAGGATATATTTTATGGGATGGACACATGTTTTCATTTGCAAGCAAGCCTTGATTCATACACCAGTCAATTATAGACTTCCTTCCCTGCATTTCCTAACCATTAAAAAAAACAACCCAGATTCAGTCGATCAGATATGTTGAATCGAACAAAGGGGATCATCAGAGATAGTCGTGTAGATCTGTCTGTTAGAGATCGCGATGAGAGAGAAAGCCAAGTCGGAAATTATGGGGCAGGGACGCCACCACTACACGTTTAACGGCAAAATTGAGAACTATCCCAAGGGTTTCCATAATGGGCAATGGCAAGGTAGGGAAGTGAGTTACTATACTGGCGGTGAAATCGCCGGTGGATCTAATCCAAATTGGCACCTTTTTTTTTGTTCTTGTCACACTTTGAATTTCTCTGTAGGATTAGCAATTTCTCTCATGGTTAGCCGGTAAAAATCTAGTTGTACCTGTAGTCATGCCGCCAACACCTTAACCAGTGGTGTAAGGCAGGGGGGGCTTAAGCACCCTCTCCCCCAATTGGTTAACAAAGTAAACTGTTCTTTACCATGCCGAATCACATGCTCATTTTTAAATGTGTTTGAGCCTCTCCAAATCTCCTGTCATAATTTTTTGAATTTTTATGCCAAGCATGCCAATGATGTTCTATAGCGTGTAAAATATGCAGAATAGAAGAAAAGGATTCAATATTAGAAAAATAACATGTCGTAGGGACCTGCTATTTAGTAAACATGTGTCCTTGGGGAGGGACATGCTCTTCAGCTGGCATGACTTCTTCCTCTCAACGTTTTGTTTTAAAATTTCATCAGGGAACAACTGGAAAGAAGTGAAGTTTAAGTGGGTGGGGGGGGTGGGTTATTCTTTGTGCCCACATGATTTTGTCTCCTGCAATAACGGTCATCTTGTAACGTGAATGGCTGGACAAGATACTCATTGTGATGAGTTTCCTTGCATACCTATCGATCTTTCCCTATCTGTATTTTACTTCCAACGAGCCTACAGTGATGACCCACATCACTTGCGCACTGGATATATTAATATACCATTTCATTTTCCTTTTACTTATTTGTAAATGTGATATGAAATGACTTTATAATGTTATACTGAAAAACTTAATGAAATGTTTCAATAAGAAAAAAAGTATTTTGTTTTTTGGGGACCCAGTTCTATGTTCATCCAGCAACATCCTTATGCTGGCCCGAGTTACTGCGAAGTTGAAAAGACTTCTTGGAAAACCCAACGTTGTAGTAGCTGAGAAAAAAAAAGTGAATCTAATTTTAAAAACAAAATGGTTGTGAACAGTTGAGCTACAATTTTTGTGAATTTCTCTCTCTCAGCTCTCTGCTTCTCAGCTGTGGAATGCTTCCATATGGGCATATGAACCATGGCAAGGTACGTTCTTGAACGAGCATCTCTTGAGTCCGAAAATGAAATAAAAAATAGGGAAGCAAAGCGGTCGTTAGCAATTAACCATTTAGTTATATAATAAAGAGAAAATTAAAGTTTGAGGACGGGGAATGACGTCACAAACTTGGCAAAATGGCTTGGTGTCAAATAGTAAGAATTTGAAGGACTGCAGATATAACGATGTTTTAACCAATTGGCTTTCTTCTTTCATTTTTTTTTTTATCCATTGATTTTAATAATTTGATTTATTAACCCGTTTTTAGGCCATTTTACTTTGTATATTTAATGCACATAATCTTCATTTTCGTTCGTGAGAATATTCTACTGGTTACAATGCAACTGATAGTGGTCTTTGCACTTATTGGCTCTTTTGAGCCAATTGTGGAACCTTTGCTTTCTTCATGTTTTCTGGGGTTGCCAGTAAACCCAACTGCAGGACCAATAACTGTGCAGTAATCATTATGTGTAAATTAGCTGACATATTATGCAGATATAATGTACATGTAACATATCTTCATAACAAATTCCACAAAGTCTTAGAAATGTACTAAAACTATGTAAACTGCATCAATTTGTGAAATTATTTATTCTCGTTAGTCATATGTATTTGAGCCAAGTTGAAAAGGGAATGTATAGTATAAATTTATAATGATAAAACTTGCTTACATTAATATAAAAATACAAAGCCTTGTAAAAGAATGAAAAATATAATGAATAAAAATATAACAAATAAATAATTTTTGTTTTGCACACTGCATAAGTAATTTCACGTGGACATCAATACTTGCACGTTTATCTCCATTCTCGAGTAAAGAAAGTTGCTTATAGGTTAGTTTTGTTTTTAAGCATATTTTGTGCAGCCTATAGTTTAAAACTGGTTGCCATAATGGTTTTGAAAAGTACTGATAGTACTTAGTTTCACGTGGACTTTTGCTGATTATTGATAGTCCTCTTTTAGAACCTAATAAACCTTCGTTCATTTATACCTTTCATGTCTGAACTTTTCCAGTATTTTAGCATCCGCCTCTCTAAATGTTAGCAGCATACTCAAGCTTCAATTTTTTCGAACTCCTCTTTCTGTCTTCCTGCAAAAATTTCATAAGATTCAAATATCTTTTCTTATTTCCCTTTATATTACTCTTTCTTTCCTTACTTCATCTTCTTTCGTATCTTGAAAATTTACAAGATTTTGCTCATTCTTGTAAACCATTGGTCAGTTTTTCTTTATATTATTTTGTTAATTTCCTGGTCAATAGCTTGTTGCTAAGGTCCATTGCGAATACTTTTTTTTAACATTCTGCACATCAGTTGATAGACGAAATCATTCAATAATCTAACAATCAATAAATCATGCTTGTTGTTGTTTTAGGCCTCTCAATGGATCTGAAATCAAGCAGCACTCCCGTAATATATTAGAAGTTTGTGCGGAGAAAAGGGAAATTCGAGTTCGAGATGGGAAAATGACAAATAAGGCATTTGCCTTCGACAGAGTCTTTGGACCAGAAACTTCTCAGGTATGTTGTAGTTATGTAAACTCTGTAGCTGTAGTGATGAAATTTACCTTTTTGCACTAATTGGGCCAAAGTTTAAATCTGGTTGCGAGTCAAGTACTGTGATCATTTTCATTGGTCTCTAGCCCCTCGTTACATGTGAGTCCTACTGTATTATTTGTTAAAGCAGGGAAATTTAACATTGATTCTATAGTTTGGTTCTAACAAATTTTATCCTTATAAACGGGATCTTCGATTATCCATTACATTATTCAGTGGGGCCCCCGAATGTATCTTAAAAGAACTAGCCTAAGCTCATTACTTTACATAGGTGGATGGATGAGTAGACCTACAGTTTATTTTCTGAGGAATCAAGACCTATCCCCTCCCCCAAGGGAATTCCAAACCCTTGACTATGGGTCTGTAGAAAATAAGGCGCTTGATACCAGTATGATTCAAACTCATATATGATAATATATTCATATATGATTCCCTGCCATAATATACTCATATATGATAAATAGAGCCCGGATTATATGAAATTGCATATTTTAGTAATTTTAAGAATTTTATTATTCCCTCATAGAAAAAAATTTCACCACAACGCTAAAATTAAACTTTCCTCTTACTTCTTATCTGAGCGGAAAGGCAATGGAATTTGTAAATGTACACGTTTAATTATGCCTTAGGGCATCAAAAATGTTGTCATAGCTGAATTATTGCCACCATCTTTGTTAGCAAAACCAAAGATTAGTTTTACTGTGCTTGGCTGGCAATTGATTGAAAGTCAAATTAAAACAAACACTTATTCTAAATTTCCACACCATTTTCTCCCAGTTATAGACATGTAGGCCTATGTATGTATTAGGCAGGGGAGAATTTGGGAATGGTGGCCGCCGGAGGCGGCGCTGTAATTCCAGACAGGACGCTCAAACAGCGCAACCAACTACCAAGCCAGTTGAGGGAAGGGAAAAGGGGGTATTCGAAAGTCATCCGTAATAGACAATCCACAAAAGTTTATATGTGCTGTTCAATACCTCTTGTAGCTCTGAAAAGGTTCCTTTTGGGCCATAAAAATGCTATTACATGATAGAAGATAAAGCTTAACTGTTTAGAACAGTAAAAACTAATTCCCTACCAATTCGCTTTTACAAAAAGTGGTTATTTTATCAGCTTCCACTGTATATACTTTTTTTTTTAAGTAGGCTGTATATGTTCCAAAACTAAAGGAGACGAGTGAAGGTAATTAACATTACTGTATTATTTTATTACATACTGAAACTTGCAGCTGGTATGGTATTTTATTATATACTGAAAGTGCAGCTGGAATTCAATGTGTAAATTATGCAAGTTATTATGTATTTTTACTGTGAATGGAGACCAAACATTAACAAAGCACTACATTAAAAATACTATATAATAACTTGTGTATGTATATATAAAGTGCAATTAACGATAAGACACTATAAAGGGTATTTATATTATATTTTAATTAAATTGAACAGACTGTTAACTTTTTCAAAAAAAAATATATAATTATATGACACATTTATGAATTAAACGTGTATTTTAAGTTTGTTTTCTTATGAATTAGATTCAAGTCTACCAAGTTGTTGTAGGACCTCTGATTCAAGAAGTTCTAATGGGCTACAATTGCACAGTTTTTGCGTGAGTGACCTTTATATCCTCTTGCCATCAAATGTACTTGTAGTTAATTTGGAATATCCGAATTGTTGCTATAACCGAGTTTGACTGTACATATATTTTATTATTGCGCTCATATTATTTAAACATAAAAGAGGGATTCCGTATTATCCATTGTAGTTTCATTGCGATACACTGGTTTGACCGATGAGGTTCAGGTTAAACCATAAACTCTGTGAGCACTTGACACATTTTTTGGGACAGAATAGCCTTTGCGATCCTTGCTCTATCAACCAGTTACTTAACTAGAGATTGGCTAACTTAACGAGGGATTGGCTAACTTAACTAGAGATTGGTTCTCATTGAACTTGACTGTGTGTAAATATGTTGCCTTTTGGGGATCACCTTTAATCATTGGTCTTGTCACAGCTAACCGATCATCAGTCTTTGTGATATAGCGATTTAAACAAATGTTATATTTATATGTGAGCATATTAAACTACTTAAACCCTGTTTTGTTTGAATCTTCGCAACTTGGACTATGCCTGAATGAAATATGTATATAAGATACTGCAGATGCTTGTGTGTTCATACAGTGTAGTGAGTAGAGTCCAGATTTTATGTAATTATATATTTTAGCCTATTTTTTTAGTAATAAACAATAGGTATGCATAAAAAAATGGGCAAATTTTTAAATTAAATGCATATTTTAAAGGTTTCAGTAATTTTCATTCTTCTTTTATTGGAAAAAGATTCACAAAATGCCAATTTTAAAATTTTTTCCTTCATTCCCTATTTGAGCAGGAAAAAGGGAGTTATTCATGTTTAATTATATCCTAAGGCATAAAGAAATTAGTCACTCTGCAAGTTTGATTTCTAATGGTGTAGTGGGGTGCTGGCTATTTTTTTTATTATCCCACAGTTAGGTCTGTTTAAAATTACATGTCATTATTTGATATTTTAAGCTCCCTCTCCCCCCACATATTATGTGGGCCAAAGTAATTTTAATTGCCAATCACAAAAATTGCATATTATTTATCTGTGTAAATTTTATGTTTCTTTACATTGGTAGGGAGCAGGTTTTTCTGATGCAGAATTTAAATTGTCGTCAAATAATATTAAAATGTCATAACTTATCCCATATGTATCATTTTGCTTTAACTTTGCTTGTTAAAGGTATGGACAAACTAGCACTGGCAAGACCTTTACTATGGAAGGAGAAAGAAGCGACAAATCATGCACCTGGGATGAAGTAAGTTACGTTTTCTCTATTTAGTTAGCATAAATTTATATGTTTAAATTTTGCATATGTATCAAACATAATCATATCAAATAATTGTGTGAGGATTTGGATGTCATCCTTATTCTTGACTATATTGTAAACCTGAGAATTGAACCTGACTTCTCGCATATTTGAAGAGTCAAAATGAAAGTGACACTGATCCAAAATGCTATAGCTCTTCTTTTATTTTAAAGCATTAATAATTTGTAATAAAGTATCCTCTCTCTCCCTCTATTCATTTAACTTTAAATTTCATAGGATCCCAAGGCTGGTATTATTCCACGCTCACTTCATCAGCTCTTCGAGGAGCTCTACAAGGAAGAAAATGTCGAGTTTTCGGTACATGTGTCCTTTCTCGAGCTTTACAATGAAGAATTGTTTGACTTGTTGAGTCCAAATGAAGTTCATATCGCAAAACTGAGGTTGTTTGAAGATTCTGCTAGAAAGGTAATGAAATGTTTCTTTCTATTATCAATTTGTAGGTTAATCTAAAAACTTCTTAGTGGACATTTAAAGGTGCAGGTATACCTCAAAAGTATTGCAGGTGTGATTCCAGATCGCCGCAATTAAACAAATTGCACTTTTTTTTTTATTACATCTAAAAGTTTATCTTTACATTATACTGTAGTCTACAAAGTACGTATTAGCCTTATCATGATGCCTACCAGGTCATGGAAATCAAGGAAAAGGTTACTAAATTGATGTTGCCAATGTTTTCAATTTTACGTGTATGTTGAATTATAATTTTCGTAGGATATTTTGATGATTTTTTAACTGGTTTAGTGATCGTTAGCTATTTTCCATTTCATCATAACATGGTAATTTTTAGCTATTTCCCATCATATTTAGCAACGTTTAGTGATTTTTGGCTATTTTTATATATATATATATAGCCATTTTAATAATTGTAAGAAAAAATTTGAGAAACTTTTTGGAAGGTCAACAAATGTACATAGCTAGTCAAGAAATTGGGTTACTTATTTTTAGTAGACATCCAGTTTATGTTTTAAATGCACAACAGAAAAAATACCTTAATTATTAGAAAATACTTCATTACTAAAATAAAAATACCAATCACCATCTGTGCCTTTAGTTATTGCAACCACAGTCTGCAAAAAATGGCAATATCTATTGCAAATAAAGTGGAGAATATCTATACAGAAGTTTAAATATCTCAAGGTTGGTTGTTTTCTTCTTTTTCCTGTTACTGAAAGCTATTGAAAAATGCTTCACCTTTAGTCTTAATCCTAAATTATACTACTGAAAAATAAGGTGCAGGCTTCTTAGAAGTACACTCATTTTTGTGTTTCTCAATCAGTATTTTAGAATTTTGTTCATTGAATTTAATACACGTGACTGTTAACTAGGGATGCAACTGAATATTCGGCAACCAAATATCAAGTTCTTTTAAAATTCACTATGAATGCAAACAAAAATGTATTTGTTATATTTTAAATTAAGTATAAAATCAAATCAAATTTTTTTAATTTTATGTGACCGAATATTCGTCTAGCTTCAAGGCTGAATGTCAATTTCCTTTAAAATGCAAAAACAGAAAAGTTTTAATTTAATTCTCAATTAAAAACATGACAAATACGTTTTTGTTTATATTTATAGTGAATTTTAAAGTTGATATTTAGTTGCCGAATATTTGGCCTCAAAGTTAGCCAAATACTCGGTCACATCATTACTCTCCACAATTCCCGACTACTATTTAGAATATCAGTGGTGATTACCCTATAATTCCATAGTATGACGTACAACTATGCCCATACTATATATGCATTGGGTGAAATATGCGACTTTTTTTTCCTTCTGTAATTTCATTAGGTATGAAATAAGGGAAGGGATTGTATTATAGGTGATAAACACATTCCACTAAAAACTGAAATCAGTGTTAAAATGCAAATCATGCATTTGGGGGGTCTCATTTTTTGTAATTGAGTTTATTAAGATAAAAATTATTTTAACTTTTTTTTTTTACATAATATTTCACCCTTTCGATGAAAGTGTTACAACTCAAAATTGGGTGAAAATGACTTAATGTTACAACCAGATGTAGAAAACAGTGCTGCATCCTGCCATGCAAAACGTTAGACCATAAGTTATTCGGGTTTCGGCTAGTTGGCATATGTCATTAGATGAACACAACGTCCCTCAATTCAGCCAGAAACAGGTTTGTTTTTTTTTGTTTTTTTTTCATTTTCTGAAAATTGGGATTTTTTGAGTTGTAATACTTTTGTCTCAAAGGTCTGATATGTCGGTAGTAAATCTTGTCGTCTAGTCGGTCGGTGTAATAGTATGGAATAATTTTGAATAAACAACATGTCTATTAATTAAATTTGTTTAAGGGTTCGGTAGTTATTCAAGGCTTAGAAGAAATTAAAGTCAACTCTAAAGATGAAGTTTATGCAATTTTGGAGCGAGGTACCGTAAGGCGTCAGACAGCGGCAACCCACCTAAACGCCTCTTCAAGTAGAAGTCACACCGTATTTTCCGTTACGGTGCATATCAAGGAGAACACAATCGATGGTGAAGAACTTCTTAAAACTGGGAAACTGAATTTGGTAAATACTCTCAAAATCTATTTTAAAAAGAAATGAAATGGAGTTTTGTTGCTTGCAATATAATTATGAAACAACGATCTTGATTTAGGTTGATCTGGCAGGAAGTGAAAATATTGGTCGATCTGGAGCATCGCAGAAAACTGCCCGAGAAGCTGGTAATAATAATTATAATTCAATTGCTAAACAAATTAATTTAAGATTAATAAGTAAAATTTTTTGTTTTATGTGTATCATACATATTTTTAAATTACATCGTCTAAGTTACTTAGTTTCCTTAGTGGAGGTGATAGTATTTTTTTGATGACAAGGTTTGCTATAAGTCATGCATTTACTGTCCATCAGGATCGCTCATCTCACTATAGTCCGGGGTTTGGATCCCTGGACCTTAAAAGGTTCAGATTCCTCAGAAAACAGTAGGTCCCGGCACAGCATGACCATTGCAGACCTTGAGCCGTAAAACCACAAACAAACTTTCCATCAAAGCAAATTACACAATTCTTCTACGTGAATACTGCAGTGACTACATTTTCCTGGGAAAAAATAATAAGAATATGGCATCTGGAATAATTCGAGTTATGTAAGAATTTGTACTTATCCATCTTTGTGTATATCATTTTTACAAAGTCATAAATGTGTCACAGAGCTACTGTGCGGAAAATGTGAGTATGAATCAATCATGTATTAACTGTTTGCTGTTCTTTACCAATCTGTATTCAGGATTTAATTCCCCTGGGTGACACCGAAATTCAGATTCCTTAGGTAATTGTAGAGCCTTGCATAACTACTTTTACACCATAAAATTTAAACATTATTTTCACATAGTTATTTTATGAATAAGTGGTTAATTTTTGTCAAATCTCCTTGATTGGTGCAAAGTCACCTTTGCTGCTCTTGCTCTGAAGTTTTCAACCAATCATTTTTAATTTTTGACAGTGAGTCCCCAAAAAAATATGCGCGCTCCAACCCTTCATGATTCTTTACAACATCATTATCATCTCAATTTTTAATTGAAATTATTAGAGGAAATTGTAAAAATTATTTCAAATAATACTTTTTTGATATGACTTATTGGTTTCTTGACCATTTGGCATTAAACTGTCTAATAATGGTGATTAGTTGTCAGTGGCTTGTCACAAATAGAGGGTGCGATATTAGATAAGTAACATCACTGTACACTGTCTCTCAAATGTTTACCTCTAGAAGAGGAGCTAACTGTGCTTTAAGCTATTTAAGTTTGTTGGTCAGGTAGGAATGTCCGTGTTTCCAACATATTGTTGCCATGGACATTTAAAAGCACTGGAAAACAGGATTTTAATTCCGATATCATATTGCACTGTCCTGATTCATGAATACGTCGTTTCCATCTGGCGAATTTTTTATATAACGGGTATTTTTCATGGAACTGTCCTGGCACTGACATCTGCCGTTGTTGACCCACTCTTGCCAGCACCGTCCAATCGCCGCATCGCTTCGACCCACATGTCCAGCGATTCTTCGATTCGTCCAACCAGCCTCTTTCAATCCGATAGCACGACCTCTTTCAAACTCTGACATATGCTCGTAATGAGCACGAATCTTTCGGCGAGGCATTGTTACAGTCGACGTAAGATATCCGCAGTCAAAATGCAACAGAAATTTTGACCACATATTGAGAATCGCTCCTTATATACACCTGCTGAATGCGCAGTTCCGATGCGCTGGAGTTCCCGCTATTCATTCATTGGACACCAAATTTTAATCATTTGCATGTTCGGTCAAAATGTCTTTGCATACGAAATTTCATTACAATCGGACAACTCTTTCTTGGTGCGTCGATTTTTTTGTTATAGAGTGTATATATATAATTGGTTTATTCAATATTATTTCACTTTTAGGTAACATAAACCAAAGCTTATTGACATTAGGCCGAGTAATAACTGCTCTCGTAGAAAAAGCACCACATGTGCCGTATAGGTATGCTATGTGTACATCTTTAATAATTATATTACCAAAGTATATTGTGCAGTATTAGTTTTCTTATGCTTGTGATGCTGGCTTTTCAGAGAGAGCAAATTGACAAGGTTGTTACAAGACTCCTTGGGTGGACATACAAAGACATCCATCATCGCAACCGTGTCTCCTGCCTCATGCAACACCGAAGAGACTATTAGCACCCTTGATTATGCCCAAAGAGCGAAGAGTATCACCATCAAACCTGAAGTCAATCAAAAGATGACCAAGAAAGCCCTTATCAAAGTAATTTTATCTTCCTAAAATTCAAAATTTTTAATTTAAAAATCTTCGTAATATAAATATATGTTTATAAACAACCCTTTGGGATGCCTGACATGTTCTCCTATATTTGTGATATATAATTTTTATATAGTAATTTGTAATGGGATTAGCCCCCACAAACCTCGATGAAATCGTTGCCAGAGCGGTTGATATTATCATCATGCGTTAGTTGCTCACAATGAAGGGGGAAGTCAATCCAATGGCCCTTTCATTGAAAACAAAGTGAAGTCTAGTTGGCATGATGCTACGGTTCCAAAAAAGAGGTTGCTGGTTTAACTCCAGTCTATAGCGATGCCTTTTTCTTTATGGCCCACCAAATTTTGCATTGGCTTTTTAAATGGGCAATGAGGTGTTGGTGTCAAAACATTTCTTTGGTTTTATGAATTATGTTAAAAAAATTATGATAAAACAATTTTTTAAAAAAATGGCAAAAACCCGAAAGGACAGAGCTTGGTCAAAAATTCAACAAATTAGGTTTAAAACCCTTTTCGTGCTCTAGAATCAGTGATTTTCATTTCCTGAAGGAAATATTGGAAATGAGTCTTATAATTTCATTAGTAGTACACAGAAATCCCTACACGTCCGGAAAATCTGGACTTTTCAGAGAATTTAAAATCATCCTTAAAGGTCTGAAAAGCAAATGCCCTTTTTTTTTTCTCGCCATTTTCCCTGTAATTGGTCAGGATAATTTTTTTTCGCCGATGTGCTGATTCTGATATATATTTCACTGGTGCAGGGTGAATAATAATGATACATTTTACTGCTGCAGGATGGATAATAATGATTCGTTTTACTGGGGCAGGGTGAATAATATCAATACATCCTTCATTTAAAAGATGTGGTCATAATGTTATTTCATCCGGTATCGCATCGCGAAGATATAAGGTCTGAGTCAAAACGATAGAACCAGTTACATATTTGCTCATTTTTTTTACAAACAAAACAAAATGAAGTCAACAATATAAAATAAAGAAAATATATGTATTATGATTCTACTCACATATTAAGAACAGTTCATGTTGCCATTTGGATAAGGACGATCTTTAATTAAAGGAAATTTGACAATCAAATGCTGAGTCAAAATGATAACACTAGTCACATTTCTTCATGTATTTACTTATTAATATAGAATTTTTTTAGGCCATTTGCATACATTGCTAACAAATACTTCTTCCTACAATTCAACAATGAATTGTGGATAAAATTAGAACAACAAATTATACGTATTTTGCCAGTGCTAACAGTTTATATTTATAAAAGAAGAAAATGCTTTTTTCTGTGTGTTTTTGTTTTTTGTTTTCATTTAGTTGGCACTGAGTGGCAACACATAATATTTTATTATTGTTTTAAAAACAGTTCTGAAGAGAAACGTAAATTTTGGGCATTTTGCAATGGGGTGTGGAAGAACATACTTCCTATATATATCCGCAGTTATGTGTTCACACACAATTCATTGTTTAACTATAGAAAGAAGTATTTGTTAGCAATGTATGCTAATGGCCTAAAAAAAACTTATGTTAATATGTAAATGCGTGAAAAAATGTGACTGGTGCTATCTTTCTCTTCAAAAGCTGTGATGAATTTAGCCGGTGGTGTTTTAATTAATAGATATACACGTTGAGTTTTGAATGCTTTTAGTCTATCGTAAGGCTGCTACGTTAATGACTGAATTGCTTCATCTTATTAATTTTATTTTTGTTAATCTGATCTCTATTTTATAATGTTCCACTTAGAATTTAAATATGCACGCGAATGCATGTATTTGTAATATCTAAAATGCATTTTTATGCGTGCTTTGAGACAACTTTCAATATTATATAATGTATAAAATACAAAATTCATTATGCGTAGCAAAATTACGAATATCATTTTAACCGTAATATACTGTTTGTAATCGTGTAAATTTCATACCAAGAGCTTGCCCCCCCATCGTCTTTTTGCGTGCGCTCCATTGACCTATGGTAGTTGTTTATTAATAAATTTCACTTAATATCCCTGTCTATTAATCTTATATATCCATCTATTGTCTCTCGCATCTACACTTATGGGAATTAAATAATCGACGAGCAAAAAATGAAAAATTGCTGTTGTGAAAAATGAGAATCCTTCCTCTCTGAACCACTTAATGGCTATGTTGCTAACGCGTATTTAGGTTAAAAGGGCTTCTTTCGTTATACTGTAGGCTGAACACGAATCCCCTATTTTGACACGAAACTCTTCCCTTTGATTTAACTTAAAATGCGGATCAGTTTGGGCAGTTTTCAATAGTTTGGGTCATAACAAAACTTTCTCATATCTTTAGTGAAATAGATCTGCATTTGATCAGTTTCGCCATATTTTATTCATTCGAAAGTTGATCTTTTGATAACCACCGCCATGTCATAATACTTCTGTATATCCAGGGGCGTATTGATCACACTATCTGATTCAAAATTTGGGTAATTTTTTTTTTGCCCTATTTAATCTTGTCCATTGGACAACGGGAATTGAAGGAAACGAGGTTTATGTGCTATCTCAATCCCCATTCCTCGTGACTTGTACATTTCTCATAAAGGAAAACCATCGATGCCATGCATCTTTACATGACTTGATGACTACGATAAGTAAATAACCCACTAATTGTTCCGCTCAGTTATAGATTTATAAGTCACAAGTTTTAAATCAATTTCACGGCATTCGACGCGCTATCCAGAACATCCACTTAAAGGTAATCGACATGAAAAAAAAAAAAATGACAGGAAACATTGGTAGTCCATGTTTTTCACCAGAACATTGAAAAAATTCAAACCAACAAAGAAAGAGACATGTTTTCTGTCCGATAATAGCGATTCTAATATCGTAGAGACACTCCCGACAGGGCCGGTCATGTACCGATTCAACCGATTTCGTTAAATCCGCGCTTGGGAAGATTATTATTATTTTTTTAAATTTCAAATTAAGACTATTTTTTCGGCGGACACAACCAAAATATCCGAATCGGACTTAAAGTAATGTATATATCATTTGTAATACAAATATGGATATAGCAAAACCTCTGAATAGCGACATCTCAGGACTTGAATATTTGCCCGCTACTTGGGGGTGTCCGTTATCTGGAAAGGATAATAAACATGCACACAAAAAACAGCGCTAGATGATAACAATTGGAAAAGTGTTCGCTTTTCAAGGTTGTCCGCTAAGAAGGTTGTAAAGGAGGCCCCGCAAAAGTGATCCAAATCGGGCCCTTCTAAAGCTAAGGCCGTGTCTGACTTCCAGTATAAGCATATTCGTGTAGCGATTAGCAACAATATTTTATTGACTTGATTAATGTATACCTTTAGTAACCCCCCCTCAATAACTAAAATACCATCCCCCACCCAATATAATATACTGAAACTTTAAACAAAGGCTTCGTATGCATAGCATGTCCCGGACGTAGAGTGCGTGTTAAATCCTTGTATAATTGGCTGCTACTGTTCCACCATCACATAAATCTACCTAGCAGTGGCGCAGATAAGGGGAGCTTGTCCGTGACTCGATGAGACGGAACCCTTCATTTAAACATTATATATGTAGAGGGGTTTCTCTTGGCCAATGTGGTCAACCCTCGTTCTGCGAGGATAGGCATGCCGCCATATGTGAATTATTGTAATAAAATTTCATAGTAGATACGGTTTTACTGACCTCGTCACTTTCCCGTGACATTTCCTATTTGCATCGACTGGGTTTTTCTTCAAGACTCCCCTCTCTTGTCAATTGCCGTGCAAACAAAAATTAAATTCCTATAGCCTTTATATTAGGCCGAAGAAAACCGTCTATTAATTATCACATGCGTATGTCTGTTACTACAATCAGCGTTGGGTTGTAACAACGTCTTTGTCCTCTAAACCTTTTAAAATAAGTTCGAAGAAATATTGAGTTTATTTCTTTCCAAATTTCTCGTGAAAAACGTTACATGCTTAAATAGAATTTATTTTTTGAATAACTGCTCTGGGGATTTTTAAAATAATAAAGGAAATTCGTTTGGAAAAGCAAATTTTATTGAAAAAATCGTAGGCTGCTTACATTATCATGGGCGCCGAAAGCATGAAAATATTGGAGGGGGGACATGGAACCCTTATACAAAAATTGGGGGGGGGACGGATCCCCCTGTCCCCCTCACCAACTGCGCCCGTGTACATTATCCTGACGTGCATATTCTTATAAGGCGGAGGAAAAGCGGCAATTTTAGGTTCACCCCGAAAAAGAAGACCCTTCAAACGCGATAGCACCCCGGCGTCACTAAATATTAGTCAATTTCCCTGATCATCATTATACTGATGTGTTTGGGATAAAACTCGTGTCTTTCTTACTAAGCATCAACGACAGTGAATCATCATCATCAGCCTAAATCCTTCTTGTAATTAAATAATGCGTTCAAATAATTCCTACATCTAGCAAATATGAAACATATTTAATAATAATTTTCCTGGAATTTCATCTGAATTGTCGGTTTAGTATACGGAATGGTTTAGCTATGTTTTAGAAACATAAATTGGATCACTGTTATTCTTGAATAAGTTCCGTTGAACTTGTCAAAAAATTTCTTGTAGATCAATGTCGCTTAAATTTCTCTCAAAATCCATTCAATCGCTAATTAATTTTATCACAAAACACTTTAACTTTTGGCCTGTGATTGGCTGTTTTAAATTTCACGTTTCGAGGATTCTCATTGGCTTAGTTTCATACCAGAGACTCGCAAAACCGTTCGCTAAACCAATTGGGGAACGGTTCTCTTTATCTATCATACATGGACAGAATCACTCGTTGAGTCGATCAGTGTGAGTTTTCGCACACCTGCGTTTCCTATGTTTCTTTAAGCTATTAAGATTTAGCTTTGAAGGAAACTTCACTTCTCTCGCAATGACCAACACATATGCGTAGCAAATATTGTTAGGAAAGACGTCTCGAAATAACATTTACAAATATTTGGCATTTTTTAATTGTGTTTCGAAGTCGCCGTAAGGATATTCAATAACTAAGCAGTTGTTGGAAAAGAAATATTTTACCTCCTCAAATATTTAAATTTTTTTAAAGCATTTCATAAGAACGCTGAAATGTACTGTACCATATACCGAATACAACACTAGCACAATCTGAGATCAAGTATTCATAGGTAAAGTTTTTGGTGAAATTGATAGGATTATTATAGATGCAACACAAGCACCGTTATATAGGGCGATTTACGTGTAAACGATACATGTAGGGAAGTGGAGAGTATTAGAATTAATTTCGTAATGTATTTTTGAGATCATGTAACTAGTTTTGAAGAAATGATGAATTTAAAAAGGCCAGTCTATCTATTCTGATAAGGAAATAGCTTTTTCTGACAGGGGTGGATGTAGAGTGAGGTTAAGAACATGCATGCGTCAAGATTACAATGCAGTCAGGAATGGCTGTATGTCTGATGAGGATTTTGGAAGGATGTAATAGTTAAATAAAACTATTCTCCAAATAAATTCTCCAAATAGTTTATTTAACTATTCTCCAAATAGTTTATTTAACTATTCTCCAAATAGTTTATTTAACTATTCTCCAAATAGTTTATTTAACTATTCTCCAAATAGTTTTATTTGACAATTCTCCAAACAGATGTTCACTCTGGAGGCTATAATGCTTAACATACTAAATATTTGCGTTATAGGTTTTATACTGGGATTATAAAAATTTATAATGAGAGTTTTAAGTTTCATATTTCATGATGACTAATTGAAGGTTTAATATGTAAGGCAAACTCAAAGTAAAAAGACATGAATTGTCAATTATTCGCAACTGAAATTTAATCCATTGAAAGGGAAGTGACCAATGAGAATTTTCTGTAATGCACAAATCAGTTCTATTACTCTTTATAAAAATTAACATATTTTGTTTGGTATTAAATTTTAATTGTGTCAAAAATACATTTTTTTTCTTCACAAAATTAAATATTGAACAATTGTTCAGACTTTGGGCTGCATTTTATTAAAAACATATGTTTGTACACATTGAAACATATACGCGAGTAGGATTTTATTAAGACACGATTGTCAGACATTTCAAGAAACTCGAGATATAAGTAGAACACTGTGACCGCTTTAAGACTGATTAAAAAAATTATGTGGCAGTTTTGTATTTATTGTCTTTTTTCTTTGTGTGCAGGTAAAAATCTGGTTCCAGAATAGGAGATCGAAATACAAGAAGATGCTAAAAGCCCAACAACAACAGCAAAACAACCAGCAACCGTCGGGGCCACCGCAGACGCCACAAACCCCAGGCGGCACACCGGGGCTCCAGCAGCCGCCAAACCCAGCGTCAACCCCGCAAACGCCGCCAGAGTCTTCTCACGACGCACACACTCCGCCGTCGGTGCCGCTTTTGGGACCGCCACCTTCGGCGCAGGGTATGCCGAATGCGGCCGTCAGCCCCCCGGCCATGAGCCCTCCTATTTCGTCGTGGGACATGGCCTCTTCGAAGGCCGCTGCCATGAATGTGACGAACAGCTACATCCCTCAGTACTCTTGGTATCATCAAACGGACCCTTCTATGAACCAACAAATCCTTACCTAACTCATCGACGGAAGCTAAACAAGTGTTTCGAAGTCGTTCGGACCCTGTGAATATAAAAAACGTTCGTGTATTTTTCATCTTTGTGACTAGAACACCTCGAACCAACAACAATCAGTGACGTGTCTGTGAACGACGTCCACAGTGGCAGAGATAACGAGGGGCCAGAGCATCCCTAGGGGAGCCGAAGAAACGGGTGAAGTTCCGACTGTCCAGAGTTCGAGACAAGGTGCCAGCCTAGAAACTGATTACAAAAGCCATGTTCCGTCATATCACCCATTTGACTTCTCAAGATGTGGGCTTTTTTGGCCAGTATACCGCCACCGCTCAGCCAAATTTCTAGACAAGAAACAGCTCCATCGACACGCGTTTCAACGCATTTCATTTGTATCATATAGAAGAAAGGCCACCAAAAAACACAAAACACAAAAAAAGAAGAAAAAAGAACCTCCAGTGTGATGCGGCAACGGCGGCGACCTATGCTTTCGAACGTTTAGGTGTTTGTTCCGTGTAAATTAAAAGAAATCAAAGGTCAATTTATTTTAGCTTGGTGTACTTACACGAGAAGATGGAATGGCGACGAGTACTAAATGCATTGGTCGTGTTTCGTATAAAGAAATTGACATTTCTCGAAGAAATATCCGAGAAATCTGCATCATGTCATTTACTTAATTAAAAATTGTATTATAACGTGAGAGAGTCCTCATTTAGCTCTTGTCTAAACTTTTTTATTTATCTACTCTTAATTGTTAAAAGTCATTTCTAAATTCTCTCTTGCACGTCAAGTGTCTAGAAATATTTCCAATCTGTGGAAGACCCCATGTTTAATACCTTACCTTATACCCACTAAAATGGAAATTACAAACTAATGGCTTAGCGTTCTCTTACCTTGCCAGTTTATTTTCCACTTCTTTTTTTCATCGAAATAACGTAACAATGAAAACGACAAAGGTTTAATTAATATCTGTAGCATTAGTGGTTACCATTTCTCAGATTAATTCCTATTTTAGTCCTTGATGAAAACTTAATGTGCATTATCTGAATGAAGGCAGGACATGGGAAGAGTTTTTATGTCGTCTATTTCTATATCAAATTAATCAGTTATTGCAAAAGATGTACATTTCTGAAAAGTACATACTATGAGCCACTTTTCATTTAACAGTTGTCAGTTCCCATTTCCCAAATGAGATCGAATTTTAAAATATAGCTAAAACGACAGCTGTTGCGGAAAGGGTAAACAGCGAGTAATCAAAACGTTTATTGTAAAAATGGCAATAAAAAATATATGCGACATGTAAACAAAACAATCATAATTATGGCCAGAAACTAACGTATATACATTGATCGATAATCATTTCCTAAATAAACTTCGTTACCAAGTATTAATGATCAAGCAACACGGAGAATTAAATTTAGCTAATTTCAAGCGAGTGGCATGTTTCAGATCAATTTCATGCAAATCAGGAGGTATTTCGTTTAAAAAGTGAAAATTCTCCGGGCATTGTGAAATATTTTTCTACAATAATTTAGATAAATAAAAAAATTTGACCATAAATTTTATTCGTGTATCTAATATTTTGTGATGATGCTTAAAGGTGCTATGAAATATTCAAACACAATTTCATTCGCCGGGGCCAGGCGTGTCCAATTGAATAACACACTTGTGTCCCCTGTTGCCCATCGGTATATGTAAACATTAACGCTTCTTCTTTCATAAGAGCAATACAACTGAACGAAGCGCCACCGATTTTATTACGTATTGCTAAAAAAATATTTTCAAATATTTTTTATGCATCTTATTAATTTTTCTTAAATAAAAAAAAGTAAAATTTGACGTTCAAGTGTATTTAGGGTAAATTTAGGGAATTTCAAGCTGTTTTTGGAGGAGTTTCATCTCTGGAAGGGCTTAACGCCACCAATAAAACTCTCATTTAGCGATCTGCGGGCTCTCTTCGGAAACAGTTCCATCTCCCGTACTTGGAAATCGATTGCCCAGCTCCCCCCCCTCACTTTGATATGACAAAAGCGACTTCAGTATGTAGTAGAAGGCAGAGGAGGGGGGGGCATCGGAAGGGTAAACCACCCCCTAGGGTGCTGTGGGAATTCATGCATACTAAAAGGGAATCGAACCCCGCTCATGCGCAGTCCTGACTGCGAGAGAGTTAGCCATTGACTAATGGAGTCCATGGGATTGTTTTCCCATTAATTATGGGCTAAGACGTGCCGCTTCGCACGTGGGGGAGACAGGGGGCGAAGCATGGATGGGGCACGGTGTGGGGGGGGAGCCCCAGCTAATCGCAGTGGAATTATATCTCATCTACCTGATCACATCCACATAGACATGCGCTTGTTTACCAATTTCAACAACTGTAAAGGTTAAGAATTTTTCCAGGTGTTAACTTCAGCGATGCATTGAAAGGGGCGGACATCGTCTGCGTTTGGATCAAGAACTGGTATCCTTGGGGGTTCCTATTATTTCTAGGGTTCCCATGCATTAAGAATTTAACCTTTTTTCCACTAACCTTTGCTCTGTAATTTACGATTCAAATTCCGAAACAGTCGTGTTCCCGTGAGAGTTAATCCCTTTTTAAAAAAACGTAGGGAATTTCTGGCAAATGGAAACACGACTTTGAAGGATGACTTTTTCCCTTTTTTCTCAAAAGTTAAGCCTACATTTCGGCAATTTCTTTGTGAGATTTTATTTTGTTTTACCTGCGTCTTCTTTCCTTACTTCCCCTTTCTCCCCTTTTCTTTCTGTTATTTTTAATCTTCTAAGGGCACCGTCTGGTCTCAGTTGCTGTTCTTAAGAAAACCAATCCTCCAATCAAAAAATTTGTACCATGCGAGATAATAGCACTACGCAAATAAATTTTTTGAGTAGACTACGTTATAAGCGATAACATTATGAGATTGATTTCTACTCATAAATTGGGACCATATTTGGATTATTACAATGTCTCACGAAAATCCATATTTGGATCATTATCAGGGGCGGACTGGGTCCACTCAAAGGCCACATACGTTGGATTATCGGAGGGGGCGAGTCCTATAGCCCATAAGGGTGCATTAGCCGGGGAGGGGGGCGGTAAGCCGACGGCTAGTCCGCCCCTGATTATTATAATCCACATTTGAATCACTATAACGAACCACTAGAATTCATATTTTGATCGCTATAATGAACCACTAGAATTCATATTTGGATCGGTATAATGAATCACTAGAATCCATATTTTGATCGCTATAATGAACGACTAGAATTCATATTTGGATCAGTATAATGAATCACTAGAATCCACATTTGGATCGCTATGATGAACCACTGGAATCCATGATTGTAATCACTATAATAAATCACTAAAATTCATACTTGGATCGCTATAATCAACGACTAGAATCCACATTTGGATCACTATAATTACAATACAATTACGCATAATTATAATACAACACAAGAGGCAAAAATGAATAAAATAAAAATATAGAACGAATATAGGGAAAAATAGCATAAATCACTATGGGATTGAATTGTGGAATAAAATTCTCAATCAAATAGAAGAGGTAAAATCCAAAAGTAAATTCAAAACAAAATAAAGGAATATTTATTAGAACATCAAGAGATTTAGTTGCCACTGTTGCAAGTGTTTTAAATATATTATTTTAACTTGTATCCATTGTATATGTATACTTGTGTTTGATATTCATAAATAAATTTACTTTGATTGGTTGATTGATTATAATGAATCACTAGAATCCGTATTTGGATCATAATAATGAATCGCCAGAAACATCCCATTTGTACCAAAAAACATTCAAGTTTTGTTTTCAGAAACTAAAATTGTGTAACGTACTCTAAACCTGAGCTTTGCATTATAGGCGTAGAATTATATGGGCTCGATATAAATTAAAATTTTACATATATTATAATGCATAATTGTGCATAATATTCTTGGGCGAACCCCATCCCACGCCCAATAATTTTGTAAACTCTACAATAATGCTTTGTAAAGAGCTACATACTGAAATAGTATCTGTTAATGTTATCAGTTATAATTATTTAAAACTAAAACTGAAAATTAAATTAACTACCTAACCAATTGTCTAAAATGCAGATTAAAAAAATTTTTTTTTTAAATGTAATTTATTAAAACATTAACTTCGATAAAGAAAAAAAGGAAGAATTTAAACTAACCAAACGTGAAGTAATTTAAAAAATATATTAGTCTAACTAAAATTTCAACTAATAATACATTAATATAATTTTTTCCATCATAATCTATGAGTTCAACCAATTAGTTGTTAGTTTCATTTATAGTTCGAATTATTATATATAATAATTACTTTTTCAGTTGATTAATTTACATTCATCAATTGAATATCAGTAGTGTAAATTAGAACACCATCGAATCCCTAATTATTTTAATATAAGTGCACTAAAGCTTTTTTATATTGAATTATATATTCAGTGAAATCTATTCGTAATGATACTCTAGAAACTGAGGAAAAGATACCGTTACAAACGAAATAGAACAAATACAATATTATTTACATATATATGACATTATACAAATACATTATATAAATACATTACACAAATATATGTATAGAACATCAGTTTTAATAATTTAATGTTAAAATAATATGACTGATTAGGAATATAGATAAATTTAATGCAGATGAATTTAAAAGTAGATGAATTCAAATGTAGATGAATTTACATGCAGCGGAATTTAAATGCAGATGCATTTTAGAAATGTAGATGAATTTAAAAGGAAACTAAAAGTCTTGTTGCTATAGTTTAAGTTCGGGGGAAAAAAGAAAAAAAGAAGAAAAAAAGAGAAAAAAGAAAGATTTTCGAAAAAACATTTCGAAGGAACGAAAGCTTATTTTATTTACAAGCTAGAAAAAATATTCTATCTATTCTAGAATCCCCTGTATTTGCATATGCCAGGGTTGTCCGACCTTTTCCGGGCCGCGGGCCACTTAAAAATTTTTAACCGATTTCGCGGGCCAGCGGTTTCGTTAAAAAAACACTCACTTCAGAGTTGCTTTCAGTTATTTGTTCGCTCACTTGCGATATGGAAAGGAGTCACTCATGCTGTCTCCGCGGTTTTTCTTTATTTATGGAAAAAGAAATCGAAAATATATATTTTTTAAAATTTTTTTTATTGTGAACAGTTGTCGGCGGGCCGGATTGTAGCCCGCGGGCCGTATTTTGGACCACCCTGGTGTATACAGTATTTTTCGGCATTGATGGATTTTCAAAGATTTTATTACTTTAAAAAGTCTTGGACACGGGGCATGACCAAAATTTGAAAAGCGTAAAATTATCAGGTTCATCTAAAACAATTTATCGACATAGGTAAATTCGGTAAATATTAGTACTGTAGACAATTTTCTGGGAGTGTAATAAACATCGTTATGGACTGGCTTCTCGTTATATGTATATTTCACTATAGAATGAAAACGACATCAATTTTAAAGAAAAATATTGATTTTAATGTGCAACATCTATTATAATAAAATATTTAAATAAAGAACATCAATTTTATTGCATAATATTGATTAAAAAAGAGATATCGATTTATGAAGAATATTAATTTTTACGAAATATAACAGTTATAATGAACGATGTCGATTTTAATGCGAATGTGAATTTTAAACAACAATATCCATTTCGATTGACAATATCAATTTTGACAGAAAATGTTGAAGTCTGACGTAGTCACTATCAATGAATGCTGTGTATTCATTGATATTCAATGAATGCTGTGTATTTTAGCACACAGCTGTCCTAAATTTATTGATATATAAAAGGTAGATATTGGAAAAAGCCCTGCAGAAAAATCCGCTTAAATATTTTGCAAAATTGAAGATAATTAGTGCAGTGAAATTGTTAATGTTATTAATTGTTAGATGCCCGGTCTACACGCACACATATACACATACACGTACATTTATTTCTGAAAATATAATGAGTCCCCTGTGATGATCTATAATAACTGGGGATTATAGCGGCACCTAGTGGCAAACTACTACCAATGATTGTTTATAATCCACATGATGATGATGATGAGGTCAGGTTTTAGGCATTTGTATTTATTCTAATTCCCAGAAAATATAGTTTATGTTATCTATGACAAATTGAGTCTAGCGACACTTGTCAATGAATTAGCCATTTAAATGGTAATTTGAACGGTACATAGTGATCAATATTAACATTCATAATGTGCAAAATATGGAATAAATCCCTAGAATTGCTTCCTTGTTTTACAGGGACGTACATGATGTTTAGATGTTCCTATTTTATTATTTTACTAGAAAAAACACTGTCAAAATTAAAAATTCGAAGGAAAAAAAATCGCAAAATTTTTATCTTATACTCATGTGGAACGAAAATTATTATTCTTTTAAAAGATTGTATTATTAAATCTGGAATTTTATTTCCTGCATCAAAGATTGATGTCAAACGTGGTAGTATTACCGCATAATATACAGCTGCTGAGCATTTATACGGTTTTACGGCAATTAAAATATTATATAAAATATATTTTATATATATAATATATATATAAAAATAAATATATATAATAATATATATAAAAATAAATATATAATATATAAAAATATAAAAATAAATATATATATTTTAATATCATATAAAATAGAGCCGGACAACTACACCCTGCAACGGCAATTGAACGGCAAACACTACCCCGGGAAGAAGGAGGACGCGGACAAGCGGACCTCAAAGACTTACATGACAAGCAGATCCAGAGCATGAGGCAATACTTCCAGTTGAAGAGTCCCCGATCGCCACTCATCCAAGCCATAATACAAGCAGATGCAAATTACACGCCACTAAACCTGTGTAGTACCGAAGAGCGTGTCCTGGAAACAGCCAACGAACAGAAACTGAGAACTTGGGCCGGAAAACCATTACATGGCAGGCACTACAATGACCTGCAACAACCACACGTTGACAAAAAGGCATCAAATTCTTGGCTGGCCAAAGGCACTCTCCAGCCAGAGACAGAAGGATTCATGCTAGCCATCCAAGACCAAGTGATCGCAACAAGGAACAATCAGAAATTCATCCAGAGAAAAGACATAGAAAGCGACAAATGCAGACACTGTCATGCGGCATCGGAGACAATCCAACACGTGATGGCAGGATGCAAGATCCTTGCGCAGTCAGACTACAAACATAGACACGATCAAGTAGCGAAAATAGTCCACCAGAAATTGGCAGCGAATGCTGGCTTTCTGACAGAAAAATGCCCGTACTACAAATATGAGCCAGAGACCGTGCATGAGAACGAAACACACAAGCTTTACTGGGATAGAGCAATCATAACAGACAAGACAGTCCCACATAACCGTCCTGACATAACCCTCGTCGATAAATCGAATAAGACCACGTACTTAATCGACATAGCAGTACCCAACACCAATAACATACAGACAACCTACACAACGAAAATCACCAAGTACCAAGATCTCAGACATGAAGTACGAGATATATGGGGTATGGAAAAGATCCTCATCATCCCGTTAGTCATCTCAGCAACAGGGATAGTACCAAAAACGCTTGCGACGAATTTGGAGATACTCAACATTGACCCAAACACCTACATTGAAATACAAAAAGCCACAATCCTAAACACGTGTCACATTGTCAGGAAGTTTCTAGACATGGCACATTAAGAAGTGATGTAAAAAGAGGCTTGGGAACATGGCGCTCTGCCCGTCCCAAAGCCTGTTTCCGCCAAGAATGGGCGAGGAAAACTTTTATATATATAATATTCGATTTTAATGCCAATTGTTTTTAAGGTTATGATGTTATTTACTTGGGTTTTCTTTTATTTATATTTAGGTGGGCCTTTGTTGTACCTTTGGTCTGGCATTGGATGACGGCCGAATCTGAAACAAGTGGAATCTTAACGGAAGAGTAGGCTGTAGGAAGTGGTCAACTAAAAAATTTACGAAATAAAACCCCAATTATCCGAGAAACATCGGATTGATGCATTTTCAGATAAGAGGAATTTTTAGATTACCAGAAAACTTTTTATAGTATGAATATTAAGAGACGCGTTACAGAAAGCGGCTTATACAGCTTTTGATTGGAAGGCAAGATGGTGGTGTAGAAATTGTTCAACATGCAGAAAGAAGTTGTAGATATGGAAAATATTAGTTACTGAAAGGCTTCTACGTGGGATTAGGTCGAGTAAAAACCGGTAGTGAATTTTTGATATAAGTTATGGACTGAGGTTGAGTCACTAACTTCTGTAGCCGGCGTTGGAGCAGATGTACCTGAAAGCAAGGGCGGACACAGGGGGAGGTCACAGGGGTCCTGACCCTCTCCAAAATATATTTTTTCACTGTAAAAAATTCCAACTTGCATGATAAATGAAGGGTGTTATTCCAAGACCATGGCAAATTCTGTCCGTGACTCCCTACCCCCCCAAATGAAAATCTGCGTCCACCATTGCCTGAAAGTGCAGAAAACTATATGTCAATCTTATTAGCACACTGAATCGCCCAAAGAAATGGTCACACAGTTTTAAGGGAAAATAGCAAAAGCTGAAGTTAAGGATTGGCTTGGTACAGACACCGATAAATATGGCTAACAAATACAGAAAACATGGTCATAGTGAATCAAGACTACGTCACTGTCGAAGAAGAGAAAAAAAAAAAGCAGCGAATATGAAGATATATAACACACATTCTGAGGCTACGAAAATCTTAGATTAAGCACTTCAATATGTTGATCAAGAAGAAGAGACAATAGCTACTGATGCATTGCTATTTACAAGATGGCGTGAAGAAACACAGCTTTTAAACGATGCTAAATTGAACAAAAAGGGGAATCACTTTATATTTTGTACACAGTAGTCTAAGTTGCTCTGTTTTTCAGGTAAAAAATTGTTAGCTTCAACGATTTTCGATTAGCCGGGATTTGGACAATCGGGGTTTTACCAATAAAGGTTAATTATAGCGGATGCACCACTGGCGTAGGCAAGTGGGTGTTGATGGGGGTTGTAACACTCCATTGCAATGAAATTTTGTATACTTAACATAGGAATCCATGAGTTGTAGCTCTGTAACCGCCCATTGAGCCTATAACGCCCCATTATAAACTTCCTGCTTACGCCTATGAAATGCATATTTTGAGATTTGCAGGTACTGCTGGGGGGTTCATATGGAAAGTATGCAGTACTTAACTGCGAGTGCTAATTGACATAGAGCTGCATATATTATTATTTTTTGATTTGTTTCTCTATTTTTCTATCAAGAAATCCACACATAATCATCACGCCGTTATCTGAAATGCGTTTGAAAATCATCCTCTTTCGTCCAAATACCCAAGGACACCCTGTACATCAAATTAAATAATCTGGTACACTATGTATTGTGGACCTATATATAGTAAATTTTCCCCGTATATTTCAACTAAGTCGAATGTATAATTTATGACTTCGTAGAGCGCTAATAGTTTTACTAACAAGGTAAACACCCGCTTGTTAACGAGGTAGTTAACATGTTCATAATCTTTTTTGCCATAGTTCAAAATAATGTCAAATTCTATGACCGGACAGAAATTAAAATTCTGACGGGAACTCCTAATTTAAATGGCGCAGTCTGCTCACTGCAGGGTCTGCTACCGTTTGGTGAAGGCCTTTACTCCATTATTCTGTACGGGCACGTAACATATGGTCCAGACAGCCAGAGGAACACACGGGAATGAATAATTGCTTTAGATTCGTCTCTGTGGGTGGAGTTTCGCTCCAAATAGAACCCCCTAGCACGCGTCCGGTCATGTAACGCTCACTTAAAATTTCATTTTGTTTCGTTGGTCTTTCAAGCGGAAAACAGCAACGCATTTCCATCTCGCGACGAGACTCGGCGATGGACGTGTTTTGTACGTTTTATCGTTTGCTTAGTTACTGGGGAAGACGCGTATGATGCAATTTTGCTATTAGAGAAATTATAGTGTATCAGCATGCATAAAATATGTGTTGGGAGAGCTAAATATCACGTCCGCGACTGAGATAGTAAGTTTGGAGATAACTTGCCTAAAACGAGCACTTTCAGCTTAAAAATGTAGTTTTCTACGCTAGCTAAACATGATGAAAAGGTAACAGCCACTTTTATGTAGTCCTTCCGATGCACCTGGTGGTTGAAGAAAGATAAGAGAAAGTGTGGATCTAAGTGATCGTGATTCAATCGTTATGTACACCTTCTGAAACACTTGGTGATTCAAAGAAGTGACTATGGATAAGAGTGGCCGTGGTACAATCATTATACAATCTTTGTAAAGCACTTGGTGGTTTAAGAAAGTGGAGGATGGATTCAAGTGACTGGGATTCACCTTCTGAAACATTTGGTAATTCAAAGAAATTAGTATGGATCCAAGTGTCCGTGATATAATCATTATACAGTCTTTGTAACTTTGTAAAGCACTTGGTGGTTCAAGAAAGTGGCGTATGGATCCAAGTGACTGGTATTCACCTTCTGAAACACTTGGTGATTCAAAGAAAGGATGCTACGAGTGGCCGTGATACAATCATTGTAGTCTGTGTAAAGCACTTGGTAATTCAAGAAAGTGGAGTATGGATCCAAGTGACTGGGATCCAACCCATAGTATAGTGATTCTAAATTACCTGGCGATTCAAAGAAGTGAGCGTGGATCCAAGTGATCGTGGTCCAAGGATTGATTGTATATTTTACAGCCCAAGACACAGGACATTTAAAATCGTATCAACGGCTGAACGTGGCATTCAAACCACAATACATATATGCATAATCAAGCTTATCGTGAGTCAAATCCAACTCAGCGAACATGAACATTAGGATTCTAACTATATTATACGTTTAACCAATATATACGCGCGCGCGCACGCACACACACACGCGCGCATACATATCACAGGGAACTTATTTTTTATTTTACGAAAAGAAAATAAAGAAGGAAAAATGGAAAAAGAAAGGCAAAGAAGCAAAGCATAAATAAAAGGACAAAAACTTCATCCTTTCTTAATTTAATGAAAATATAAAAAGGCGGGAAATTCATTTTATAATTACGCGGTAGTCAGACAGCTGACTTGCAATAGTATCTTTACATTTTTATATATGTATGATCTGTTACTTCAATGTTGTATCTATTTAGGTTTTTTTTTTCTGAACTCCGCATTGAGAATATATTAATTACGCTTCTGGTGGCAAATAGCAAATTAAAGATAAAAAGTATTGAAGTAACTTTAATACTCCACTCATCATATAAGATGAGAACGACTCGATTGACACAGTTCCTCCGAATTTCGATTAATAATTAATAAAATAAATTAATGACCTTACTAGCCCTTTCGATACGAATTTAAAAATTGAACTTAATTTTGCATTTATATTATATATTTAATATAAATGATTAAATTTGCGGCAGTCCTGTGTCCTTTTCTTGCGATCTAAGTGTCGTTTCAGGAGAAGTACTTGAATCTCAGAAGGAGAAAAGAAGAAAAAGAGAGTAAGAGAAAGAGACAAAGAGAGAAAGAGAGAGCGATGAGAAAATACCATGCACGACTGGAGATACTGAGAAACAGACGTTGAATGAACTCAAAATTCGAACCTCTCTCTCATTATTTCACAGTTCAATAAATTGGGGATTTTTTTTGAAACTTTTTCGGATTTTGATGAAACGGTAAAACGAAACTTCATTTAAATTTCTTCTGTGAAATAGAAACCCGTTTCTAAATTCGCATTTGCCCAGTTTTTTGTTACTTCATCTGCATAATGAAATGGCTATTAAACAAAAGGGGAAAGATTCTTCCCGCTGTGTTATAGCTTCTGAAACATGGCCTGCTTTGCCATAACTCTCAAGAACAACGCCGTTAAAAACGCCCGCCATAATTAAACGAGTTTCCTGCATGTGCAAAAAAGGAGGATATTTGTTACGGCTTTTGGTTAAATAAGAAAATTAAAAGTTACAATGTTGGGCGATGACAGGGTCCTCGACGAGAAGTTGAAAATTCGGGATTTTCGGATCTTCCCGCAGCCATTCTGATTCCATAAAAGTCTGTTGGATAGTTTACGATAGCTATCCACCGATCGTTACCAAGCGGGCAGCGGGTAGATAACCGCCACCCCTTCTTTCATGGCCGAAGGGTTTTACAATGTCTGAAAAGCGATCTTTAAGACCGAATTTACATGCTAAGAAGTTATTTCGTTTACACCACATACAAATTGGAATTTGTTAGCCGTAATTTGAGTTCCTAGTTTACAATGACCCTGTGATATATCTACGAGATAAGGATTTTACGTAGTTCGTGAATTTTAGATGGAGATTTGAAAGCGCCCCTTCAGAGATCGTGTAGTATCTAGGGTATCTTTTATTTCCATTCATTCATTCATTCATTCGTTCGTTCGTTGTTCGTTCGTTTTAAAAATAGAATGAAATTGTGAAGAATAGTAATAACGTTTTATTCAACCTCAAGTATACATAGTATCAAACATACAGGGTGCTCATTTAAAAAGGCTCCACCTTAATAACTTCGGTTTTAAGGTAGGTACGATTTTGTGTAAAAACACGTCAATTTCAATTGGGGGGGGGTGATATACGATTAATTATTAAATATATCTAAATTGGAAAATGGAGCTTAAACTAAATATACGATTAAATAATAAGAAAATATCGTTGCACTGTGATATTATAATTCAAATGAAGAAAATAAATATTTTATTGTTTTTACATACGTGTGGTTTGATAAAGCTCTTATATATATTTCAACAAAATCGTCACATTTTTTCATTAGTTCTCCGTTGCTGAATAAGGGTCTCTCCAACTTTCTTTTACGAAAGGTTAATGCAGCATGCTTTAGATGTCTCTGTACTGTAAATGTACAAATAAAGCCTAATTTAGCTCAAGTACACCTTCAGATATGTTGACCACATCTTCTATATAAGTTCGGGAAGTAACGCCAGTTCGATTGGAGCGTACAAAGGGAAAAAATGCATCTACTTGAACCAAGTATCGACATAATAATATATCGATATATCCAAATTTAGTAGAACCCCGATTATCCGATAAATAAAAGAAGCTGATCCGATTTCGGATAAGCAAAATTTCGTGTAATCCGTAAATTCAATTTTCAATGTGAAAGTGCAAAGGAATCATAGCTATCTAAAAGGCGTATGTTATTACTGGAGTTCGGATTATATGTACTAAGAAAATGAGCAAAATATACATACAAATATGCTTTAAAATTTCCCAAAATGCACTCAAAGAGTTAAAATATGCGCTTAAAGTGAAAAAAAGATGCATTTAAATTTTTTTTTGCATTTATTTAAAAAAATGTCAGGAGTCTTAAAACAAAAGATTTTCTTATTAACTATCTGAAGTGAGTAGAAATATTTGATATATAGCATAACTTTTATAAAAGTATATCACAAGTTTTCCATCAATATTCCAAATTAAGTTTTGTCTTCTGTTAATCAATATCATTTATGGCCGATCAGGTTCTTTGTAGATCTGCTGAGGTTATTGGATTGTATTCATAAAATTTGTAGGTTTTATAACAGATAGTCTATTCCCAATAGACTATCAGCAACGTCCATTACTGATAGTCTATTCCCAATAGACTATCAGCAACGTCCATTACTGATAATGTTGCGGAATTACACTTTATATAAGTGTTTGTTATGTTTAATCTGACCTTAGGCTTAACTACCTGTCTGGTATAATAGAACTAAAACCTTCCGTGTTCTTGCTAAACGTGGTGGCTAATTCAGCTATAAATGTGACTATTTTTTGACGCTTACGTGCCTTAGGACATAATCAATTATATACAAGTCTATTTTTCTTTCCGCTTATATCAGAGTAAAAGAAAAATTTAACTTTATCGTTGTGTGAAAAATTTCCTATAAAAGAATAATAAATTCTTAAAATTATCGAAACCCTTAAAATGTGCATATATTCTGAAAATTTAGTTTTTTTTTATGCATTTATATGCACTAAAGCCAAAAAAAAAGCTAAAATATGCAATCGTATATGCACATTTGCATATAATCCATGTTCTAGTTAGTACATTTCACTGAACTGCAACATTGATAGTGAAAAGCATCGCAAAGTATACTTGTATAATGTTAATATATATATAATTATGTATATAATATATATTAATAGGTATTAACTGCTTTAGTAGTAGTCCGACATCTCTGTATGTATACGATGCCTATCATTTATTGACTGCAAGCTATGACTTTTTCCTCGTGTTGCGATATTAGTCACTTAACTGCTTCTTTAGCTCTATTCCGTAAAATTTTTTACTGAATTTAGCTCTATTCCGTAAATTTTTTTACTGAATTTAGCTCTATTCAGTAAAATTTTTTACTGAATTTAGCTCTATTCCGTAAATTTTTTTACTGAATTTAGCTCTATTCAGTAAAATTTTTTACTGAATTTAGCTCTATTCAGTGAAATTTTTTAAATTTAGCTTTACTGTAACTGTAACAGGTAAATAGCCCATTAATGGATAAAATAATTCGCCATTAAGTTACCATTAAATTAACAGGTTTAAGCCGCTTTGAATGAGTGACAATACATATGTACGCATATAAGCATATAAAGAGGAACCTGTCTAAGGCGGAAACTCACGAAAACCGGAAAAAAAATTCGTAATAAGCAGGTTTCCGCCTTATGGAGGTTACATGCAAAACAAATACATACATAGTTAAATTCAGTGGTAAGAGATGACTGGATATGCTAATTGTTTTTATTTGTCTCATCTTGCGAACTTTAAGATTATATTTATTTTCCTTTTGATAAAAATATTTATTTTATCACTGCATTTTATTTTTATTAATTTTAATTTTTGCACTATATTGTGGTTTTAGTAGTTACGATCAATATGGTGCAAAATTTCATGCTAAATATATATGCTTATTCCAAACAAAGAGTCTATTACGTAATTATACAAAGTGTTACGTAATTACTTATTAATTAAAAGTTACGTAATTATACAAAGAGTCGATTACGTAAGCTAAATTGTAACGATAAAGTACCTCCCTTTTAAAGCTAATGATTCCCTTGTATAAAGATAATCTCCCTTGCGGTGGGTTTATGCATGAATTGATAAAGTCGATGTGAGTGACTTTTCGTTCCGGTTAATAATGAACGCTTTTATTTAAGAAGTGGGTGGCACTGGCATACGTAAGAGGGGTCGATTATGATTGTAACCCCCCATGCGATGAAATTGTTTATAGTATACATGTAAATACAATGGAGTTGTAGCTCTGTAACCCCCCATTGTAAGCCTGTAACCCTCCCCTTATGAACTTTCTGGGTATTCCTATGGTGGGTGGGTGGTGTGCAAAATGGTGGTCGGACAAGCATGTGCGTAGGCAGAAAGTTCACAAGGGTTGTTATGGGCTTAATGGGAGGGGTTACAAAGCTATAACTGATAGTTATATTCCTATGTTAAATATACAAAATTTCATTGCGATGGGGGGTTACAACCCCCAAAATCGCCCCCTGGCTACGCCTATGTGGACAAGGGCATTCTATATCTGTAAAATGTCTTTTGTTCGTCATCCCCCACTTTGCTATTTGCATTGTATTACAACCCTCTTTCCTTTTTCTGCTGAGAAAATTTTCTTCCTACTAACGATTTTCCGCTTTATGCAGGTTTTTCTCTTTGACGGGACTGAATAGTACTTTCCGTTTCCGCGTTAGACAGTTTCCGTAGCTAATGTTAACTACCATTGACTTTTGAAGGGACCGTAAAAAAATTCCGTGTTGAGCAAGTTTCCGCTTTATGTAGGTTCCGCCTAAGACAGTTTTCACTGTACACCTTTAGATGCCAAACCTGTACCCATGTTACAGTACCATGTAGTATGAATTACGATTTAAAATCCCTTTTAAATTTATAAAGCGATAATTTACAATACATTGTTCCAGGACAATCAGTTATATAACATTAAAAAAGTATTAGATTAGCAATTTATATCGTTTTTCTTCTTCTTAAGACCGAAGTACACTAGAAACCAAATATGTGAGATTTTGCTAAAAACACATTCAATGAGTATCCACTTGAAAATTAGTACATCGAGCTATTTCAGTGAAGTGAATTTCAGATAATTGTGGTTCTACTATACATTCAAATGGCTCTGAAAACTTTACACAATCTGTACATCTGTATCTTTGTATTTTTAGTCTGTGGAGAGTGGGGAGGCTTTTATAGAATTTTTTTGTGGAGGCCTTGCAGATCGCAGCTACGTACTATGAAATCTAACATCTATATAATGAAGGACTTTGAACATTGGTATTTAAGACACGATTTTTAAAGATTTTTTTTTTCAGCGGATATAGCACTTAGACCTTTGGGTGGAGTTCATCCACTCCTACATTAGTCACGGTGTGATAGCAAACAATTCTAAACGTCTAGAACTAGAGAATAGAATCTATTGTAATCCTAAAATCCCATTCAAAGTATTGTAACCAGAGCTAACACTAAATCTTAGATCTCACCGGAATTTAAAACCGGTAAACTCTTTCAACTCTTGACGCAGCCCTTAAATTGAATTGAAAAGTTCCACATTAGGCAAATACAGTTCGGCAGGACCATTTGTCAAGATTATGGAACTCCGGAACAAGCGGAACCGCTAAGTCTGAATTACAATGTTTATGGTGAAACAGAAGATACTACTGAACTGGCGCACGTGTTGCCAATATCGAAAGCAAAATCGTTTGACCGCGTGGAGGAAAAAAAAAATATAAACGTAGGGACCAGGAACAGTAAAAATCTCTGATTGGGGACACGCCAGGGTGGGACGTCACTGCGTGGCGTGAATTCTTAACGAGGAATGCTATTGATTACTAAGCGTAATACTAGAAAGTCATTCGGAGTCAAAAAGCATTTGGCCATTTTCACAGGGGACATGTTCCACCTTCTTTTCTACCGCAAACAGAACATAGATCAGGACTGTTGCCATGCAATAACAAAATTTTGAAACAAGTTATGGGCACTTATTATGATGTCAAAGCGAGAAGTCCTTGAGGACAGCAATCCGAAATAGGAAGCCGGTACCCCCGAATGTATCCCAAAGGAAGTTTTAAAATATAGACGACAGGTTTTTTCAGGTTATATACTTAGTTTTCCCTATATATATATATAGTGTGCATATAGTGTGTATATATATATAAGTGCAAAATACAGAAGAATAGCAAAGAAGATTTACCAGGCATCGAACTCGAAGACGGGAGACTACTGAAGACCTTGGACGAGGGCGAAACCTACAAATACCTAGGGATAATGCAAAAACGGCAGCAGGAGCACAAGAAAGTCAAAGTCCAGCTCACGCAAGCATTCCAAGAAAGACTTAGAAGCATTGTGAAGACGAAACTGAGCGGGAAGAACACCACGCAAGCAATTAACGCATATGCGGTACCAGTGCTCACCTACTCCTTCGGGATCATCAAATGGTCCAACACTGAACTAGAACAACTCCAGCGGAAAATGAGAACCATCCAGAGAAGAGCCGGACAACTACACCCTGCAACGGCAATTGAACGGCAAACACTACCCCGGGAAGAAGGAGGACGCGGACAAGCGGACCTCAAAGACTTACATGACAAGCAGATCCAGAGCATGAGGCAATACTTCCAGTTGAAGAGTCCCCGATCGCCACTCATCCAAGCCATAATACAAGCAGATGCAAATTACACGCCACTAAACCTGTGTAGTACCGAAGAGCGTGTCCTCGAAACAGCCAACGAACAGAAACTGAGAACTTGGGCCGGAAAACCATTACATGGCAGGCACTACAATGACCTACAGCAACCACACGTTGACAAGAAGGCATCAAATGCTTGGCTGCCAAAGGCACTCTGAGAAAAGATATAGAAAGCGACCAATGCAGACACTGTCATGCGGCATCGGAGACAATCCAACACGTGATGGCAGGATGCAAGATCCTTGCGCAGTCAGACTAGAAACATAGACACGATCAAGTAGCGAAAATAGTCCACCAGAAATTGGCAGCGAATGCTGGCTTTATGACAGAAAAATGATTGAATATGTTAATGACATATTAATTAACGAGTTTGTACTTCTTAGAATATATTCAGATTATGAGAGAGCATATACATGAATAAAAAAATTTTGAAAGTGCATATGTATGGAGTGAATATAAACATAGAAAATTTTTGAAAGTGCATAGGTATAGAATGGCTACAAATTTCTTTACGTAATTGAGCATGCTCAAAATCACTATAACGTAAATTATATCTGTGAATGATTACCTCTAAAGGGATAGCAGATGACTATTTCGCGTTAAGGATAACTAATGCCGTTACTCCCCCTCTTACTATATTAGGATATGATTCGATGTACGAAATCGAAGGTTCGCTATTGAATATCTTCTAGCACAGGGGCGCTTCAAGGTAACCAAAGTTCAGAATGGGGTATGAAGATGTTCTGAATTAAAAAAGGCTACACGTCAAACACAGTCTTCAACTGCAGAGGAAAAAAAAAACTCCATTCTACCTCTCGCTTTCTTT
Source organism: Dysdera silvatica (assembly GCA_006491805.2). Lineage (NCBI taxonomy): Eukaryota > Metazoa > Arthropoda > Arachnida > Araneae > Dysderidae > Dysdera > Dysdera silvatica. The sequence continues at coordinate 161,703,494 of QLNU02014802.1, read as the reverse complement.
TCCATCTGCATTTGTACATCTGCCATTCACACCTGCGGAAAGAACGTGAATGGAGTTGGAAAAAAAAAAAAAGGAGCAACCAATTGAATTATTTAGTCTATTTCTGGACTTACTTAGGTAAGATTAGTCAAGAATGGTAGAAGACCTCTTGGAAGAACCAGCATGCATTGCGAACGATAATAATTAGTCCCACAGATGTACCTGAGCGTGTCTCCTCTACCACTTTTTTTTTTTTTCTTTGGGGTTCACACCCCTGCTTCTGAAGCCCCATTCTGTAAGCGCCCTTCTCTTAATGGGTTTCCTTTGCTCGTGTGCCTCGCACCTGGCGTGTGCGCCCCTCAAT
>QLNU02014802.1:161691356-161702151 GCA_006491805.2 Dysdera silvatica | reverse complement strand
TTCATGAAGTGAAACAATCAATAGAAGAGACTTGGGAAGAAATTGATGCCAACGCATCTCAAGCATTGGTGCTATCTATGCCCACAAGGGTATTTAGAATCATTTCACAGCAGGGAAATTTTATTGGATATTGATTGTATGTACTTTTTGGTGTTATATTGTTTTGAATCATGGTATCAGCATTTTGACCAATTCATTTTTATTTCTATAAATATAAAATGTTTCCACTGATAAAAGTACGTATAATTTGATCTAAATTTACCCACAATTCATTGTTTAACTGTAGGCAGAAGTATTTGTTAGCCCTGTATGCAAATGGCCTGAAAAAACTTACATTAATATGTATATGCATGAAAAAATATGACACATGCTATCATTTTGACTCAGGATTTTGTTGTCAAATTTCCTTTCATTAAAGATTTTGCTTATCCAAATGGCAACATGAATTGTTCTTAATATGTGAGTAGAAGCGTAATACATACATGTTCTTTATTTTATATTGTTGACTTCATTTTATTTTGTTTGTAAATAAAATTAGAAAATATGTAATTGGTGCTATCATTTTGACTCGCACCTTACTGCTGGTGAAGCATCAAGTTTAACAACATTAAAATTGTCAATTTCTTTTAGTTTCCTTGCAATGGCAGTGTGGCAACACATTAACCCAGCTTACCATTAATATTCGTTTGACTATTAACTGTGCCATGCACCCCCACCCTGGAAAAAACAACAACCCTGCTGACTCGTTGTAATCCGAGGATTGGTTCCGTAAGCCTGAAGAGGTTAAGATCCCTCAGAAAAATGTTGGTCTATCGCCCTATAGTGGCACTACCTTTGTCTTTTGTGCAATTAACCCAGATTCAACTCCCTGTAAACCAGAGGTCGCCAACCGGTGGTCCGCGAGAAAATTTTGGTGGTCTGCAGAAAAATTTGGACATTATGTGCATTTTTAATGTTTGATTAATAATAAAACAAAAATAATATTCTAAGAAATTCTCATATTCTGAATGACAATTTTTGCCTTTATATTGCACTAAATTCACGAAATGTGGTCTGCGGGATTTAAAATTATGAATTTAGTGGTCCGTGAGGTCCGAAAGGTTGGCAACCACTGTCATAGACTGTGTGCCGTTTTTCTATCCATTGTAGCCCCCTGGGTTTGGTTTTGTAGATAATGGTCATTCGGATCGCTAGGAAAGTTGTAGCTTCTTGCCCAGGACAGCCTTGTGCTGTACATACAGAAACATACTTTATATTTATTCCAATTATGTAGTTCGTCGATATTGCGAGGAAAATTTTTTTAATGGCGATCGTGGAAAATCGATAAAGTAGTATTAAAGGCCTCACAGATCCATTTGGGGGTCACTTATAGTTTCACGGTTAATAGTAAGTTTACTTATATGGCTGTTGGTGGTATTGGTTCTTCCAAGTAATTTGTTAATTTTAGTCCATGTCTTCCTAGGATTTGAATCGGTACAAAAAGTGTGTAAGTATGGTTGTTTCGCGATCTCAAATTTTTTATTTAACCGGTTACGAACGATTTTGACAATCAAAAAATGATGCTGTGTTTCCGTTGTAAAAAAAATAGTTTGTGTGAAACTGTCGATTTTTAAGTTTAATTTCTGTCTTATATCAGGTGTATATTTAAGGTGATTCAAATTAAAAATGTGAAGAAAAGTTATATCCACCTAATGCATTATTTGGGGTTAGAAAATATGTTGCAAGTTAAGCATTGAATTGATGTAGTGTTATATAAAATATATTAAGTCTTCATAGTGATGTGTTAGGACATAGTTTATATTTTCCCCATAAGATTTGAAAACCTATTTTTTTTTCCAAACTAGATTACCTTTAGAGTTAGGATTTCCGGCGGTTTTCTGCATTTTATAAATTGTCAAATGGCCTTGTTAAAGAACTGGGATTCTGGTGAAGCATGATCTTTTCTGTTCTGGTGGGGAAATAAAAAAACACCACCATATGCTTGTTACTGATCATAAATCTACCCTCAGCTTCAGTATTGTATGGAAGGACTCATTATTAAACTACATCTATTAATTATCCCTTTTTTCATCTCCCTCTCCATTTTCCTGGCTTCCAAATATTTAATATTTTTTTATAAAAATTGAAAACCAAAATTAAATAATACCTCTTCTACACACACACAATTTCCCTCATTCGTCTACTTCCAAAACATTTTCTACCAACAACTGGCATTGCATTCTATAATTGATTGATTTAACTGTAGAATGTGGCAGAGCAATCGGTGGTGGAGTGTATGAATTTTAAAAACTGGTTAGATTAACGTTAAAATATTTTAACAACCAGTTTTCTGAGAAGCAAAGCCTTCTCTCAGCACCTAGCAAAAAATTAACTGTTTTTTTTTCTTTTCAAAAATAGTTTTGAATGAACACTTTGAATTAATTTGCACGAACTAGACCCAGCTAAATCACTAGTGACAACCATTAATAGTACATTAATTTTTCTCCTTTGGTTAAGAATGTTTATACTTAAGTTTTAAAAAATGGAAATGATGTTTTCAAGCATTTTAACGAAGGTTTTTTTTTTTCCCCATTAAGGAATACACAGAAGAAATTGAGCGACTTCGAAAGGATCTAGTGGCTGCTCGAGACAACAATTTGGGAATCTTCATTCACAAAGATAACTTCCGGTATATTTTTACAGTTTGTCTTAAAATGCTTATTTGAGTTGTGTATACTGCATGATTAATTCCTGACTTAATGTTTTTTTTTAATCTTGGTTCATGAGTTTAAAAGATTCTAGCTTGGTGCCCTGTGGTGGCGCAGTGTGGTAACGCGTTCGCCTAGTACGCCGTTAATCCGGGTTCGACTCCCAACAGTGTACAAAGAACGCTTACTCAGAGATCTCATAAAAAGATCGCACTGCTCACTGTAGTCCGGGGTTTGGTTCCCTAGGCCATAAGAGGTTCGGATTCCTCGGAAAACAGTAGGTCCCGGCGCAGCATGACCATTGTAGTCTTTGAGCCGTAAAACCACAAACAAATGTACTATCTTGAATCTTAAGTTATTTGAAATGTGTTGGAAAATATATATAGTTGTTTTTTTTTAAGAAAAGTTTAAATGCACTTATAACAAAACATTTTCTTGTCTAGGTCCATGGAGGAACTGAAGGAAGTTAACGAGAACTTGATCAGCAAAAATAAAGAGGTACTTCTTTTGTATTTATTTTTTTATGACTAAGAATATATTTTTAATTTTTTAAATATCTGTTAAACATTTTGATTCATCTGTTGGCCAAATCCAATTTATGAAACTTTATGGTATGACACAGAGGGAACATGGTTCTCTGCTCACCCAAGTATCATAGCTGATGATTACATAGGACACTTGCCCCATCGGGATGCCCATGTAACCTCAAATTATCATGAAATTGGTAATCATCCTTAAAAATCAGGGGGGAAACTACATTTTTTTGGTTAAATCTATAAAAGTCAAGGAAAACATTCCTAACCTGTTGTGAATTGCTCAATTTTACACAAACATGAAGCTGTTTCCCCTGAAACTGAAATTCAATTCAGAGTTTTGTTCACGATCAGTCAGGGATTTTTTTTTCCTCCATGGTGAATAGGATTCTTGCTCATATTCAGTAATGAACTGGACGCAGTTCACACGAATTAGGTGGCGTTGTGTGTAACGTGTTTGACTAATGTGCCGTTAACTCGGGTTTGACTCCCAATGGTGCAAAGAACTCTTACTCAGACATCTCATAAAGATCGCACTGCTCACTGTATTCCGTGGTTTGGTTCCCTAGGCTTTAAGAGGTTTGGATTCCTTCAGGAAAAATGTAAGTCCTAACGCAACATGACCATTGTTGTCCTTGGGTCGTAAACCACAAACAAATGAATCAGGTGTTAAAATACTTTTGAAATAGAAAATTATATTTTTGAATTTTGAAGAGAGCAATCAGGCTCTGAGCAAACTAGTTAACACCTTGACAACTCTCTGTTGTCCATAGTGTGATTCTTCTTTAGATATTAGGTGTTTGAATCTTTAGAAAACTAGATACCGATATGACATGACCTTGGCTATCCTTTTGCCATAAAATACAAACCAATAAAATTTGCCGTTGAATACAAAATCATATAATTTCAAAAATCGAGTAATAGATAATTATATATTATAATATTCATATTAACAAAACTTACCATTGTACATATATAAATATTAATGCACATTAATATCTGTCCATACTGATATAGTTTCTCAGTCCCATGAATACTGTTAGAATCAGATTTCACCCTGCCCAGCAGTTGATATAAAACGTCTTTTTATATATATATATATACCTTATGTTCTATCTTATAATTTTGAGTTGTCTATTTCAGCTCTTTGAAAGCCTCGCTGAAACACAAAATGCATTGGAAGATACAAAAATTCAACTGGATGACACCACAACCAAGTACAACGAAAGCACTGCCGAATGCGAGAATCTGGAAAAGGAACTTTCTAAAACATTGAAAACACTAAAACATACTGAACGGGTTAGCTTCAAACTTATTGAAACCATAATTTAATGTATTATTGATCATGAGTTCTAAAAGGGGAGTAATTATGTGTGCGTGTTCTAAATAATTGCAGGCTTTGGATCAGACTGTGGTGCAACGTGATGAAAAGCAATACATCATTGGTGTTCAATCTGATACTGAACAGAAACTGACGCAGCAAGCTAATACGGTAATACTTTAATGTAACCTTTTGATACAAATTCAATAAAATGCACCAGTGCCTGTTAACCAGGTTCAATCTGAATAAACATGTACTTTGATTGTAGTACATACTAAGGTATAATAAGTCTGAGTTCCATGAGAATTTGGGATTGAAACAATCACATTGGCACCCCTAGAGGGTACTTGCACCCCCCTTGGCTTATGAAAAAAAAGTGGGGGGGGACTGAATCCACAAGAAGCTATAGTCCAACAATATTATTCAATTGAAATTTTTTCTGAATACACCCCTTGCATATAACTCTGGAGATGCTCATGAACAGTCATGCTAATATGCCATGAGCTGTGATTGTAATAATTTCTATGCAGAGATTCCATGAAATTTGAAAATTAGTTCATGGATTCTCGCTGACCAGTGGTCCTTAAAACGTTAGGAAATTTGCAGAAGAAAAAAATAGTATATGTAATCTCGCAATTCGAAGAAATACCCATCTATAATGCCTAAAAAAACTGGTGCAGACGATAACATTTCTGAAAATGGCATCTTCATGCATATTTAAGGAGGAAGGTCTCCGGACTTCCTCGTCCACAATGAGTAAAAGAAAGCTCAAAGTTGTCAGTGAACGACCAAAGTTTGGAAAACACTTCTCTGAAGTGTTTAATCAAACACATCAGCTTAGAAGCAGTGCATCTGTCTACTGCGCAGAAGGTCTGGATTTTTTTGTTGGTATCAAGCTCTTCTCATTTGTTCTACTGAGCCATGTTTCAGACTCTGGTTCCATAAATAGCAAGTTCTGGTCCCTCTGTAAGCTGTGGGTCCCAACGAAACATGACCTTTGCTGTCTTGTACCACAAAATACAGTAGAAATTATCTAAAGTGACTGCCTGCCTTTGGGACTGGACTGCAGTAGTCACTATACATGACAGACTTTGGAATACCAGTTTGTTCCTACCAGTTCTCTCTTATAGAAAGTGATCAGGTTCCACTGTACAAACAAATAATGTAACGGATGAGAAATAATGATTTCAGGATACAAGCTAGGAATGGTTATGTGAATACTCTTGTGGTATCATTTTTTATGTATAGTCGCCAACAATCATATCTATCAACTGCAGGATATTGATCGGAGGAGTGCCATTCATATAACAGATGAAAGCATATTGGAGGAAGTGCTTTTAAGCTCGCCAGACGAGTTTGTAAGCCTGCAGTTTAACGAGCAGTCGAAACCTATATGCACACACATAACCTATTTCACTGTGCGGGATTCCCATGTATCTGGAAAACCTATAGTTTTCTGGAAATTTGAAATGATATTTTTCCGCTAAACTTGAAAACATTGGGGGAGGGGCTTCTTAACTTCTATTTTAAATAGCTAAGGTTACTGCAAATGTGAAGCTGGTTTCCATGTGACCGAAGTTATCTTGAAAGTTTTTGTGATTGGTTGAGGTCCACCCCCAGTTAGGGTGGGAAGGAACCCTGCCTATGAGAATTGCTCTCTGGATTGTGAGCGGGAGAAAGACATCTGGACTCAGCCCGCTTGGTTTTGATAGTCTCTCTCGAGCTGATTCTTAAACTTTGTTGATCTGAGGAGAGCCTACATTTCCAACAGAATATGTGTATTATTATTATTAGGAATATGTTCTCTTGATTTAAAATGGTAATGTTTCTATTGGTTCCATAATTTTATACTTACATACTAGATTTGAATTTGCTTTACGGTGGCACAGTGTGGTAACATTTTCGCCTGGTGTGCCATTAATCCGGGTCGACTCCCAACGGTGCAAAGAATGCTTACTCAGAGATCTCATAAAGATCACACTGCTCACTGTAGTCCGGGGTTTGGTTCCCTAGGGCTTAAGAGGTTCGGATTCCTCGGAAAATTGTAGGTCCAGAGGTTCGGATTCCTCGGAAAACAGTAGGTCCTGCCTCAGCATGACCACTGTGGTCCTTGGGTCATAAAACCACAAACAAATCTGAATTTGAGTGCCACTTGGATCTTATAATCTATCACTTTCATGTATATTAAAACTTGTCTGTTAAGATTAATATTTTGTTGATATATGTTAGATCTCCCAAACTATACTTTAGTCCTCAAGGTTGATTTTGAACCTTGGCGGCGTAGCACGAATTGCCTTTTGGTGCCCTCCCCTTTTTTGGCGAAAACAGGAGATTTTCACAGATGCACAGTGAGCCATATAGCCTACGCGATAAAAGTGGCCAACAGTCTCTGAAAGAAATTCTCTAAAGATGTCTCTAAAAATTTCTTTAAACTTGTCTCTTTTTAGAGAGGTTTGGTTGGGTTACGGTTGGGTCAATTAAAAAAAATTTGAACTTGACTTCAGTTCGGTGTCCTCATCCAAAGGGGCCCCGGACGGGCCGCCGGGTTGCCCAGCTCTTAAGCTGCCCCTGGACCCAATGGCCAAAAATATTCTACCCTGTTTTAGACTGTTAGTCACAGATTTCATTGTGTATAATTGCAATGAATTTTTGCATCTTGCTTTTCTTTACTAGTTAAATGAAAGGAGATGAGAAATAAATAAAGTGTCAATATGTAAATGGGTAATTTGATTTAGATTATTTGAATAAGATGTTTATATAAAGAAAGAAATAATTAGGAGTAAATTTTTACATGACAGAAATTTTGAAGTCTAGTCAAAAAATTATCCCAACCTTTCTCATTTTTTAGTGACTTAATATTTATTTTTAATTTATTCGTTTTATATATGTTATAATAACTTTATTGTTTATTTTAACTGTAGTTACTGGAAGTCGCGCACGAAAGTACCAAAAACCTATTTACACTGCACAATACTGTTGAACGGAAGACTAATGTACAACTTAGCAATGATGAGCTATCGCAGGAGTTCGAAACTAAATTCTTAAATAAACTCAACACAATCAATGGCATTATTTCTGAAATCACAAAAGAACAATCGAGCAATTTAAATGCCATTGAAGTTGATATCAGTAAGTAAATATTAAATGGTGATATTGCATTACTTTTTTCTATTTAAAAAAAAAAAAAAAAAATTTTTTTTTGATCGAATGTATCACAGTAACATGGTATGACAAAGGCCACCTCCATCAATTTCTCCATAGAAATCTGATACGCCTTGCAATTTACGCCCTCCTCGAATTATATTTATTATTCGTTTTATGATATAGAAATGCATATGTGGCTTAACGCAAATCTGCAATTTTGCACTTAAGTTGTAATTATGTTAATTTAATTAATTTGCAGTTAGTTTTCAATTTGCACAAACTGTAAGTCAAAAATCTGGAACATGTTTAACCACTGCTTAACGCAGGGAACATGTTCCTCAGAAATTGAGCCCTATATATATATATATGGATGGACATGTGTATGGCTAATAAAAAATATTTAGTCACATATGACGTATTTCATGTGAGTAAGGCAGGCAGAAAATAAGAAACTACATGTAGCATGGCAGTTTTGATTGTCGATGTTATCAAGTTCAAACTGGTGCAGTCATCAATTTGGTTCTCACCGGCTTCCAAATAACATGTCCCTTGGAGTTTAACTGCCCTGGAGATGTTTTTCTTAACTCTCTTAAACAAACCAGAGTTCCCCTTCACCTAAAGAACCTAAAATTGTCGGGAAATTTGAAATTGTCTCTTAATAGGGATTGACCGATGGCAAAATTTGGCTGATGGACCGATGCTGATTTTTTACTGATTGTTCAATTTTATACCACAGCCGATTGCCTATGTTTTTATTAATAATTAGTACAAGTTTTAAAGATTACATTATGATATGAGCGTCAGTATTTTTGGAGGCTGTTTTCTTGTAATTAATTTTTATTTTTCACTCACATATTCACTGGATTTCCTCTTTAGACTTTTTTTTCTCCTCTATTTCTTGATATCCAGCACCCAAAACTTCACAGTTTGTAATGGTAATTTGCCATTACTTGTCAGATAAGTATCCAACTGAGCACTTTGGATGCATTTGTATAGGATGCAAATAAGAACCGAGGTACTTTGCCCTCCTGTGAAGTCCTTAACAATCATCATGGAATTGATGTCATGTAACAGGATAAAGCTTGTGCTTGCGACTACTACGCGACTTCTTCGACATGTAAGTCTTTTCGCTTGCTTTTTGTCGAGTTTCCTTGTTGAAGTTAGGGGATTTGCCTTAATAAAAGTTGATGAATCTGTAAATTGATTTATTGGTGATTTGTGTTTTCATCGGCGACTCAGTAATTGTTGTTTTCCGTAAATCGGAAAGAACCCGTAAATGATAACATATATGTGATATCTTGTGACTGATAGAATGCTACAGTCGAGGTGAAAAGGCATTATATATATATATATATATATAGAGAGAGAGAGAGAGAGAATATATAGGCACATAGAGAAGCGTCAACTAGGCTACCAACGACTTGCTTCCCCAACAGAATGAAGTTTAGAAGAATCTTTACAATCGGCATTCCACAAACAGCCACGGGGTAAATTGTATATACTTCGGAAGAAACCAGGCCATATCTTTCTAGACATACGATAGGACCAGCAACGATTAACTTACAACTCACAGATAAGTGCTTATGGAGTTCCGATACACTCTGCACAACCAGAGCTCTGGCCCATGACTGGAACCAGCCAGTCGCAGCGAAGCAAAACAAAAGCAAGCGAAACAACTTACATGTCGAAGCAGTCATGTAGTAGTCACAAGCACAAGCTTTATACCGTTACATGATGTCAATCTCATGACGATTGATGATGTAGGACTTCCTAAGAGAGCGAATTACCTCAGTTCTTATTTGCATCCCATACAAATGCATTCAAAGTGCTCAGTTGGATATTTATCTGACAAGTAATGGTAAATTACCATTACAAGTTCACGCTTTTGCATAGGTAAAAGAAAGAAAGAAAAAACAATTTCGCATTCAGTATTTGCCGGGAATATAAAACAAATTTCACGTTTAGTATGTCATGCAAAATATAAAATCCAATGAAAATTAATTAACCAAGCATCCACAATCGTATGCAACGGACAGATGAAATAGGTGCAACAGCTACTAGGAAAGTGAAGGCAGGAAATGGCACACTCCCTTAACATACGGTGAACTTCAAACCGAAACTGAAATGGGAAATTCCCTTCAGAGTTCTCTAGAAACGTATTCAAAATTCAACTTCATCACATGTGAGGCACACAAAAGTCTTTAGATAAACAAAAACTCGAAAGAAACTATGCAGCAAGAATCACAACGACACGAGACAAAGAACTGGCAGAAGTCAGTTCTCCTCATACATTGAAGAGCAACACACAAAACCGAATTCATCATCGATAGAAAATTGGTCTTCCTGAGTAGCAAAGTTCTGTCTATGTTAATTTCTTTTGAAAAGCTTAGTAAAAGACATTCCACTTTTTTGTCATTTCAAAATACTGAAATGTTTGGGAAATGCATATAATTTTATAGATATTATTTATCATACATAGGTGCCAAATCTCCCGATTTACCCAGAGGGCTTTCGATTTTTTATCGATCTCCTGATCATAAAGTGATTTCTTCTGGTTTTCGGAGATTTCGTATAAAATGCTTAGCATCTTTTAAAATGGTCTTTTTTATATATCTATTTTTCTGGATGTATATTCATTTAACCCTTCGTACATATGTGTGTATTTAAGCAATCGTAAATACAAGTGATAAACAAGTGAGAAAATTTTGTTTGCTGTTGATGGCACATGCATGAAAATTGGCTACAGATTTTTCACTTCTAGAAGTTGGCACCTATGGTCATAGTATTAATTTTATTTATTTTTCCTTGTCTAGTTTGCATTGCACATTATTTGTTGCAAGCTAATCGGTAATTAGTTATGAGTGGCTCAGAGCACATGTAACATGTTTTCCCCAGCTTATTTAACTCACACAGTGATGAGGACCTCTATTAAACATTACTTGTAATAGTTTTTCAGAATTTTTTTTAATTGCAATTGAATATGAGTTGAAAAAAACATTATAATCAGGTTTCCCAAGCAATCTGGAATCATCAGGGTACTTGAAATCATCTCTAGAAATCGGGGGGGGGTGGGGGGCCCAAAACCTTTTGATCAGGCCTGGGAAAGGTCA
>QLNU02014802.1:161670908-161691256 GCA_006491805.2 Dysdera silvatica | reverse complement strand
ATGACTATTTCGCGTTAAGGATAACTAATGCCGTTACTCCCCCTCTTACTATATTAGGATATGATTCGATGTACGAAATCGAAGGTTCGCTATTGAATATCTTCTAGCACAGGGGCGCTTCAAGGTAACCAAAGTTCAGAATGGGGTATGAAGATGTTCTGAATTAAAAAAGGCTACACGTCAAACACAGTCTTCAACTGCAGAGGAAAAAAAAAACTCCATTCTACCTCTCGCTTTCTTTTCCATCTGCATTTGTACATCTGCCATTCACACCTGCGGAAAGAACGTGAATGGAGTTGGAAAAAAAAAAAAAGGAGCAACCAATTGAATTATTTAGTCTATTTCTGGACTTACTTAGGTAAGATTAGTCAAGAATGGTAGAAGACCTCTTGGAAGAACCAGCATGCATTGCGAACGATAATAATTAGTCCCACAGATGTACCTGAGCGTGTCTCCTCTACCACTTTTTTTTTTCTTTGGGGTTCACACCCCTGCTTCTGAAGCCCCATTCTGTAAGCGCCCTTCTCTTAATGGGTTTCCTTTGCTCGTGTGCCTCGCACCTGGCGTGTGCGCCCCTCAATGCGGTGTGCCTCGTGTTTAAAATTAGAGTCACGTGCCCAGGAAGGAAGGCGTTGCCAAAAGAACCCCTAAACACTAGTACTTCAAGACTATACTTTTCTTTCTTTCTTTTTTTTTTACACTATATCTCTTTTATTTCTCTCTTTTCTGATGAGGGAAATCTTTACAGAATTTTTGTTCTGTGGGTCTATTAAAAATGTGCTGTATTTTCGTTTCCTGCGTTTGTGCCGAGACCCTTAATAGTATTCTAATACTCCAATAAGAATGCTGAAATCTCAATAAAGTAGATGTTTCGATCGTCGGTCTATCCAAAAGGCATACTGTAGCATTTTGTATTATGTGCATGAATGGGCTCCCATACGGGGGGGTGCAGAGAGGGGCTTGAGCATCCCTCTAACCGTTTAAAAATTTTATTTGCCGAACCTGCTATGCATTTACTTTCAAAAGTTTTACATTCACATTTTAAAATAAGGTACTTTTTAGCTCATTACTAATTGTCAAGCAGTATCAATTATTTTTGTAGCGTTTTGGTATCTTGTACATTCACTAAACTTCTCGACAGCTTTGAGAAGGAGGTAATAATTTTTCTCAGGCCCCCCCCCCCCCTTGAAGTACTCGTTAATTTTTCTCAGCCCCCCCCCGCCCTAGAAGTATGGGCGCCCATGCATGCATGCATGCCGTGGTAGCTTTTCAGGAAAGATCTGCCCCTAGACAAAGGCTGCATTGCCGCCCCTTTCTCACATACTTTTGAATAAAAAAGTTTGAAACCTTTTATTGTGCAAGTTTACATCACACTATTCACAAAAAATCAGTCAATATAGGCATTAACCATAGGGGTCCTTAATGTGAAAACCCACTTGACTAGGTGTCAGGTGGTTGTGGGTTCGTTACCTATCAGATGTCAAGAAATCATATTTTCTTGCCAAGTTATTTGTCATCTAATATTCATTCTGTTTGTGTTTTGTACCAGAGCTCGTTTTTTAACAAAACTAAGAAGTGCAGAAGCCCTAATATTATGATAAATCGATTAAAAAATCAAATGGCTGCAAAAGAATCGATAAATCATATCAATTGTTTATGTCCATTTTTCTGGACAACAAAATGCTTGACCTTAATCTCAAATTTATTACTTTTTCATGACAGCGTCTATTTAGGGGTTCTGGCTAATATTTAAATTGTCCCCAAAAATGAAGAAATGACGGAGCCGGGTTCCGGTGGGCTCCCGCCTAATTTAAGCTGTGATCTGTACGCCTACGAAACTTATTTTTCAACATTGTCGAATTTGAATTTTTTATCTTTGAGCTCTTTGTTGTCGCCTTTAGGTATATATTTCTTTCACAAAAAGTAGTCCGATGGTACCGTTAGAATTAACGGGAGCTGACGTCACAAACATCCTAGCCAATTGCAGCAGAGGGGATGACGTCATTTCAGAACTTGTTTTTGACGCAAACAAACGTTCGCTAAAAACCAGTTCTGAAATGACGTCCTCGCCTCTGCTGTAATCGGCTAGTCTGTCTGTGACGTCAGCTCCCGTTATTTCTAACGGTACCATCGGACTACTTTTCGTGAACGAACTATACGTGTTTTATGTGTAGGGTGACCAACTTTTTCACTCGTTCATTTAAGTAAGATTCAGTTGCGACAAGAACGAAATTAAGATAAATTAATTGAGGCAATATATTTTATTTATTTATTTATTTATTTATTTATTTATTTATTTATTTATTTATTTATTTATTTTGCAGAGCAGTGCCATTCCAGAACCCATCCATGAAATGGCTAATTTAAACAAGGCAATTAATTTACGTATTATATAATATTGTTATATGTTACATATATTATCACTCCTTTTTTAACAACATTATATGTGACATATAACAATATCGTATGTGACATATAACAATATTATATGTGACATTTAACAATATTATATGTCACATATAATGTTGTTAAAAAAAAAAGGAGTGATAATATACAGTATACAAAATACAAATTTCCATATGAATGAAGAAAATAAGTTCGACGTTTTAGGCGTAATATAATTTACTTAACAAAAATCAACGTATTTGGGTGGCCCTTATGAAGAGTACACGTGACGCATACGTATTTCTGACGAGGGGGAAGACGAAGTTCCGTCAGAAACGTATATTGATTTTTGTTAAATGAATTGTACTATGCCTAAAACGTTGGATTGACTTTCTTCATGTATTTTGCGTAAGGTTACGTCGTAATGTTAATTCTAAAATTACATGTTTCATATTTTTAATCTATATGTATTTGCTCACTGATGATTAATACTAAACTAAACTAAAACTAAACTAAGCAAATTTTTTATTGTTAAATAGAAATATGCTATACAGGGAGTCCATAAAGTTTTCATCCACTTTGAAACGTTAATAATCGTTCAAATAGAAGTCAGAAAATTAAACTGAATTTTCATTCGATAGCTTAAATAATGCATTTTTATTTAATATAAAACTATAAGTTAAAATTATTAAATTAATTATTCCGCGTACCTTCCATCATTACAATACCATATAAGATGCGTTTTTCATATTGAGTTTAGACTTTCCGTTTGTTATATTGAGCTTACTTGTTAGACTTTGATTTTAGATTTTGTTTAGTTAGACTTTCCAATATTCCGGTTGAAATGTTTCGTATAACTCGAGTTGTATTCTCTGCTTCAGAGCATCCAAGGAAGTTAGTTTCGTTTGATGAAAAAAAAAGCAGAATAACTCGAGTTGTACCAAAAATATTAACTGGAATATCGAAAAGTAGAATCACGCTAAAGAAACGCATCTTGGATTATATTGACAAATATAGAAGGCATGTGAAATGATTTTGTTACTAATATGATGTTTGGATTATCCGATGCTTTATTCCTTTTAATGTTGTGATTTTTTGTTACAAAATCTATTAACTTTCAAAAGTGACAGGGTCTTTATGAACACCCTGTATATAAAACCATATTTTTATTATCTACTGTCGGATGGGCATCATTTCTTCTCCATACTTGCGTCCGTGGCAAATAGTTGAATAGTGCGGATATCTGAACATCGTAGCCATAATCGATAATCAATAACATAATTGATTAATGGACTGCAAATACAGTCAAGGTCCTACGGTCCAAGTGGTCGATAGCAGCGTCTATCTAATATTATTGCGACATCGCTGTATCGCTTAAGGTGATTCGGTAATCCACTATCTTCAACGAGCACCGATCTTAATCCCACATCAAAGGCTCCTCTACCATTAATAATACTAATTAATTAATTAATTAATTATTATACAGTGAAACACGTTAGCGTGGCTTCGCTTAAGACGAACCTCTCGTTGGTGCAGACAGATTCTTTTTCCCCCGTCTTAGGCATGTGTACATTCAGTGTTAAATATTTCTCTTAGTGCGTGCTACTCATCGGATAATGCGAACAAAAATCTTTTCTACAAAGAAAATAAAATGTCTTTTTCTGGAAAAAAGTCCAGGAGGTATCGGAAACCTCATAATTTTTTCTCCAGGTGTGGTCACCTGTTTTTTCAAAAACAGCCTCTCAAATTCTTTCGGATTTTTGGTAAGGCATTAAGCAAAAATGGATGGGTTCCCACTATAGTCTGTTCGCGCAAAGTTGTCCAACAGTTCCTAGAATTCTAATGGGACTGGTGGACAACTTTCTGCGAACGGACTATAGATGCTATTTTTCGTTTCGTTGTAAATTCTTCCGGAGTATTCATTCATAATGAACTATTTTGTTTTAGTAATTTATCCATTTATATTGTGTACTGCAGTGGTTCTCAACCTGGGGGTTACGAACAGGTTTCTGGGTGGGGGTCGCCGCAACCATTTTTATAAGGAATTTCATGTCAAATGTTTCCAACGTTTTTATATTTCGACATGGCTACACACATTACAATATTCTACTAATGATTGTTGATTTTATATCTATAATATAAACTAATATAATTAATATAAGATACATAATGCGTGATATAATATACATAATGTAATATAATATGCATTATTAATGCAATATAATACACATGATTAATGTAATATAATATGCATTATTAATGCAATATAATATACATGATTAATTAATATAATATACATAATGTAACATATGTATAATTAATATAATTTTGTATTTAATGTGTTTTCTTTACTCTGTTAAAAATGCTTTTATTATGCAAATGTGGCGGCGACGAACAGAAGGGGGGGTTGCGGATCTTTTAGTTACTATAAAAAGGGGGTGTCGCGGATTTCTTAGCTACTGTAAAAGTGGGTCGTAGCTTGAAGAAGATTGGGAACCACTGGTGTACTGCATTACTATACAGTATTTATATAAATCGAACACTACGCAGATTAAATTAAACAACAATATAAATCAACGTTTATTGGCGTAGTGATACCAGCGCCGATGTTATGGCGTGATTAGATGGTGAAACGTTCGAAAGAAAATAAATATTTCTGCGGAAGGTCGTGGGTTCAGGTCCCACCGAACGCAGAAATATTTATTTTCTTTCGA
Source organism: Dysdera silvatica (assembly GCA_006491805.2). Taxonomy (NCBI): domain Eukaryota; kingdom Metazoa; phylum Arthropoda; class Arachnida; order Araneae; family Dysderidae; genus Dysdera; species Dysdera silvatica. Next base: position 161,686,157 of record QLNU02014802.1, on the reverse strand, counting down.
ACGTTTCACCATCTAATCACGCCATAACATCGGCGCTGGTATCACTACGCCAATAAACGTTGATTAATATTGTTGTTTAACTATACAGTATACTATACCTGAATTTTAGCTACCGAAATTTTTACCCTCCGCTTAATGCGGACTTCTGTTACCGATAAAAATCGGCATCCCATGACCATTCGCATTAACGAGATTTCACTCTACATTGCTTTATATAAACCGTAGCACCTGTAGCCCACCTTTAATACAAATTAAACGTCTATATTTCTTCGTACAATTCGTAAATGATGAAACTAGTTTAAATTCTCTTGGGTCGGTATACAATATTAACAGGGCCGATGAGGGGGGCAGCAGGGCGCAGCGGGAGGACTGGATGAAGTCTAAGGACACGCGTTGGCAAGGAGCTATGCTGGGGGGTTGTCAGACTAGTTTTTACTTGTCAGAGGCCGAGGTTTTCTTTCTCACAAATCCAGATTAACAAAATTTTTAATGTACAGTTTTGAGTATTCTTCATTAGCCTGTCCTCGATTATTGAAAAAAAAAAAAGTACCTTATGTTTATTTAATTTTTCAGCAGTGATTTTGTAAAATAATTAAGTAATAAGTAAAAGTAAAAAAAAAAAGCGTTCTTATTTCATACTTTTTGTTCATTGGGGGTTCAACCTTCCCCCCCACGAAAGAAAAGAAAAATATCTATGTCGCTGCCCAGGAAAGGGGTCATTGGGGCCCCGTCGAAACGAGCCTAGGGGCCGCACTGGCTCTCGGCGTCTCTGTATTTTCACAAATACGCGTTCCCGAAATGCTTACGCGAGAGGGATCCGTTTTAAAGAAACTATTCATCCTCCGCATTAGCCAAATGAAACGGCAAAACGTGTGAGTATTACCCTTTCTCTCCCGTGAGCGGCGAAATACGTACGAGCACGCACCCGAATAACCGTTTTTTAAAATGCTTTTCGCTTAGCGTTTGGTATCGGAATTGTGGGTCGTTGCCATTCGCGGGATTCCTAATAATGGCCATTTTGCGTTCGCTCGAAAGTCTCCATATTTCAGCGGAATTGGCGCCCAGAGTGCAAAGGGAGGAGAGAGCAATGGGCCGCCAAAATGACGGTAATTCCCGTTTCTTGGATGACTCTAATTTCGGGAGGATTACGGTCGTTTCTCTTTATTATTTCGCCTACTTTCGTATGAATATTTCAAGAACGTTAGGTATACTACTTCAACGTTATACTACTTAGGTATACTACTTCTACTTAGGTATACTACTTCTACGTTAGGTATATAACTTCAACGTTAGGTGTGATATAATATCTTTTAACTATCACTTTGCTATCGTTTAAGTCGTTTGACCGACGTTGATGAATACGGCCCCGCGCTTTGTGGAAAAGTATATTTCTTTTGTGTATTATGAACGTATATGTGGAGTACATGAAAACAGCCCCCGTACTAGCAGGCCCCGAATGTATCAATTTGAAATATGAGAGATATTGATAGAAAATCAATTTTGTAAAATTATATTAATATTGTTATAAATTTTGTAAACGTTAATATCAATATTGTATGTGAATAATCAATTTTGTGAAATATCATATTTGACGTAACTGTTTTAGGAAAAAAAAAGAAAGTTGCCTGCGTTGGCCGGGAGTCGAACCCGGGTCAACTGCTTGGAAGGCAGCTATGCTAACCGCTATACCACCAACGCTTGGGAACATCGATGCTCAAGTTCTATTTATTTAGTGAATCACCTGCTCTTCGCTGAACAACCAGAGTATGTAAATACGTCGTTTTTGTCGTAGATCTAACCTGTTTTACGTATTGCGGAAAAGCGTTACGCTTAAAGTAGTTTGTAGGGGTAATGACCCCCTACAAACTACGCGAGAAATATCAAGTTATTATTTAATTAATGGTAGCTTTAATACAAGTTATGCAAAAATTCTCTAACAAGGGAACTAGCCCGAGTGGGAGTCCTAACTGAGAATTAAGACATATTGCAATTTATAGATTTTAGACCCCCAATTACGAATCCAAAGTCCTTTTTCAGTGAAATCCATATATTAATTTTTAATTAAAGAATAAAATTTTCAAAATTCTCACAGATTCAGGTGTTTGGCGAAATATGTGTAAGAATTGGCGATGCTTTTATTATCGTTTCAAAAATGGTTTGTTTTTTGATAGAAAAAAAAAATTTAAAGCAATATAGGCCTACATGCTTTTTATGAAAGCAAGCAGAATTGTCATTTTAGATAAATTAAACTTCAAGTGCACTTTCTCTATTTATAAAAAATAATACCACAAAATTTAAAAAATTTGTATAATGTGCATACAATGTGAAAATCGAAAGGAAAACTCGAAACATGTAAAATTGAAACATGTAAAATTAGTAAAAAAAAAAAAAATGAACAAGATTACCATGAAATGAAAATGGTATTGAAGGAAAAATATTCAAAACATAACATTGGTTTGCGAGCCTATCTAAAACTAGTAACTCTTCTGTAATGAAATATTGTCGAATGCATCAAGGAAGCAGATTTTAAGACATAAAAGTCGGAGACTGTTATCTGAACAATTGTAACGTATGAGTAAGCAAGGAATATTGTAACATTGGGTGATACTGTTCAGATTGAAGTTGGTTATATATTATTAAAGAGTGCATTTTTAGTATTTCATTTCTATTTTTTATATCAATTTTCATATATCAGCAAGGGCGATTTAGTTTGTAACTTTTTTAACGAACTTTTTAAACTGCCTGAAAAAACATACATCACGTGATTGAATAAGGAATGTTGTTTTAGGGGCTATTTGTAAGATAATTTGTAATGCAGTCGATAGGAAGGTCTTTGTATATGCTTGAATCTGTGCACCCTATTCAGGAATATAACATTATACAAGAAGGTGGGTGCAAAATGGAAATAATGCAATTATTCAGCCATTCTTTTATTTGTAGTTTGTCCATTTTTCTTATTAAATAAATCTAAAGGCCGAATTAACTTTTTACGGTAGGACCAAAATTTCATTGATTTTCTTTTAAGCATATTAGCATCTTACCTTTTAACTCCCCACTCGTTGACACAGTTGGCATAATTGTGTATGCACGTGTTAATCGGTGGCTGCTTTGTAAAATTGCCGCCCTTAGGCACAGCCTGTACTGCCGCCCCCTCCCTCCTTTACAAAGAAAGGAATATTTGTTTAAAAAAAACGCATATCATACTCTTAACATTTGATATGTAAAGGAGATTTTTCATATAATTATTCAAACTAATAAGATACAATTCGAAATTATTGCTACCATAGTCTCCGACTTCGTGGATTTGAGACACTTTTTGAATCCGCAATAATTTTAGTATGGATTCTTGGAACCTCTGATGTTTTTGCGTGTATTTAGCGTATTTGGGAAAAATACACGTACGCATCCTTGCATGAATTTTTTCGTTATCAGTCAAGTTTTTCTTTATTCATTCATTTACTATTAGTATATATAACAAACGTGTTAAGCCTCGATTTATAAATAGGCAGGCTGGGCAAATGCCCAGGGCGCAAAATTTTTAGGGCCCTTTGTCTTTCGATTCTGTAGTTTGTATTTGCAGGCAAGTTAAAGTAATCGCTTATATGTCATCGCTATTGGGGAAACAGGGCAATAATTAAAAGAAACATTATTTTTTCAACCATTATCGAGTTTGAACAATTTTATGTTCACTTTGATGCTCCCTTCGGTAAGTGCCGCCCCTAGGCATGTGCCCTGTGTGCGCACTTAGAAATCTGCAACTGGTGTTAATGAAAACACAAATAGAATTGCTAAAATGGTTTGTTTTTCCACCTTTAAAAGAAAATAACTTTTCATTTGCTATGAAATAATGAAATCCACTCTGATGGGATTTCAGTATTTGAGCAGGATCAAGAATTAATGTCGAATCTCTCAATTTTTGATATAAATTCTACATCAGTATTTTTAATTTCCTCAATATTATGGATATGTGCTGTGGTCAAGTATTTTGTGATTTTTCAAGGAACAATTCCAGCTGTCTTTGTAAAATTTTGGATGAAACGATAACTGCTTTTCAAATTTTGTGTTAACTTTATTGAAAGCCCAGTGTTTTAAAACCACGTCATGAGTTGGCATATGACGATTTCTGGCATTCTTAAATTTTTGAAATATTGAAGCCCTAATTATTTCTTATTTTTGATTATTTATCCCTAATAAAGTTTTTTTAATCTAAATATATAACTATGAGATTTAACTTTAAGGTAAAAAGCTTTGAAGAAATTTTCGTTCTTTACAAAAATCACAATAATAAAAAAAAATCGTACTTTTTAAAATAAATTCTTTTGCCAAAGCGTCATCATTACCGTAATCAGATTCATACTCGAAATTACCATAATTTGTTCGATTTTCATTAAAGTCATGAAAATCCGAAGTAACATCTTCAATCACATTATTAAATTAAAAATAACATTAAAAATAAAAATTTTATTCATCATTTATCATTACATTTAAAAAAACATAAAAAAATAACTCTTCAATTTTTGCAAACAAACGTTTACTTTCGTCTAATTTTGCAGCTGTAATTATTGAAGGTTGTATGTTGTATTTTTTTTATTGATAAATTAAGATAGATTGAATGATGTCCATGAAATTAATTTTTTTTAAACAGAAAATCAAAAATGAAATGTGGGCGGTTTTTATAATGTGATACTTCGCTAGAAAACGAACAACTAATAATTTCAGTCTGGCATTAAATAAACTTCTGATTAAACCAAGTTAAAAGCATACCAACTGACAACTCAAATTCTCGCTAATGTCGCGATTACCGTCATAACCGCGCCAATTCTTACAAGGCCTTCGCCAAATAGCTGAAATTTGCGCCAATTTTGAAAACCTTAGTCGTTAATTCAAAATTAATATGTGAATTTCGCAGAAAAAGAACTTCGGATTCGTAATTAGGGGATCTAAAATCTATAAATTGCAACATGTCCCGATTCTCGGTTAGGACTCCTACTCGGGGTAGTTCCCAAGTTCTTGCCGCTGTCCTCCAGTACTCAAATGCCAAATATACTATCGAAATTAACTTTCAGCCATAATGTAAATCCTTTCAGGTAAAAGATTTCATAGTTTTATTATTTAGTTTTTGAGAGGCAGGACTTCCTGAGTTATTTGCAATTCTTTTTGACAATATTTTTCATTTTCGTCCCGGTGATATCAGGCCACGATCATAGGGTGGGGTGCTGAGAAATGTATCTGTTGCATGCTGAGTTTTCCAGATCGCAATCTAATATTTAGCCATTTTAAAGTAGTTTCACTTTTACTTAAAGCGGTGTTCTTGAATAAACTTTAAAGAGTCTAATCATTTCCCATGCCTTTACGAACCTGATGTATTACGGAAAACACGCTTTAATAGCACCACAGGTTAAAAGTCTGAACTCCACCTGCCACAGAAATGCTTTGGACTTCCTAATGCTTAGACCTTCCTAATCAAGCATCAGGCGACGGAGTTGCAGTTTTACCTCAGCACGTTGCTCTGCTGCTTTCTCCCCCACTTGAACTCAATGTCACTGGAGCAGTTGCACAGCGCCTGGGGACCTAGGCCCGATTTGCAAATTCGCATCACCGCATGTTGATGCTTCAGTTTCATTTGAATTATTATGTGAATCATTTGGAATTATTATGTGAATCATTTGGAATTATTATTATTATCATCATTTGGAATTATGAAGTTTGAGATCGTTCACTCTGAAATTATCTAACCTTGAAATTATTTATTGTTAATATGCGTAATTTTGAAGATTAGGTATTTCTGAGATTATTCACTCTGAAATTATGTAATTTTGAGATAAAGAAAATGATTTGGAATTTGGAGATAAAAAATGATTTATAAGTTCGTTTGATAAAAAAAAAATATGTAAGTTTGATTAATAAAAACATGATTTGGAATTTTGTTTGATAAAAAAATTATTTGAAAGTTAGATAAAAAATACCCTAAACTAATATAATTTTGGGATTATTTGCATTGAAATAATATAATTTTGAGATTATTCATATTGAAATAATATAATTTCGAGATTATTCATTTTAAAATTATACAATAATACGCAGCTTTAACCGAATTGTGCTTTTGAAATAATTAAAAATGATTTGTCATTTACTTCTTGAAATCCCATTTTTCTGATCAATGTATTAAACTTGTTATTTAAAATTTTTATCCAAATAAATGAATAATTTTTTCCTTACAACGCGCAAATAGATACCGAGAACTTTATAATGAAGCGCCATCTACCGGCAAGGTAAAGAGTAATGATTATTAAGCATTCTTATTTTCAATCAACCCATTGCTGAAAAGCGACATTTCAGATTTTTTTAAATGTTGAATATTATGAAAATTCTTCAATAGCAATAAATGTTGACCTAAAATTTAATGTCTCATTCTAGTGACGTTATAACAATACATTAAGTATCTTTTGATGCGATATTGTTAGTGATTTTGATGTGAAGGGTAGATTTCAGTATCAAATTATAACACAGTAACATGCAATTAGTGACTCGTATTTGTCCAACAATCTTAATGTTATAAATATAATTTTATAGCAATCCATTTATCCGGATTGACTGGAACAGCTGCAGTTCCGGATAATGGAAACTCCGACAAGCTGTGTGTGCAGTGCCGTCACTGGCGTACACAGAGGGGGGTTGATGAGGTTGTAACTCCCATTGCAATTCATTGCATATTTTAGCTAGGGCAGAAAAATTTGAGGAGGTATCAAATTATAAAACCTTTTCTTTTTATTTGCCAGTATATTTTCTAAAACGAAAGTAAATACAGTAAAACCTCTCTACAACACTATTATACGGTTGGTTTGTGGTTTTACGGCTCAAAGACTACAGTGGTCATGCTGCGCCGGGACCTACTGTTTTCCGAGGAATCCGAACCTCTTAAGGCCTAGGGAACCAAACCCCGGACTACAGTGAGCAGTGCGATCTTTATGAGATCTCTGAGTAAGCGTTCTTTTTGCACTGCTGGGAGTCGAACCCGGATTAGCCGCGCAATAGGAGAACGCGTTACCACACTGCGCCACCGCAGGGCCACTATTATACGGACCGAGAAAAATTATCGTTGTAGAGGGATTTATCGTTATATCGAATATCGTTGTAGGGAGGTTTTACTGTATTTATTTGATAGCAGCGGCGTCTTATCGTTTTGCCGAATACCCTCCGTCATTCATAGTAGAGTTGGATGAACGCATTGGCGTACGCAGGTGGTGTTGATGGGGTTGTAACCCCCCCTTTTTGCAATGAAATTTTGTATATTCAACATAGGAATATGTGAGTTGTAGCTCTGTAACCCCACCTCATTGGGCCTATAACCTCCCCCCTTATGAACTTTCTGCGTACACTTATGGATGAACGACTCCGCCGTTTATAGCAGAGTTGGATAAACGATGTACAGCATATGTGGCAAGGCCGTATCCATGATTTAATTTCGGGGGGGTTCAAAAAATTTTACAGCATGTGTTGTACAATCACAGCATGCAAGACCGTCTCCAAGTCCCATTAAAATTTAGTTTCAGGGGGGCCATCTCTAAGATCCCCCCCTCTGGATACGGGCATGGTATGAGGAATTCAATAAAAAATGTTTAGTTTTTTATAAAGCTAAGAGAGTTTTTCAGAAATAAGATTAAAGGCAACATGTCTTCCCAAATGCTAGCCTGACGCCATAGAACAAAACATTGTTGACGAATGTTGATTGATTGATTGATTGTTTGGCTTTTTTATGGCGCAAGAGCATCTGGGCTATACTGCGCCAAACACGGCAATGTTGATGAATGTATATATCTGCATGAACCTCTTCAGATGAAAGAAACTTCGTCCGTCACAACGCGTGTGTTTTGTAGATGGATAGGTGAAAACGGCCTTCACCATAGGCCTAATTTGGCGGGGGCAAGTGGGGGCTCATGCCCGCAGTTTTTTTAGAACAGAGGCAAAATTACATTTTTTCCACCCATTTTTTTTGGCCCCCCCCAGTTTACGCTATATTTAACACCCAAGTTACTCCTATGGCCTGCACGATGTATATCCTAATATTGATATTGCGCTTGGAATATGCGCGAGTATGGCTGCCACAAACTGTTCTTCAGAACGATCTTTTTATTGCCTTAAGAGAATTAAAAAATATCTGCGATCAACTATGTGTGAAGATCAGTGCCGAATTAAAGTTTTCGTGGGTCCCAGGCCGGGATGGTTCCCCTAAACGATGTGACCCTCGCGATATGTATTCAATAAATAATCATGAGTGTTCTTTGAAGTTCAGTATCTTCGCTGTCTTCACTATCCAGGTATATGAATAATGAATACTTCTCCGACCTTTGTAAATAAATAAGATCAAAATAACGCTTACATTTAAATAGCGCCCTTTTTAAGACCCTCTACAGGGGACCCAAAAATTGCACAGAGTGAGGCTTGGGCCAACTCGGCATTATCTCTAATTCTGGCACTGGTGAAGATAGATAGATTGAATTCATTAACAATATTGTGAATTGAGTTATCAACGTAAAATTTTCAAAATTATTCGGGGGTCCCGAACACATAATATGTACATTTACACATTGCAGTCTATGTAAAATTGCTCTTTATTTCAAATTATTTGGGGATCGGACCCCACGGGCCCATATTACTCTATGCCTATGAGTCTGATATAACAAAATCAATATCATACGATGACATAATCAGATGTTTTGGCGAGAAGGAAGCTAGACGTCATGTTTTCCATTTAAATACCAGTGTTTAATGGGCTTTTATTTATTTTTTGCTAAAATTAAAATTTATTTCAGTAAAATTGAATTTGATTTATTATATACCAAAAAGAAATAATACTTCAATATAAGTTAATAGTGATTAATGTTTGTGCTTCAATCTATGAGTTCGTTTGTTTTCCAACATTTTCTGTCAATACAAAAGTTTTTGGCGTATATTGAATGTAACAATTTTTATGTTCCTACCACTGATTGGGAGCGGGGCGGACGGGAAGGAAGGGGCGGCAGAATGGTAAATCCGCCCATGGCTGGGTGTAATAAGCAATATTAAACAAGAGTCATCGATAGACAAAAAATAATATAGGTTTTCACCTTGAGAATTAGGTCGTTCCTGGGTTGTTGGTCGCCCAGGTTCAAAAACAATGTCGGCGACCTTATTAATTTAATATTATTTAACTAAAAATTTGCTATGCAGTGCTTAATGCATAGCTATAAATACATAGTTTTAAATAGTTAGCGTGCAAAAGGAATGTTCAATTCTTTTTTCATAAAATGAAACAAGAAGCTTGATATTGTCTTTAAACTAAAGGTCTCAAAGGCAATATAATAACCAACGGTCCGCCCTGGTGCAGGGGCACTTTTTGTACCCTCCCACCAAGAACGGCCCAGGAATTAGAAGGTCACGTGACTTTCTAGATTAGTGGGTCATCCATACACACATCACACACAAACTTTTTGTGATTCGCTCTGCAGTGAAACGCATATAAAAATTATTTGGTGTGCATCATGCTCGTAAATAAATATAATTCATTTCAACCTAATTAATAATTAAAACGGTTTATTTTAGGGGCCTAACTATTAATTAATTATACATTTGATAAATTTCTACGTATGCATGATTTTTCCTTTATAAACTATAATTTCCCAATTTCCGCGGCATATCTAGTCACCTTTTAGCGCATTGTATATAAATTACTGTTCTAGACCCTTTGTGTACAGTTCTAGGTAGTCTGGGCTGATCTTAAAATAAAAATCTTATTAACTAGATTAATCTGGATCAGTGTGGTTCTCAAAATTTTTAACCCATGGACCCCTTTTCTTACCACATGCCTAGCCACGGAACCATGGGCTCCCATGTAGAGTGCATGGGGGATCTTGAGCCCCTCTTAGCCGTAGTTTAAAAATCTCATTTGCACAATTCTGCTACTCATTTGCTTTCAAAAGTTTACAGTCACATTCTAAAATAAGGCACTTTTTAGTTCATTACTAATTATTAAACAGTACCAACCATTTTTGTAGTATTTTAGTATCTTGTACATTTACTAAAATGTTTGACAGCCTTGAAGGAGGTAATGATCATTTTCACCCCCATCTCGAATCACTCATATGGGCGCCACTGAACGGATCTCCTCTGTAAATATTAAAGGGAAAAACTAAAGAGCTATTATTTAGCACTATTTGGACATAAACATAAAAATAACCGATAAATTTATTAATATAAAAGGCAAGTGATACTTTTCTATTGTTTTTGCTGAATGTTGGATATAGATAGGGGCGGACTGGGTCCGCTCAAAGGGCGCACCGGCGGCCCAGACCATCCCTGGATATAGGGTTATTTAGCTCTAAGTAATTGTCGCGCGGAAAGTTGCAGAATTTAGAGGTTTTCTCAGAACATTCGGCGACGTTTCACGAACTGCTTGCGGAGAACTTGGAGGGCCGTCGCGGCCACCTGGGGTTCTGTGGGACACACGTTGAGAAATTTCTTCTTCGGGCGATGATCGTTAGGAAGCCCAAGTCTTGAGGACCTGGGACTTTTTAACGACTGTCACCCATACTCCTCTATGCAAGGCCTTGCTTGGCCATTTTCTTATTACCATTCTTCGCAGATCTTCCTCCACTCCATCAAGCCAGCTTTCCCAGGATGTCCCACTTTTCGTCTTCCTACAGGATTGGTTCTGATCTTCTTAAACCATCCTAGGTTATCCCATCCTTTCTACATGTCCGAGTCACCTAAGTTTTCTTTTTCTCATTTCTTTCACCAGCTCAGGGTCTTCATATAAACGGTGCATTTCCTTGCTTTTCCTAATTTTTCAGACGCCGTTTCCATTAACTGTGCCGAGTATTTTCCGGGGTATTTGCTTTTCCAATATTCTCAGCAATTTTTTGTCTCTATACTCCTGTTCAACTTAACCTGAGAGTGGAGGGAAGGCTAGAGCTGACCGTATTGTAACAAGGAAACCCTGTTTTTCATGTATTCTTGCGTGCTTTCTCGTTTTTCCTCCCTTACAGTCTTTGACCAATAATCCGATTTGGCAATTTCTCGCCGTTTCTCAAGCTTTTTTTGTGTGTGTGTGTGTGTGTGTGATAATTCTCACAAGTGAACTTTCCCAAAGGGTTAGATCGTTTTCAACTAAAAATTAAAACATTATTAAATTTTTTTGGATTAAATTCAAAAATTTAAAATGCACAATCCCGGATTTTTTGAAAAAAAATGGATTTTGGGAGAAGTGGGGGAGGTTGCCCTCCATAGATAAACTTTTAGTTTTTTTTACTTTAAGTTTTCATTACGTGATCGATGCAATTCCTCCAAGCATGCTGTATGGCTCTATCGATGACTTCGAGTATTAGTTTCGAAACTTCGTTCTTTTTAAAGGTTTCGTTTTGACCAGCAACGTGACCTTTCACTTGACTCCAAACCACTTCAATAGGATTGAGCTCACAGTGATAGGGAGGTAAGCGGAAGACAGTGTGCCCACTTTCAGCAGCTATTTCGTCAATACGATAATTTGCGTGATTCTTACACGACGTCGTTTACTAAATGTAAAAGTTCGGTCTTCAACATATCGCAACTCCATGAAATGTTTTTGGTTGTCAACCAAGCTTGAATATCGGCTTTCCGTGCAGATGTCGATGAAATAGTTTCAACCAGTACGCTATGATATGAGGCGTTATCGAATACAATGACGCTATTCGACTTCACGTTGGCGAGAAATTTCTTCCTAAACCAATCCACATAATATTCCCCATTCATCTTCCCATGGTAATTGCCTTTTTCCTTTCAACTTGCAAGCTAAAAAAAATCATCACAAGCACTATCTATAAAACCTTCCTCGTTTCCAGCGTGAACCCAAATATTTCTGAACCCTTTTCCGGATGGAGCTTTTAAGCCCGGTGAAAGGCCGTCCAAAAACGCCTGGTTCGCCGACTTGACAGTGGAATCGACCCATACTTTCGTTTCGATATGGCCAAAATTTACCCAAGTTTCATGGGTGTAAACGATGGGTCGACCTTCAGAACGAAAACGTTGATGTCCAGCAGACGGCGATAACGCCAATACTGATTGCCATCGCGTTCTATCAACACAGAATCCCGTTTTCATCTAGTAAAACTGAAACCCAAATCTATCAGTAGACGTCTTGCTGTACTAATACTGACGTTTGGCAAATCATCATCTTCATTAATGGCAGCCATAACTTTTAGGTTTGTAGGAATTTCGTTCCTGAAAAAGAAAGCGTGAACTTTTCTCCGTACTGCCGATAATATAAATTCATCGTAAATTTTTATCCTCGTATGCGTGCTTACTTTTAGTGGGCGTTTTTCCCCCGGAGTTGAAAACTTCCCTTTATCTTTTAATTCAGCTTTCATTCTGTGTATGCTGGAAGGAGAAACCAGTTAAGCTGGAAACGATCGCTATGACATCATTGTCAGATTTTTTTGGGTAATATTGGTGTATTTTGCAAAAAACATTCATAACAACCTTATCGGAACTTCCAAGTGGTTTTCCAGCCTTATGCGGTTAAATGTAAAAGAATCATTATTCGATACAGGAGCAGTATCCATTATTACGTTCATGCGAAAATGCGAAGTCCGAAAGAAAGAACAGAGAATGAATCGTCTTCCCGTTCTGGGGTGGAGGGAAAGGGTTGCTGCAATTTTCACTTTCTCCAAATTGTGCCAAAACATGCTTTGACCCTATTGGATATCAAAGCGATGATGTAATAAACACATCTTTCCCTAAATAAAGACGAAATGTAATATTACTGGGTACACATTATATATAAAATTCTAGATTAATTATATAGACATGTTGTTTGCATTTGACGATGAATTTAACACAAAAATGCAGTACTTAACTGACGAATTATTTTGTAAGGGCGGAAGGTTACAAGGCATAGCCTTTCCTCCACTGTCAGGTTAGCTTGATCAAGAGTATGGCTGCCATAATGTCTTTGCTGCATACAAAACCAAAGGTCTTATTATTGTTTTATAAAAATGATAAGCTTTAATTTCTACGTCATCCAAATAAAATTCTAAGAATTCAACGCAAGTAAACAAGAATTATTTTTTTATCATTCTGATTGGGTGGTGGGCCCCTGTTTTCTGTGGGCCTCAGGGCCCTGGTCCTATGGACCCTGTGGATAATACGGCCTTGCACCCCTCTGCCTTAGGATAGCCTTTCATCTAATCACGTAAACTCTAAGTGGAGGGATTCGATATCACACGAGTTAGTCAGTACTTGCATTCAACCTAAAACCATCCATCATGCAAGTGGAACCTTACGATCCAGTTGTCAATTTAAAGTCAAAAACAATTCATCTACATCAGGGCTTGACAGCCAAGGTTTAGCGAGAAGTAGCTAGAAATTTTTCGAAGCATTTTGAAGTTTAAAAATAAATCATCACCTCATTGATCATGTTAACATATAATTGTAAAGCCACTATGGTGCATAACAAGGCGCTTGTTTTCCATTCCGTAATTCAGGGTCTGACTGCCGGAGTGAGGTGAGTCGAAGTTTATGCCTTATCAAAACGTAGGCTCTTTCTCTTCCGATCAGCCCAGATTGAGTACATAAGGTTTTGAAAGTAAAGCTAGCCCATTTAAAACGAACAAGAGAAAGATCTATAGCTTAAATAAATCTTGCATGAAAGTATCCTGATACTAGACATTTACTTGAAGGATCTATCTAGGATGATCTAGGAGTATGATGAGTATAAGTCTAGGAGATGATCTAGGATGAAAGGACTGACCTAGGAGTAGGAAAGGGAGGCTCAAGCCCTTCACATTGTTCTTTTTAACAATGACTTACATGATATTCTTAAAACTACATGGGCCTCTCATTTTTAAATGATGGTGAGACCCTAAATCTAAGCGGCAGATCAAGCTGCCATCCCTCCCCACTTTCAGATGTGAACAGAAAATTGAAGTAGAATCTTATATATAGAGCAGACATAAGGACCCAGTGGCGTAGGCAGAAAGTTCATAAAGGGGGTTATAGGCTTAATGAGGTGGGGTTACAGTGCTACAACTCATATATTCCTATGTTAAATATACAAAATTTCATTGCAATGGGGGTTACAACCCCCAAAACTTCCCCCCCTGGCTACTCCTTTGTGACCCCCTTCCCCACTGATGATCTACTATCTGAATACTTTTTACTTCACGTACAAAAATAACTGAAAAGTATTATTATTCATACAAATACAAAAGATTTAAAAATGTTTTCCCACTGTTGTAGTAAAAAGCGCCACTCAATGCTTTTTTAAATACCTTGTAATATTTTCGAATGTGGGATGCAGTCATTAAATTTCAAGAGAACTGGGCATTACTTTATCATGCCCACCGTGTGAAAGGCAATTTCCGTTTAATACCGCGATGGTATCCGGTGGCCCCTGCGCAACGTACGCCACATAGGCTCCTAAAATCTCCATTGTCACTCAGCGGAAATTTCGGAAGATGGATGGTGGATCTTGCAAGCCACGTGACAGATGAACCTACAGGGGAATCTTTCTCACAGAAGGGGTGGGCAGCGGACCAATCACCGATGACAGATTATACTGTCCAAAATCCGATTGGATGACAGTCGTTTGGACTTAGAGACACGTGTAACTGTTCCATTTGATAATCCCTGAAGAGATCAAGGCCGCTCTTTGAATGACCAGTGCACTTTCGATGAGTTTCCTTACGCATGGACTTCGGTCAAAAGAACGATATCTCCGCCATTAAATCACAGCTAGGAGAGAGTTTACTGAAAATTAGGGCTTACGAGTGATTCTTCAGCCAATTAGAAAGTCTCCCTTCCTTATCCAGAAAACAAATATGCTAAAAATTTCCTTTTGGGAATATCCTACTAATAATTACGGACAACTTTTCAAATTTCATCTGTAATAATAATAGTAATAAGGCTACGGCCACACGTGTTTTTTTCCCGCCACAATTATAATCGCAGGGGTATGTTACACTTGTGTTTTTTTTTCTCTCCGGCGGCGATTATACTCTTAATTGCAGTTACCAACTAAATACATTGTGCAGAAATAGTTTTATGAAAGGCTACAAAATACTATCTTAAATTAAAACTAAATTTTTCTTTAAGTAATGTTAAATTATTTGGGGGCTCAAACCAGGGGCATATTTAGGGGTGGAGATCGTCCCCCCCACTTGAATGAAAATGTAACATTGAAAAGATACAAGGTAAAGGTCCAATGAGGTATCATTTTCAAAAATCAAGTCATTAATC
>QLNU02014802.1:161646412-161665877 GCA_006491805.2 Dysdera silvatica | reverse complement strand
TTCTCAGCGGAACACCCACACATTTCACCGTATTTCATTAAAAATAGCACACTTGTACATCACTCAACTTTAACTCAGCAGTGAATGGAATGACGTCATACGATGACAAAAATACGGCGGATATAAGACAGCTCTCTTTTCTAAGAGCCTCACACCAAACCTTTTATTATTGTTTTACGTCAACAGTTTCTTTTGGGAGATTATTCTTAGAAATTAACTTTTGATGGCGCGTTTATCTACAGTGCCGTTAATCAGGGTTTTACTCCAACGGTGGAAAAAAAACCACCTCACTAACTGCTTACTGTATTGTTTGAAGGTTGGTTCCCTAGGCATTAAGAAGCTCGGGATCCTATATCCTATATATATATAGAAAAATGTAGGTAAACTGCCATATAATGGGTTAGTGGGAAAGCTCTCGTTTACTTTGTTCTGAGTACATAGAGTCATTCCGTGAAGATTTGTTAGTATTCAACTAGAAAAAGGAGAACCACATGCTGAGTATCAACAAGGACATGTGTAACTCTAGCCGAGACGATAAATGGATGTCTTGATATGATAAATGGATGTCTTGAGACGATGAATGGATGCCATTCTTAATATGTAGACTGCACATTGAAGGAGAAAAGACAAGAACGTATGTATGAAAATACTTTTTTCACGAGGTGTTTATACTTGCGGCAAAGCTAACCTGGTACACTGTTAAGGCTACCGCGACTTATTCACGCCCGTGCAACAAGTATTCGTTCGCAAATTGGCGAAAAGTGAGATAACCCTCAACATTATTAGGTTATTTATCGCCTAATTTGGAATGCAGAAAAACGCAGTCGCCAAAATTCCAGGCGCCAAACTTCCTGCCAAGCAAACGAAGTCCTCTGAGTGGTCAGTTACTTGATCGACGTCAGCGTTTCCTATAATGATTCTTTTTCCTAAATTTAATAAATACCAGATTTTAATTACACAAACATGCCTATGTTTTATGTATTTGAGCATTATTTTAATGTTTTATGTACGAAATGTATCTTCTATTAACTCTGTTAACGTAAGAAAGGGCGAACTATATTGCACTGGCGAAATCATACTGCTCTGTGCCTTATCAGTATACCACGTTAGCTTTGCCGCGAGTATAGTGCCATTTTTTACGATTACTATCCTCACACCAGGTAGATATATACATTATTTTTTGCTTTGCCTCGCCATTCATTAGTACGCCGTCTCTGATCCTCCAGTATATGGTATACCTTGGTCTGCAATCTAGAACCATTTCGTTTGTTTGTGGTTTTCTTTCACAAGGATTTCCGAGGAATCTGAACCTCTGTTACCAAGGAAACCAAATCTCTGTTACCAAGGAAACCAAACCTCTGTTACCAAGGAAACCAACCCTTTGTTACCAAGGAAACTAAACCTCAAACTGTGATGGATAGAAAAACGCGGGAAGGACAACTCGGTACGCGTTCTACGATTAATTAATAAATTACGATTCATTAATAAATTTGCTAAAGTTAAAGCGAAAAATGTTCCGCTTTAGTTTAATTTTTTTTATATTAATAACAATTATATATGCATGCATAACGTGCATAAAAATCGAGACGTTCTTAGGATAGCCAATGCTACCTTTACTTAAAGTGTCATTGAAATTGGCGATTTCTAACGCCAATCGGCGTTACATTATTATTATCGGTATTACATTATTTAGTTATTTATTATAAGTCGTTGACATTATTAATTACACTCACCATTTAATAGGCTATATAAATGACAAACAGACATAAATTTATGGTTCTGATATAGCATGCTATTTTTTTATTCAAATATATTTTTGCTTTTAATAAACAAGATTGATAACAAATTTATATCATTTTGATATACAATTTTCTTTCTATTTCGAATGCATTTTTATTAATAAACAATTTAATATTATAATTATTTATTCTTGCATAATTTTCATTATAACGCCTCATGATCAATTAATGAGCCATGATGACTACAGGAGAGTAAAACGTAGAAACAGCTTTCCATTATATGAAGATGTTAAAACTACGTAAAGGCTAAAAGTAATATTTTTTGCAAAACTGAATTGCAAAAGTGAAAAATCAAAATCTTAAATAGGCAATCTATTGGTTTTTTAAGGCTATTTTAAGATGTTATACAATGCAGTAACATTCTTATGATTTTCACCCGTTCGTATAATCTCAAATTTTCGCTACCTCCTAAGAATTGTCAGCATTGGCTCAACTGGCTTCGAAGTGTAGAGGCATAATTTTTTTGGGGGGGTGTGCTATAGCTCCCACCTCAATGGTCAGCACATAGTATTACTTAGATATTTCACTGAATCAGAAATTTTCTAGGGGGTAATATTTTTCTAGTGGGGGATATGTCTACTAGTCCCCCCCCCATAGTTACTTACACCAACGGTTGTAAGATAGGTGGGGGACAGGAAAGGCCGCAAAGCAAATAGTTAGGAAGAGGGGGGGCCTGAAAATTAGGTTGCTTGTTTGTTTGTTTGGATTTTTTATGGCGCAAGAGCATCTGGGCTATACTGCGCCAAGAAAATTAGGTTGCGTCTGGGGCCTCTCAAATACCGAAACCGCCACTGGTCCTACTGTATTTTACCTACCCTCCATCCAAAAGTCCCTTTTTTTTGGATCCGCTTCTAGTTTAAACATATACATAGACAAATTCAAAATAATAACTTGAATTTGTTCTTTTCTTTAAAAAAAAAAAGCCCGCAGGGAATATCATTTTTAAGAGTTGCATATTCAAAAACGTGACAGAGTAAAAAATAAAATTTATAATGTGTAATTTTCTGATTAAGGAAATCGATTTTATTTTCATTATATATTATTTATAGTGACGTCGGGTTCTTATTTGGTCTCACAAATAAACTTTTAAGTTAATATATTCTGCTCCTGTAGCAGAAAGGTCACCTTCTCAGATTTTGCCGTGGTTACTAAAAAGATTACTTAAAATGAACAAAGACTTTCTGACACAAATTAGTATCTCCATGACACTATCTGTCTACGACAATATATCCCACGCATTATATGGAATATTGCTTTGTACAGCATTGCCTGGCTGCACTAGACATGGGCCTAGCGTGGGAGGATCTAGAGGCCGTTTGTGGTTTTCTCTTTTTCACTGTATGATTGATCGGATTGAACTTCGGTTGGGATTGACCATTTGTCTAGCCATGAAGACAAATAGCTTCCTTCTATCAAATCGATGGACCCTTTCCTAAATTAGATTTTCCCTACCATCCCAACAAAAAGGGACTTCGGTCATCGTTAAGACACGGAAAGCATGGGATGAAATAGAAATTCCTCTTTCCTTCATATAACGATTTTCCCTATGACCAGTGTTTCCGCGCAATTTCCCTCCGACTCATAAACATCTACAAAGTCCTCCCCTTTTTTTAAAATGGAAAATATTCGCTGATTGCAGTTGATTCGTCGGTTATCACGGTGGAAATGGTCCTGAATTTAGTGGCATGAACGTTTGAATTAATGTAGAGACAAAAATTAGTTTGACGCGTATATAAACAATGTCAAACTTCTTGGGGTTCAAGTATTACGTAAGCACCTTTGGGGTGGGGTTGTTGCTGTTGTGCTTATTTTCCTATGTTAGCTAATGTTAATTTTTACTTGCTGGGGGGGGTAGGGGTGGGGTGGGTAGGGGCGGGATACAAAAGCCAAAATATTGCTTATGTAATACTTGAACGCTTCCTTGTCTGGTATTCATTTTTTTTAAATTAGATAATTATTATATTTCAGCTGGCAGAATATCAAGACATAAATTTGAAGGCCGCTTATTCAAGAGAGTCCTGAGGTACAGTCCTTTTCCGCATTCCGACTCTAGTGTGTAAAACAAGTCTCTAGTGTGGGTAAAAGAACACGAAGTATGGAAATTGATACTTTGGATATTCTTGTTTTATGACGTAATAGAATCGTGGAATGAAAATTTTGGCACATTCTGCATAGCTTTGTCTGATGTTGATGTTACTTTCCATTGAAATCGCGCCATTGGCAATTAAGATTCAATATTTAGTGTAAAAAAATTGACGAAAACACTTTCTTCAAGATTAATGGTTTTCCTAACAAAGCAATTCACGTCGTTCGAACTCCGCAATGTGATCGATATCTTTCCTAGCAACTCCTATTTATCGATAACCGAACATGCAACGGTGGGTTTCTGACTTGACAACAAAGAACCAGAAGTCAACAGCTGCAAGCTGCCAGCTGTTGAAATCACCCAAGCATAAAAAAAAGATAAACACTCGCGGTATTGCCTGACGAAACAGGGTAAATAACATCAGGCGGGAAGATCTTAAAATCTTTACCCGAAATGAGATAAAAAAATTATAATAAGATTAATTAATATATCTAGATTTTTGTGTTTTTTATATTATTAATTACAGTAATGTGTTCACGTGCTCATCGCTCTCTTCCCCTAACACACACACACACACACACACACACACACACATCCATGAATAATCGTGTGACGTAAAATGTGGCGAATAAAATTGTGCAAACTGTCAGAGATTTGCTTAAAAGAGTTAACTCACCGAAATGAATTAAAGTTATAAATAACTCACTAAAATGAGTTGTGATTCAGTGAGTTCCTCAAGATCTACCTAATTTTGTTATCATCTGGCTGATAACAATAAACATTTAGCTAATCATTAATGAATGGTTAGCGTTTAAATTAGCATTATCTTAATAAATATTTATGTATTATTATTGAAATGTAAAATATCTCCTTGCTAAGTTTTAAAACAACTGATAAAAAAAATTGGGATAATTCTAGCTATATGTTGGAGTACTTATAGATATAAACTTAAAAGAAGAAATTGGTAACACTGTATGTTCACATCCTTAGTTTCAAATTTAAAAAATTATAGAAATTTGTTTCAACTGAATTTATTGGATGGGTAATAACATTAATTAACACGTTTCAATGATAAACGTGAGTAATTTTTATATACACGGGATCTTAAAAATAATTCATTATAAATATCATCCTCCAATGAAACGTGCAAAAATACGTTTCCGGTTATCTATCGCAATCACGCATCTATCATAGGCCAGGGAAAAAAATAAAAACATTTGTGCACATTGCAAATTATAGTATTCGAAGAAATACACATAACACATCATTAATTATATAGATCAGGGGTTCATTAACTTTCCCGGTTTAAAAGTAACCCGTAATATATATATTTAAAAAATAAAACAACAGAAAATAATTTAAAAGCATGAAAATGCTGATAGATGGCGCTTGTGAATGGACCATATCAACTTCGACAGCTGAAGTGTTAATCCAAAAATCGTATTTTATATACTTTTGATTAAATGGATGAAATTGTTACAATTAACATTATAATAAAATGCAAATAAAATTCAAATGTGTGCATAGATTTAATGTTCCTTTCTTGAATGATGAAAATCAGTGATGACACACCAGAAATAAATATTATGATGCAAATTCCAGACTTTAAACTTTGGGTTAATTCTTGGGGGTTCGCGGGTCAGAAAAGTTAAAGAACCGCTGATCTATACAATTAATGATATGTTATATGTATTTCTTCAAATACGATAATCTGCAATGTACACAATTGTTTTTATTTTTTTCCCTGACCTATGATAGATGCGTGATTGTGATAGGTAAGCGCAAATGTATTTTTGCGTGTTTCATTGGAGAATGATATTTATGATGAATTATTTTTAAGATCCCGTACATGTAAAAATTACTCACGTTTATCATTAAAACATGTTAATTAATATTATTTATTACTCATCCAATAAATTCGGTTGAAACATCGAGCCCTGGGTGAAAAAGCTTTAATTTGTAGCATTCGCCATTATATCCGCTCTCGAAGAGAATTCGAGTGCGAAAAGAAGGAACACGTTGAAATGTTGAACTTCAGGCCATCAGAAGGCATTTCGAAACACTCTAGGGGTATGTGCTCCTTGCGCCATGATGTCTATTGTTGCTAGATTGCAAACCTCCAAGGAGTATTCGACCTTTCTATGGCCAAATTAAAGGAACCCTCAAAACTAGACTCCAAGAGTATAAAAACAAATTTAGGACTCAAGATTTTAGTTCACTTCTTGTCAAACACTGCGCTGAACAGAACCATGTCCCGTGCCGAACAGAACCATGTCCCGTGCCGAACAGAACCATGTCCCATGCCGGCATAATGCAAAAATCCTGCGCAAAAACGTTCATAACCAAAATAGTCTAATATTCCTTGAAAGTTGGCAATCTATCAACAATAGACATCGTAACGCGTTAAATGAATTCCACAATCTACCCGCAGAATATGTAACGCTCAAATAATATTCTCGTATTTTAACAGTTTTCCACTGAAGATGAAGCTGCGATAGCTTCGAAATGTTTGCCGTCAAATTATTCTATGCACTTTTTTAATGGCTGCTTCTCAAGATGCTAATGCATTTGTTTCTAATACCAGTCGTAATTTATTTCGCATTACATATAGATGTTCATGGATAGGTTTACTGATATCTTTGACTGAAAAAAATGAATTAAAATTGGGTAGATGTCTTTTTTTCAACAAATGAAAGTTTGATAACAATTTAAGTAAAATGAATAAAATTGTGTAAGATGGAATCAGTTCACAAAATTACGATATTTAATTTCACAGAATTGCGAAGTTTAAATTCACATATGTGTTAAGTAACTTCGAGAAATTATTATTGATGAAGACTTCGTACAATGGTAAAGAAATCCTATAAAAATCAAAATTTGCCTTTTTGAACCACTAATATTAAGCTTTGCTTAATTTTAAAAAAAATCGTGCTGCACTTTTGTAAATAATTATTTAATATAATCGTTACAATTCAATGAAAAAGAAATAAAAACACAATTTAAATGTTTTAAAATAGATTAAAATCCAAAAGATGGTAGGTAGATTTGACACATAAAAGAAATCTATACTGGCACAAAAAAAATAATAATAATAAAAGTAAATAAATTAATGCGTAAATGAATGAATAAATAAATAAATAAATCTCGAAGTTTGAAATTATTTTATGGGAGGCAATAAATTATAGGATGTAAACTTTTATACTCGTAAAATTATACGGGCGTAAAGTTATATAGAGTGACTATTCTGGGAGCCCCTCTAAAATTTAACTTTACGGGTTTGGAGGATCAAAAAGCATTATCCAGCTAGAAATCTCAACTATTCGGTGCTAAAAAATCACCAAAACCTGTGTCAAATCGCGCCAAAAGTTCGTTGCTCGCGATATTTATTGCCGGATGGTTTTATCTTGGGGGGAAAATAAGTAGAAATTTTGAGGGATAGTGGAAGGGAAAGAAGTACACACAAAAACTGATAAGTAAAATAAATAAATAAATAAGAAATAAATAAGAACCTACGACAAACAATACGCAACGTTTTAGGAAATATTATACACTTTGTTAAATGAAATTACGTTTGACAGAAAATAAAATAAAAAGGGGAAGTAAAATTTACGCCTCTTATATGCGTTATTCGTCTTTTTTTTTCAGACATGGTTGAATACGTTTGATAACGAGGATATAATTTGATATAACTGAGTGTAACGCTTCACAATTTTGAGTACGTGTTCATATTTTTGAGTGCAATTGTTCACAATTTGAGTGCAACTGTTCACTTTTTGAATGCAGTTATTCATATTTTTGAGTAAAATTGTTCATATTTTTGAGTACAATTGTTCATATTTTTAAGTGCAACTAACTATTTGTGTTTTTGGGTACAACTGTTCATTTTTTGAGCGAAATGTTCATATTTTTGAGTGCATCTGTTCATACTTTTAACTGTAATTGTTTGTACTGTTGAATGTATCAGTTTCTTGTGAAAATAATTACGAGTATTGGCATAATTCGGCAGAGTTGTTAATTCGAGTATAACTGTAAACTAGTTTACTATAATTATAGACGCGTCATCGAACAAAGTTAGATAATCAAGTATAATTATAAACACGTGCATAATCGAATATAATTATAGGCACGCACATACAATCGAATATAATTATAGACACGAACATAATCGAATATAATTATAGGCACGTCGATAATCGAATATAATATAGGTGCATAGACGAGGATAATCACAGTTATAGTTGAGCATAGCTATTAGTGATAGAAACTAATGCTAGGATAACGAAGATATGAAGCTATTCACGAAAGCTATAAGATATAAAGCTGTAACGCTATAAGATAAAAAGCTGTAACGCTTTAAGATATAAAGCTGTAACGAAGATACAAAGATATTCATATCTTATCTTTCAACGTAGATCCATAGCAAAATTCCAATTGTCACAAACTTATTCAATTAACCATTGATAGTTATATAATACGATGAAACCTGTCCATAACGATAGTGTATATAATAATATTTTCTTCCGGTCCTGAAAGATATAGAGAGTATCATGTTCAACATCGTCGAAAACGATGCATTTTCCACCCGGTCCTTTTAGTACCTTTATAGATATAGTTCACCGTATTTATACAAATATAATAAACTCACGCTTCCAGTCAACGGAATAATCGCCAATGAAAGATACTCTCGCCAATTCTGGCGGAATTTGAGATCAAACACGTTAATACCTAACAGAAGGACGATGGTGGGAGGTCTGGAAGAAATTTCTGGTTTCCGATAAATATCGATCGCCACGACGTAACTTGGCTATCAATTTTTATTCCAGAGTTCAGGTGGGGGGCAACGTAGAGGTCGAAGATTTATTCCTAAGCCCCTTCCCACTAGATTCCGATGTCTGCGTAATTGAACGTTAAATCTTGAACTCTTCCAGAGGAAAAAAATGTTAACCCCAGATAACAAATGTAAAAATGAACTTTTCCATAAAAAAGCAAGATTTTCACCAATATGGCATTCAAAAACTGTAAGCGTATTATTTAATCATAGCAATTAAATTGTATACTTATACCTACATTTGCATATCTGACATAATATCCTCGGTCATGGTTATGTCAACAGCTGATTGGTCATAATTATACCCAATATTCTTAGTTAATTGGATAATGTTAAGGAAGATTGGATACCGACATTGGCGTCCGACGGCATAAAGATATTGGGGGGGGGGACAATATGCCTTTAAAAGGCATTTTGTTTGAAATTGAAGGAGGATATGTAACACTAATGCCAACATTGGGGGGACGGGTCCCCCTGTTCCTCCCCCGCTAACGATGCTCGTGGATACCGAAATCAAGATCGTTGGATAATTACTCATTCGCTGCTAGATAATAGCTTTCTAAGATATCTGTGATAAAAGCTTTCTACGGCGTCTGGGATAAGAGCTTTCCAGGAATCTGTGATCAAAGCTTTCCACGGTATCTGTAATAAAAGCTTTCTAAGATATCCGTGATAAAATCTTTCTACGGTATCTGTGATAAGAGTTTTCTAGGAATTTGTGATCAAAGCTTCCTAAGATATCCGTATGGTATGGTACATGGAAATAAAATGGCAAATGACGAAGATGGGAATATGATATCCTAATTTCGTAATGTTAAAAACAAATTTGTACAGCAATAAGAAATCAAATATTTCCCCCAAGTATAAAGATGCAGCGATAGAGAAAACAGAAATATTTGACAAATAGCAAACTTCGGTCCCCAATGTCTTATTCAGTGCAATAGGAGTGACATGCTTTAGACCAGCGGTCGTCAACCTTTCAGGTCTCGAGGACTTCTAAATTTACAATTTTAAATCGGAATAATTTAAATCATAATTTAAAATGGACCACATTTCTTAAACTTAGTGCAATATAAAGGCGAAAATTGTCATTCAGAAGATGAGAATTTCTTAGAATATTATTTTTGTTTTATTATTAATAAAACATTAAAAATGCAAATAATGTCCCGATCTTTTCTGAGGACCGCCAAATTTTTTCGTGGACCACCGGTTGGCGATCGCTGCTTTAAACTCCTTACCGGACACGATTATTTACAAGAACAGTTACAGAGAATTGCAAACAGTTACAGAGAATTGCAAACAGTTACAGAGAATTGCAAACACGATTATTTACAAAAACAGTTACAGAGAATGGCGAAGTCGTCTGACTGCCCACTGTGTTGAAGAAAGTAAATGGCTTGATCCTACCTTGGATCCTGTAACTCCTAATTCAGCGAGACCAGTTATTTCCTGTAAATCATTATTTTTACAAGCTTTAAGGAGCTCTTGTTCATATGGGACTGTCCACCGTTATATAGTCGAAAGGCTTGAGACCATATATAGTATAAAAAAAAAATAATTCATCTGATCATTTTTGGATTGTTTATTTACCGAAACTCGATTCCTTCTGCATTATATCTGATAATTGACCATTGATACATTTCCTGATTATCTTCAGGTTATTTCTATTGCAATCCCTTCGCGAACGACCAATTGCGAGATGTTTTTTAAACTGTTGATGAACACTCGCTTAAACGACAGTCATCGTTTATTTGTTCTTCGTATCTCCGTTTTTTTTGGGTTTTTTTCCCGAACGTCATCAATCCAAAATCCACAAAACGAAGACAAATATACTTAAAGTGGAGAAACCATGTAGGCGTACTTACGGCGCCATAGAGATTCAAAGATAACAGCAAACTAAATGGCTGAGCACAGATTTCCAGCCATGTTTCGATGCTGCGACAAGAAAAAGGAAGAAGTGTGTGAAATTGCGTATGGGGGTTCAGTATTTAGTGATTACCAGAATACAATATAAAATATAATTTATACTTGACCAATTGTTTGTTTTTTTTTGTTTCACATTTAAAATATTTTTGAAGTAAAAACTTCTATAAGGAACTTGAAAATTATGCAGTTTAGGTTATACAATCCCACCCTTTCTCTCTCTTTTCCTTTTTCTCACCTTTTCTCTCTATAAATGTACTTTTCATTTCTTATTATTACTGCTGTTAATAGTTATTTTTATAGCGTTATAAAGTATTTTGTTACGTCAATGTCATTAATATTTCTTACGTTGTAAGCAAATAGTGTGTAATATATAAGAAATGGATTTGATAAAATACATTTATTAAAAATAATATATTTATGAATATATAATATTAAAAATGTCAGGTGGGCTATGGAGAGCCTAGAAATGGCCCCCAAGTGAAAAAAATTGATAGCCACTGGCTTCAATAATGAAATATTCGACTCGCAGTATGTCGAATATCCAAGTATTAATCAGGTTAATACTTGGTTAATACTCGTAATACAGGTTAATACTTGTTACTTCCAAGTTAAATCAGGGCGGTTGTCACTTACTATGTTTATTATTTTCAGTGTCTTACGTAAGCATAGTTAGTTCGCATAGTGATAACGGTGAGTGGTGGGGTGGGGGGAACCCCACATTGTCAGAAAAAATAAGCAGATCTCAAAACCCCTTTTCCCCAAAGATGCTTACGTGTTACCTGAACGGCCCCTCATCGCCTGCGTAGACAAAAAGTTAAATCTAAACGTGTAACGGTCCGCTATATGTATATATTTTTATTTTATTTATTTATTTTTTTGAAAAAGTAATTGAAAATCGCGGCTTCATCAAGTTACGTGTTGTCTGCGTCTACAAAACAAAATGCTTAATGTTCCGTTCACGAAAACCAGTCGCAGGTCACTGGTTTACTTGCTTAAACCCATTATTATCTAACTGTGCAAAAACAAAATACAAAGTGAAAATAAAAAAAATAATGTTCAATTTAAAGCGGCATTTGGAAGTGAGAATTTAAGGGAAAGTTGATTGTTGTTCTCTTTGGAGATATTTCAAAATTTTGGGATCCGAATTTCGGGGCGTCACGTTCTCATCCGCTTTTCTGAGAAAATTTGACGAATATCTCTATAATCACTTATGCGTTTCATCCGTTTCATCACTATGCATTTCATCATTTGGCTTTCCCAGGGAGGGGAAGTTGATGTGTGTTGTAACCCGCATTGCGGCATAATTTTGTATATATGAATATATGGAGTTGTAGCTCTGTAATCTCCCCTTATGTACTTTATTACTGTGTACTTAAAAATCAATGAAAAAAATGGGAAAATAGATTAATAAAATGAAATGAAATAAGACTGCAACCCGCTTATGAAGTTTCTGCGTACGCCTACATCACACACTAATATATTTATGTAAATTTCATGAGATCCACGTAAGTGCTTTATAATTTAAAAATAAAATTGTGATTTCTGTTATTTTTGAAGAAATTGGGAAATAATCTAATAGAAATTCTTTTTACTTGATTAAATAAACGAATCATTTACCGATCCAGTGAACGGTCGTTCACATTTTCCTGATTTGAAAGCGCAATTTAAATTACTTGGAAAAATAACGGACTCACGCCGATTGAATTTCGTCTCGCAATACATGCGGCTAGCATCAAGTATATATCATTCACAATAAACCGAGTTCTTTCGATTCGATTTCGTATTAATCGAATCGAGACTGTGTATCGATTACTTGACTCAAAACATTGATAATTATCGAGAAAAGTAGTAAAGCTGGAGGTTATTTTCCCCTGGAATAGTGGTATTTCCACGGTGGAAAAAAGAAATTGACAGAACGGTTCAAACGGCAGATCAATACGGATGTTTAGTATAAATTGATCTACGGCTGGGTAGACGAAGGGACATAAATAAACAGGTGTAGACGAGATTGTGTAATGGAAAGATCTGACATAATGGATGTGCTGTCATGGGCATATCGACAGGTTTATGACAAGCAAACAAAGGAGACCCATATTAAAAGCTGACGAACATAGTGAACCCGGGGAAAGGACAGGAAAAGTGACAGATATTGATCAGCAACAGACAAGTTTTGGGAACAATTCATCGAGAAAAATGTCCTTTGGGCAATTTACTAATTTGTTTAATTAATAAATTAATTCAATTTACTAATTTAATCTGTTAAAAAAATCTTAAAATGAGAGGTCATTTCGATCTTTTTGAATTTCATATAAAGGGTGATTTTAAAGAAAAAATAAAGCAAATTAAAATAAATGATGTAAACGCTGAGATGGCCAGCTTTTATATTGTGCAAGATTGCCAAGTTTTTCATTTTGATTTTTTAAAGGGGAATAAATCGATAAAACTATCGATATTTAGTTTCTAATATCGATTTTACTGACACTATCATTGAAGCACATTTGATACACGCGCACTACATCGGCTAGACGAAGAAGTGCTTTACGTCTCAGATTAAAATAGCATCAAAGATACGTTGAAAAGGCCGGATTCAGTAAATCCTCCATTGCAGGTCACTGCCGGAATGATAATCATAAATCTAATTTTCACAACGCCACCATCATTCATCAACCCAAGTCTTCTGTAGAATTGGATTTTTTGGAAGCATTTTTTATTCACAAACACTCCGGTGACATTGTACATGATCACAGGGCCACTCTCATACTTCAATCAAGCTTGGAGAAACCTACTGTAAGCTTGCAGAAATAAGTATTGAAGAAATTGAAGTACATAATTCCACTAAGTTGAACATAATAATTATTAACACTTTAAATGTTTAGAATAATTCATTAATACATACCAGAAAAATAATTAATTAAATACAACGTTAAAACAATTTAATACGCCTTCGTGGCGGAGCCTTTGTGGTACGTGTGACCACGCCGATGGTAAATTGAAGACTCATTTGGTTTTAGAATTCAGAAAACAATTACACAAACTGTTGCCAAATATAAAAAGCGAAATTATAAAAACACAAAATATTTTGCCACATATGGAAGGTGAAAGCATGTGCAGCCAGTGAGCAATAATTGTGCTATAGAATATTCAAAGGTTCCAATCGATAGTGAACAATGAAATCTATCAATCCATGTGCACAAAATTTGCATAAGGGACCGTCTCCATATTTAAACTTGCAGAAACTTTGAAAATTCCAATGGTAACACCTAAATTTGATATCATCATCGGATTCTAGACTATTTAATTAGGCTAATTTAAAATTTTGGCGCCATTCTGTCTATTAAAATTCGACATATTCAATAAAATGTCTACGATGGCTTTCACTATGATAAAAACAATAATGTTATTCACTAAGTATAATTTTAATTTCTTCTTAAACATATTAAAGACATTAATATTCCTAATATATTCTGGTAAATTGTTCCAATTCTTAATTCCAGAATATTCTATACCCATTCTAAATGACTTTGTTTTAATTTTTTGTAATCTTCACTGATACTGTTTTCTAAAATTTCCATAATATCTGTTTTCTAGAGTGTGTATACCGATATTACCCTTATTTTTATTGTTCTTTTATTTGTTCAAACATTATTTTAAGTATACAAGATTTATATTATTGATCCATAGGCATTATGTTATATTTATTAAATAATACCTTATAATTTAATCCTTTATCTTTTTTAATTAATTTTATAAATTTAATTTGCAATGATTTAATTAATTTGAAATTACTTTTGTTTAAATTACCCCAAATACTATTGCAATAAATTAGATGACTACGAATAAACGGATCATACAAATCCAGCAATATATTTTTAGGGAGACCCCTTGTTAATATTCTCAATATTCCATCATCCGAACTTACCTTTTTTTTATTTTTTCTACTTGTTTATTCCATTTTAAGTCTTATTGTCGAGGTTACAGCCAAAAAATCCAATTCCTCTACAATTTCAATTTATTTTTTTCATTTATACAAATTTTATCTACATCTCCCATATTTATTATTTTTATTTAAAAAAATATTAGTTTAGTTTTGTTTACTTTCATTTTATTAACTTTGAACCAATGCTCATATTTTTTAACCATTTTCTGTCCCGTCCTCATTAGTTCTTCCATATTATTCTCCTGAAAAAGCACGCTAGTAACATCAGAGACTTTTGGCTATTAGTTTCAACTTCTTCATAAGCATTCGGTGTAGCTTACTGCGTTTGTGTTGCTACACCAACTACTCCCTTATCAACAACTAAATAGGATTAGCTACTTAAAGAGCCAGTTCGTTATAAATACAATTCAAATGCATTTTAGGTTTAAAAGTTGTTTTATAAACGCCGAATTTATTATTACGTGTGATAATATCAACATTATTATTGTATAATATTATGGTTATGGTATTTTTTATTTTGAAAGTAGTTTTAAAAGTTTAAACACCGTAAAAGACAACCATAAAATACTCAGTCTTATGGGGAAAAGCTACCAGAGAAAAAAAGTCATTTCAGGGAATTATAGGGAAAAAAAAGGAGAGAAAATCCCTCACCCCCAGAGGAGAACTCTAGCATAAAGAAAGCTATTTATAATTCTCTGGCCTTACTTTTTTTTTATCCTTTTCCGCATAGGATTCACGCCTTCTTGAACCTCACCCCCAACAAACCGAAATCTTTAATTATTTCGGTCTAGAGAATATCCCTCCGTGGTGAAAAAAAGCCTTATAAAAAAGATTAGTTCGCAAAAAGTAGGGGCAAGTGTGCAAGAAAAACCCAGTGACTGGAATGCATTTGCTCGACTAGGAATGCAATTACAGGCTCTTCCTCATTCTTTAATGAGAATACCGGGCATCTAATCCACGTTAATTTTTTGCCTCAATCGCTCGGAGCGCCCCATTGTCCTCCGACCCCAGGGGCTGAAGGGAGAGAGAGGAAAAAAGGGAATTTTTTTTGCCCCTCTCCAACCTGGGGATGGCACGCTGATTAAAAACTTGATAGATTGCCTCAAGCCTTAGAAGAATAATGAGAATTCTTTTGTCAGATGAAAGGGTTCATTCCGCCCCCTCCAGATCTTAATGTTGCCCCCCCGGAAAGCTGGTTCCTGCGTCTCACGATTACGGTTGTCACCCACTGTGAGGTACTTCCTTTTTTTGTGCTCTATAGAAAATAAAAATACTTTTTTTTTTTATTGTAATTTTGGGATAAGGGAGCTGATGAAGAAAAATGAAGTGGCTTATTATGGTTGATGCAGGTTGATCTGGGATTATGAAGATGGATGGCATTTAAAAGAGCCTATTTATAGAGTCTGCTATAGCCATGGAAGAAGGACATTAGTTTCTACATGAAGAGACAGTTAAATGTATATTATGTCATGATTACATAAATTGCTAAATGTATTATGTCATGGCTAATTGGTTTAGCCCCATTGGTTGCGTATGACTTATTTCTCCTAATGGTCATTGTCAAGGTCAAACAGATATTTTCATCTTATTTAGTAATGGATTTTGATAGGTAATTAAGAAGAAAAGGAGGAAAAAGAGAAAGGGAAGAGACGGCAAAAAGGGTAGAAAAGAGAAGAGTAAGAGGAATAGAAAGATGAAGAGAAAGAAGAGAGAGTGGAGTAGAGAAAAGAAGAACTATGAAAATGCACACATTTTCGAAATTGAAAGACTATCTACGGGAGTAAACGTAATTCAATCTTCTTCTATGTGTGCAATATAGTAAGCTAATGCTGTTGTGATAATTATTATTTAGTTTCAAAAACTCCAAACCGAATAAAAGAGCTAGTATGGAATTTGCATGAAATATACAGTTGGAGGAAGAACACAAAGACATGGAGAAGCAGAAAGGTAAATATCCTGATTGCAGTTTTCGAGGTCCAGCATATGACACCGTCTCCGGCAGCTATACAGCTTCACAGCGACTTTTTATATTGCTTACGAGTCAATAACTTTTTGCTAACTGTCAGTTGAGTTAGTTAGTTGTTGCGAGTCAACTAGATAAAAAGATCTTTAAAATACAGCGACACATTAGCGTAAAACCCCTGGAATTATGGGCCGACGCATCAGCCGCCATTTTGTTGTACACCGTGTTTTATAACGCAAGGTTTACCATTGGAAAGTTAATAGTCCATTCCCTTCTTCTTGCAGGGTCCATTGTAAATCTAAACATTCTATGTTTATCCTTCGAGTGATATGAACAATTCACAGCGGCACACCTACCCATTTCACGCTATTTCATTGAAAATAACAACTTGCAAATCACTCAACTTTGCACAGCGGTGAATGCTATCACGTGGTACTACGACATCAAAATGCCTGATGCGCCAGTTACCTTGCCTCTACGTATTAATTAATTTTTGTTACGTCTGTCACAATATTTTGTAAACTTCGTATAACTTTGCAAAATATTCTACAAAGTCGTGTGTTGTGAACTTGGTGAATCTAAGAACTTTTCTTATGAACGTAAATTGACTTGATATGCCATTTAAGCAGTACATTCAGTTGATTGAAAATAGTTAAGCCATAAAATAATTTGTTATACTATTACAGCTCTTATTTAATGCTATAAGGAAAAGATATGTTTACTCTTTATATAGGCATATATATTAACTTTCTTTTCCCCAATGTTCATCATTTTTTCAATGAAAATTGGTGATCATTTGGTGTCCGATAGTCAAACTGTCGATGATAGCGAGATCATCGATCATTCATTGGGACGCCATGATAGGTATCTGGCATAACCTCGGCCCACAGCACTCGGCCAGTTTATAGAGTGCTCAGCTTCTGGAAGGCCGACCGAGCCCACTCCTGCTTAACTTCGACGATTATATTTAGGACCGGTGTTCCCAACAATGGACGGCCGTGTGTATGTGTATGTGTGTAGTCTCTTTGCATCAACTTCGATATAAACGAAAATTAATTTCACTTTGGTGAATTTAATAAAAAATATATTTCGCTTTTAAGGAACTGGCAATGGAAAATACAAACCAACTGAAACGTCAAGTGCATTTTTGGAGATGATTATTCCATAATCTTATTGGTTGCCTTTAATCTGAGGGTGTGGCTATGGGTGCTATGCTTTAAACCTGAGAGTGTGGCCTGTATGTATATATATATATATGAGACAAGACCGTGCATGAGAACGAAACACACAAGCTTTACTGGGATAGAGCAATCATAACAGACAAGACAGTCCCATAACCGTCCTGACATAACCCTCGTCGATAAATCGAATAAGACCACGTACTTAATCGACATAGCAGTACCCAACACCAATAACATACAGACAACCTACACAACGAAAATCACCAAGTACCAAGATCTCAGACATGAAGTACGAGATATATGGGGTATGGAAAAGATCTTCATCATCCCGTTAGTCATCTCAGCAACAGGGATAGTACCAAAAACGCTTGCGACGAATTTGGGAATACTCAACATTGACCCAAACACCTACATTGAAATACAAAAAGCCACAATCCTAAACACGTGTCACATTGTCAGGAAGTTTCTAGACATGGCACATTAAGAAGTGATGTAAAAAAGAGGCTTGGGAACATGGCGCTCTGCCCGTCCCAAAGCCTGTTACCGCCAAGAATGGGCGAGGAAAACTTTTATATATATCATTATCATTGCATTAAATACAGTGGACCATATTCAAGTATTAAGAGAATTAATTGAAAGAACACATGAATATGAACTTCCATTGTGTGTGGCATTTATTGACTATGAGAAGGCCTTTGACTCTATTAAAACATCAGCAGTCATCAACTCTTTAAGATCAACAGACATCGAGGAAGTGTACATTGACATGGTGAAACGTGTGTATAAAAATGCAAGTGCAAAATTTCGGTTACATAAAGATACCGAAGCTATCAAAATTGGTAAAGGTGTGAGGCAGGGAGATACCATTTCTCCAAAACTTTTTACTTCAGCTTTACAGATGATTTTTCAGCAGATAAATTGGAATAACAAGGGAATAAAAATAAATGGTGAATATTTAAATCATTTGCGGTTTGCTGATGACATTGTTATTTTTTCAACGAACCCATCAGAACTCCAAGACATGGTACAGGAGCTCTCAACTAGAAGTAAAGAAGTTGGACTCAAGATGAACCTACAAAAAACTAAGATCATGTTCAATAATTTCGTAGAGGAAACAAAAATACAAGTTGACAACATTGAGCTAGAAATTGCTGATTCATATATTTACCTTGGCCAGCTGATTTCAATGGATGGCAACATTATGAAAGAACTCAACAGACGTATTAAACTTGGCTGGAGTGCATTTGGAAGAAACAGTTTTATCCTGAAGGGGAAATTGCCTTTGTGTCTAAAAAGAAAGGTCTTCAACCAGTGTGTATTGCCAGTCCTCTCTTATGGATCAGAGACATGGAGTCTAACAGTTGGAGCAATACGAAAGTTACAGACAACGCAAAGGAGCATGGAGAGGTGCATGCTTGGAATAACTAGGAGAGATCGAAAAAGGAACACTTGGGTGAGAGAGCAAACTAGAGTGGAGGACATCATTGTTAAAGTAAAAGGGCTGAAATGGCGATGGGCTGGGCATATTGCAAGAAGAACTGATCAACGATGGACAACAGAAATTCTGAACTGGATTCCAAGAGACCACCGAAGACCTAGAAAACGTCCTCAAACTAGATGGGTGGATGAAATAAGAAAACAGGTTGGGGTGACGTGGAAGCGAATTGCTCAGGATAGACTTGTGTGGAAAGCATTTGGAGAGACCTTCATCCAGCAGTGGATAGATAATGGTTGAATATGATGAT
>QLNU02014802.1:161624861-161636441 GCA_006491805.2 Dysdera silvatica | reverse complement strand
AAAACCTCTTATAGAAAACACTTATATTAAAGACTATACTTATAGAAAACGCTGTCTTAGGTCAGCATTGGTCTTTATTTTCGTAATTTCTTGCAAAAAGTTTGCTGAAAGCCCTGCTATTGCTAATAATAATTTGTGCATAATAGTGTAAACACATACGTCATTTCAAGTTTCATTTAATAATCTGCTTCTGACTTCTTTCTGCCGAACATGTTTGAAGTTTTTATATTTCAATGAAGTTTTGGAATCACAAGGAGTTATTGGAACTCTTGGCGTCTTCCATTTTCAGTAAATTATCTAGCAAATTAATAATTAAATCTCTATAAATAAATTACATAATAACATTAATTAATAAATAATGAAATTCAAGGAAATGGAACTTCCGAAAATGGTTTGAAACCTTGGAAGAACCATGTCCCCAACTCCCACAAAAGAAAAAAAAAATCCAGCCTTATTTCTAAATTTGTTAAAGAGTAGGAAGAAGACAAAATTCTGTCCAGAGAACTTTTGCATAAAATTATAAACTTTCTTAATAATTTTTTAGTTGAAGCTTTCGAACTAACGTGTTTTTAGCTTTTCATTAAAACATTTTTATTAATCTTACATAAATTATAATTCTGTCTCTTGTTTTGGTATCCATGCTAAGCAGAATAAGTAACGGGCTACTTGAAAAATATTTGTAATTTCTAGTTAAGTTTGCGTATATGGTCACTAATTTTGGCTTAAATGGTCACTTTTTTTTTTTTGCAAAATTTTTCACTAAATCAACTATTTTTGAGGAAATAATGGCTGTGACTCCTAATTGCATTTGGAATCAGTCTGAATAGTACTATTTTTTGTTTTCACTAGTTCCATGATGCCCATAATCAGAATGTCGAAAGCATTAAAACGGCAGGCATCCACCACAATAGGTAAGAATGGTTTTCTCTTTAAATTCATTGAAGTAGAATATTTAAATAATTTTAGTGGTAATTAAAATAAATCAGATGCTTGCGTTATACTTGAATTTCTCTGCAAAATCAATGCAAAGTTCAACTGCATGGAGTGCATCTTGTGCTTCAACTTCCAGGGCAAGTCTTATTGTGACGTGGGGATAACGTGTTTGTCAATTGCTCCATTCATCCAGGTTTCATAGAATGCATGCCACATTCTTCTGCCTGCCATAGTCCAGGGTTTAGACTCTCCAAAACACTATGAGCAGCATAATGTTAACTGTCCTGGCCCTGTAAACTAAAGCTAAAACTTCTAATGCCTTTGAGCCATTCTTTTTTTTTGCTCTTGCAGAGTCCTCGAAACTATTTTCATTTGTGTATTTCACATTCCAAGATGGCACGATATGGGTCATCCAAAATTGTTGGCTTAACATAACCATCAAACTAACACACATTTGCACACTACTACACTTACTCAAACCCAGCCCAAAGGCTACAATTTTGCCTACTGGGGTGCGAAATAATTTCTTAATCATGAGGATATTTGATATTGTGTAATATCCTTAAAGCCAGCTAAAGCAACTAATAGGAATGGCTAACACCAAAATTAAAACAACAGCAAGAGGAAGTGGTGGTGTTATATATATATATATACATACAGGGTGCACCAGCTTAAGTTGGTACTGTAAAATATCTAAAATAAAAAATAAGCATTTTACAAACAAATGTTTGAAACAAAAGTTGAAAAATTAAAAGGGAAAGTATTTTTCATTGTCTATATTCGACTCGGAGGCCATTTCTAACATTATTTGTAGGTCAAACTCATTTTTTCAAAGGGAAACCTATATTTTATTATTCATGCAAAAATAAACAACTTTTGTTGAAAGTATTTTTTCGATTTAATGCTTAGTTTCCAAGTTATTTAAAAAATAAACTTAAATAAAACAATTTATGCCGTATCATAGAAAACTAATTCCCCCTCCCTCAAGACAAGCAACTTTTGTTCAAACTTTTTTTTGTAAAAGGCTTATTTTTTTTTTAGATATTTTACAGTATCAACTTAAGCTGGTCCACCCTGTGTATAACTTTAAGTCCAGGATATACTGGAGTTGCCAAAATTATCCCTCCGTTTGTTGTGTGGAGCACATTTTGGTCTGGCCCTGATCGTTATTAAAACATTGCTTATAACAATTTGATTTATATTAAGTATATTTGAAAACATTGGAATATTAATTACATACGTATGCTGTTTCCATGGACACGTTTATAGCAAAATTGAGAGTTTCAATCAAGAAGAACTTGCAAAAACTCTTCAATCTGTGGTTATGGTCCAGCATCTCTGCAAGTCACATGAAGATCAAGAAAATGAGGTATATTTCTATCATTTTCTGGGGTTGCGTGCATGTCTGAGTTATTTAATTATGAATCACAGGTGGTGAATAGATATGTCAGGATACGCACTTTCACATTCTTTTTGTATGAGAAGTGTCTATCTGTGATCACTGGACAAGCAAAAGTCTTGATTAAACATTTGCTTAGAAAGGGCCATGGTATGCAGGACACATCAGCATTTCTATTGGATTTTAACAGGGTGTCTACTCATCTGGAAAGTCAGGGAAATTGGAAATACAAAGGCCAAAGTCAGGGAAATTTTAAAGTCATTGTTATAATAAATAACTTATTAAAATAATTTTCCTGAACTGTGCTTTTCATACCACATTACCTACTGAAAAATTTGAAAAACTTGTACTTTTGACTAAACTTCTTCCAAAAGTTACCATTTTTCACCAAAACTAATATAATTTATATAAAATTATTAAGCCTATATATTTTTCAGAAGAAAATGTTTGCCAAATATGTAACTAAAACTTGAAAAACAAAAAGTGTTTTTAGCTAAATTATCCAATCTGTAAGGGATTTTGATCCTACCAGTCCTCTTTTTCTTATATATGGTCAATATACTTTAAATGGAATAGAAGATGAAGCATCAGCTTTGCGATTATATAATTAAACTCTTTTATAATGAACTCAAAAAGGGCCAAATGAAAATATCATTGTAAACAATTATTGCGGGCTTTTTGCATAAAGAAATACACTTTTTAATACAGCTTTTGAATTTGTAAATTTACTTTAATTGAGTTATAAATGGCTTTGGAGTTTGTGTTAGTGGATTTTATGGTCTTAGAAACTTATTTTTATTACGCAAATTTTAATGCGTTGTGTGTTGTTTACTGTAATTAGCGACTGGAAATCGATTAAGATTTGGTCTGGAAACCTGGAAAAGTTAGGGAAGTTTGAAATAGAATTTAGGTAGACACCCTGTTTTAAGCTATTAGCTTTTTGTTTGTTTTTTCCCATGAAAGCCAGTTAATCTTGGCTTTTAGACTAGTGTAAAATTGAGTTGCCAGCAAATTTGTCAACTCATATAAATATTTTTAGAATTACTAACTTTTTTTTTTCCCCTAAGATCAATGAGGAGTGTAAATCTGTGCTCGCCGAGCAAGCAAATGTGAATAAAGAAATGATGGCCACCTTCCTGTTAAGCGAAGATTCTGTAAAGGTGAGTGTTGAAATAAAATATATGTGCATCGATATATATTTTCCGTGTTTCGTAATCAAGTTTAATGCCACTAAAACATCACTGTGTTTTTTTCTGGAAACTGGATTCAATTCTCGAAAACAGTGCTATGGTGATGATATAAAAATTTAGTAGCATAAATTTTATCCTTTAATAGTCATTTTTCATCAGGCGAGTTATTGTATATCTATGGCTTTTTGTGCTTGATGAGCTGGGCTAAAATATTCGTGTGCTTTGAATTGTGTTGGGGTTCTGATTCGTATGATGTGCATGGTTTGTACGGGGTCTGGAAAACTGGGAAAAGCCTTGAATTTTAAAAAATCCTTTCAAAGCCTTGAATATCCGGGAAAAATACCGGGTTTTTCATAATGGCTGGAAAAATCCTTTAACTTTTATTTTATTTCCCTAGTAGGTTATTTTTAGTCACTTATAATTTGGGTCTCTGTATTTTGATTATCGTCGCATGCATCTGTAGTTGATGATGCTTTGGCTAAATAAAGCTTTCCATGCTATTGCTTAATTTATTTTATTACAGTTAACAGCAACCAGCTGAATAAACCCAATTGCCACTTCTTTCTTTCATGTGTTCTTGTTGAATATCTACGCCTCCTATTGGCTCCAGTTTCCTGAGGCAATTACATTGTTACTGGTGGCTAATTTTCAACTAGAGATTGTTTTGTAAAGACCACTTGAAATATGAGCAAGCAATCCACCTTAATTAAAATTAATAGTTTATATAAGATTATTAATAAAGTATTGTTTAAATTAATAGTTTATTAATAATTAGTTGTATTTAACACAACTTTAGATGGGAAATTCAAAGTGATACTTCTTACAAAAATTGATATAAATGCTCTTGAAAATGACAAGCAAAATATGCTGAAGATGGTATCCAATTGTTTAATGAGAAAGTCTTAGAAACTTCGACGATTACTGTTGCCATATTTGACACACTTCAATGGCCGGATGGTACAGATTTATTTAATTCTGGAGAAAGTAAAATAAAAACGTTAGGCTTAGATTATAGAAAGTTTCTAAGTAGTAAAGATGAGACTGAAGAAGAATTTCTTGGTGATCTTCTAACAGAGTGGTTTGATCTAAAAGCACTTGGAAAAAAATTAAATACAATTGTTGGAAAAAACTGAATCGATGAAAGACAGATTTCCACATTTGAGTTCTCTACTCAAGATGATAGTTGTTACCAGTTTCCACAGCATCATGTGAGAAAGGATTTTCTCACATGAACCTGATAAAAAGTAAATT
The DNA here is from genome assembly GCA_006491805.2 of Dysdera silvatica. Lineage (NCBI taxonomy): Eukaryota > Metazoa > Arthropoda > Arachnida > Araneae > Dysderidae > Dysdera > Dysdera silvatica. The sequence goes on along the minus strand of QLNU02014802.1, from coordinate 161,631,668 downwards.
AAGAAACAAATTGGAAGTAAGCAGTTTGCAAAATTTATTGATAAATTTGAATGGACTTTATTTAAAGAACTTTAATCCTGATAAAGCTGTTGACTATTGGTATTTTAAAACAAAAGCTGCGAAGCATGTCGAAGGACATAAACGCAATGCGTAAAGTGTGTATAAATTGAATATTTATCTACTTAGTAGGATCTTATTTGTGCTAAATTTTCTTTCATGAAATTAGATTGCCTGGCTCCTGATATTTCAAGGGATTTTTCAATCCCTGCAGTAAAATCTCTATTCAGCGACCACCTCCCTTAATGACTGCTTTTTCTGGAAATAGATTTTCTCATTCCCATAGATCCAATGCTAAATTTATCTCTATTCAGAGACCACCTCCCTGATCGACTGCCTTTTCACGGAACCGATGGTGGTCGCCATAGGGAAGTTTTACTGTACATGTATAAATGTGCTGTTTGTTGTTCTAAGCTGTCGTGCAGTGCTTAAATGTAGAACTGAAATCTATTTCAATATTGATTATTCAATTCTGACGAAGTCTGTCGATTTTTTGTTATGATCTTAGCTCTGGCAGTTTATTGATGTAATGTAGTGGTCGGCAAACATTTGAGGCCAAAGAACCAAACCTGTTCTTCACAATAATTCAAAAATTATTCGGGAGCCATAAATATAGTTTTACAGATAAGGAAAGTTTAAAGCAAAGTTGTAACATTTATTATGTCTTTATTACATGAAAAAATCTGACAAGAAATTGCTCTCATTGGTTTTAATGAGTGCGAGCACTGAGCTTGTATTTCCTAAGAAGGTTTTTGCGTATATCTGGTTTGTAACTAGTCATGTTTTAAGGCATGATTCCAAGTTGGCATTATTAATTTTGCTCCTCAATTTACATTTAATGCAATTCATGTTAGAGAATAATTGTTCACATAAATACATAGACCCGAGGGTACCAAGAACGCCGTATGCAAAATCTTTTTCAACTCATGATATGAGTCTGAAAGGCTGTTCCAAATATCGAAAATCATTGAGTATGCCTCCTGCAGGTCTTTTGTAGCAGTCTGCTTGTGCTGTGAAATCAAACTACAGTTTTTTTCTGCTTCTTCCATTTCAGTACTAAGATGTATAGATTTGATGTTACATAAGTCTTCGCTTGTTGGTCCAATAATTGTTGTGTACGTATGGCTCTGAACTAAAAGTGAAATCAAACTATTCCTCGATGACAAGGGTATTCAATATTCAGAATTAACAGAAGATAGCTGGTTGTAGAATTTGTATTTTATGGTAGACATTACTTCGCAATTGAATCAACTCAACCTTAAATTATGGGGCAAGGGAAATACTGCTGTTTCATAGTGATGGACCAAACTGTTATTTTTGAATAACCTGTTCCAACCAGATGACAGGTTCCAATCACCAGTGATTTCAGTCACCGGTGACTGGAACATAAGCGTTGCTTCACAGGATATAGAAATTGAGGAACTCAACGATAACACATTTCAACGCTCAATCCGTAACAACACGTCGCGTCAACTCCATAAAAATAATAAATCCTTTGGGGAAAAAAATGCACACATACGAAATACAAAAATAATGAGAAAAAATAACTTTAAAAAACTAATTCAAAGTAATGAAATACAGCAAAAAATATTGATACTGCTGTAAATTAATTGGTAAAACATACTGAAAGGTTACAATGTGGAACTAATTAAACAGGATAATAAAAAACAAAATGTGTATTCTCAGCTGATGTAGTTATACACATGTATGTATTCAGAATTTTTCATGTGTAAAGCTCAGTAATGTAAAAATATTAATACTTGTACTAATTAATATACATGGATAAAAAATCTATTCCATTAATGAAATAAATAAACAAATAATACAGCGTTGGTCTCCGCTTGTTCGAACTTACTTCCGTTGTAGAAATTTGTTCAGAAGGTCTGTCGATGTCGGTCTCATTCGAAGGTATGATAGAACTTGATGATGGGAGCACCACACATTCTTGTTAGTGGGAAGACGTGGATGATGAATGTGTTGATAAATCTATGCTTGGATGCTTCCTTGTAATATGTTTTTTTAAGTTCGTTATGGAAGATTTGTAACTCAATTTTTGTCACACAAATCACACGTAGCACTTTTTTCCTCCTTGTCATTTATTGTAAAAAAGGGACCACAAGTAACTGGAAGCTTTTCGATTAATTATGCTTAAAAATTGCAACTAAATGCGACTTCTCGTAATATCAGACTTTACATGGGGAATCAGCGCCTGAGCTCTGACGTCAACTTGACTGACTATGCCGGATGTTATGGTAACAACCCGTTATCTCAACGCGTTTCCTGTGTGAAGAAAGTGAGGAATATGTTCCTAGAACGGTGATTTTTAAACGTTACTTCAAGTAACTCCTGTTCCTAGTCACCGGTGACTGAAATAACAGCTGTTTCAGAGGAGCATACTGTTCCTGGAACAGTGATCACTCGATAACAGGTGATTTTTAACAGTTACCTTAAATAATTCCCATCTCTACTGTTTCAGTGGTAGAAGAAGTTGTTTCATTTGAAAAGGAATTCTGTTCACTGAAAATTTAGAAGGGAAAACCTTAGTTGGCTTCCCAAACTTACCTCAATATCAACGAGAAAACAACACTCTTTAATTAATAATTAAAAATAATTATACTTTTTAATTATTTATTATTAATTTTGTTAATAGTAATTAACAAAGATTATTTCAAGCCAGCAGTTTTATACATGAAATGATCTTTTTTTAAACTTCTCAAGAATTTGGAAATGATAAAGTGACTAGCTTTCAAAAATAACTGTGTCGATATCAAACAGAAGAATTTAATCCCTTCACATTGGCATTAAGAGGGTTTGTAATAAAAGCTAGAGTCATTTTATCATTTCTGAATTCTTGAAATGTCTAAAAAAAGAGATTTATGTATAACACTTCTGTCTTGAAATAGTCTTTATTAATTGAATCGATCATTTTGAACAGGGGTCATATTTCATTGTTTTCCTATGGAGTTGACCCCTTTTCAAAATGGCCGATTCAATTAAGGTCGTCGTTTTCTTGGCGATATTGAGACAAGTTTGGGAAGTGAACTAAAGTTTTCCTCTCCAAATCTGCAATGAACAGAATCAATTTCTTTTCGACTGAAACGACTTTTTCTACCATTGAAAAAGCAGTATTTCTCTTGCCTTGGGATTTAAGATTGGGCTGATTCAGTTGTGATGCAACGTCCACACATGTAAAGTACAATTTTTGCTACCAGTTAACTTCTATTAATTCTGAATATTAAATGCCCTTATTATCGAGGAATGATTTGATCTCATTTGTGGAAGATGCGAAATGATATAAATAGAACTGGGTTTTATTTTTAATTTTCATTCAAAGCCACATGTACGTAACTACAGAGCCGCAGTTTGTCGGCCCCTGGTGTAATGACAGCAGCTGTGCAGTAACATTGGGCCAATACGTTTTAGCTACTGTACCAAGCACTGGAGTGTGCCGATTATATGCATTACCATTAAGCTCCCACTAAGCTTGGTTGTAAGTATCATGATTTGCATGTCACGTTAAGCCATTGATCATATCTCAGATTACCAGTTATGCAGGCTGGGGACAAAATAATAAAATAAAATGTTTGTTTTATTCTATCAATCCGTATTCCTGAGGTTCATTTCCTAAATAACGGAAGTTTGAATTCCTCGTAAAACCGTGGGTCATGATGCAAATGCGACCTTTGCACCATAAAACGTAAACAAAAGCACAGTGTATTGAGCTGTATTCAATTTCTGGGAAACTTGGTTGTATATAACCGTACCCCTAATGCTGTGTTTCTGATTGTTGTCCAGGGTGGCCTATCAGGTAGCTCGTAAAAATTTTCAAGAGAAAAAAATATCGAAATAATATATTATATGAAATAATATATATTACGGCTAAATAAGGGGTGAAATTTTGATGCAGAAGACATTCCTTAAAATGTCATCTTCACGGATATCGGTAATTTAAGAAATGTGCATTGAGGTGAAAAATCCAAATACTGGATGCTTTTAAGGTTTGGATAATTATGCACAGAACGTGAAATTATTTAGCTTAAAACCGATAGTGGTCTTTAGTGCCTAATATTATGAGCACCACCTTAATTTTGGACAATATAATTTTCTTCAATTTTCCCCAGTGTTTGTGGTGATTCACGATGAAGGTGATAATTAGAATGGTCTGTAAGTGATTCAAGTTTGAGCAACACTGCCGTAGTGGTTCAAAGCCCCCACCCACCTTTCAACCATCATTCCCATCATAAAGATGCTGTGAAGTATACAAAACTCGGTACTGATCTGTATTAGAAAAATGCCAGAACCCATTGCTCTGGGATTCCGTACACAACCTGCATTATCATTTCCTTCCAAACCTTAACAAGGAGCATTTAATCGAACATGTTGTATCAGTCCTTTCATCTGTTTCAGTGATTGTTGTGTCAGTCACTTTGTGAGTTTTCAATAATTTTTATGTTAGTCCCTTCATGGAATTTAGCGATCAGTATCATGAGTGTTTTCATTTTTATTTTTTCAGGCACAGAAAGATGAACTTATGCATCTCGAGACTCTAGCGAATGAAGAAAAAGGCAAGTTGAAGGAAGCTAAGGATAGGCATCCCGAACAAGTAGAGGTATGTCTCATTCTTCATAATGACAATATTACAATAAATCTCACTCAATCTAAATCAGATTTAGAATTCACCAGCTAACAAAATCATACTCTTAGCAAGATGCTTCAAAATCTTTAGTTTATTCCTCTCTGAACATGAATTATGCTTGCGCTTGCCTGGCATATTGAACCAACAATGTAAAGTGCATTTCACCATTGTGTCATTGACCCAGATTCGACTTCAATGTTGCCATAAAATACTTGCCAGCGTTTAAGCTACAGTTGTTGTTGCTTCCCCCGCCCCCCCCCCAAATGCGACGAATTAATCTAAAATGCGAGAAAGAAAATTGTGTCCGTTACAAAATACTGATAGTTGTTCAATATCCTGTCAAAAACTTCATTTTTTTTTTTCAATAACTTTGATTTGTGTTTTACTATTATTTTTTCTTAAACTTAAAGTATGTTTCCTACAGTAATTCAAAGTGTTGTTGATGTAATAATAATAATCAGGGCGTTTACCAGGTCATGAAAGTCACGGAAATCAAGAAATAGAAAAAAAGCTCATCGAAGTCAAGAAAAGGTCACTAAATCAATGCTACAGGTCACAATCATGCCAGTCTTTTCCAATTTTACCCGTGCTTTGAATTGTAATTTTCATATGATTTTTTACTAATCTAGTTATATTCTGCTATTTTTGTCAATACTTGAAAATTTTTAGTGATTTCCAGATATTTTTTGTCGTGCTTCAGCAATAATTATGGATTTTCAGCTATTTTTTATATAGCTATTTAATTAATCATAAAAAAGGTCCAGAAACTTTTGTAAGGTCAAGGAAATTGGTTCATTATTTTTAGTAGACACCCTGATTAATGTATAATTAAAAATCATGTAAATATCATTTTTTGCTATTTTTTTGCATTTTGATACAACGTTTTTTTTAACATTTTTGAGCCAGCTTAAGCCCTGATATTTGCTGTTGTTTCTGCTCATCGTAGACTAAGGTCTAGTCCCCTGGGCTAGTGCTTCCCAACCTTTTTCACATCACAAGCGTAAATAATTTCATGGCACACCTCTCAAGCGTAAATAATTTCATGGCACACCTCTCAAGCATAAATAATTTCACAATATAAAGGAACAGTTTTCTATTAACATGATTGATTTCTTCTATTTCATACTAGGGATTTAATTAATACAATTTTTCTTTCAAATATTTTTTTTGCCTTATAATACATAAACATTGCAGATAGACATTCGTTTCTGGTACATCTTCTTATTCAGCCATAACCGTGAAATAAACGAAACAAATGAAGTGAAAATACCTAATCTATGCATCCTCAATGATTGATATTTGACATAGTTTTTATATCATATCTATAAACTAAATGGTCAGATTTTACTGGCTGTTTAGAGAATTAAACTCTGGTTAAATTTTTAGGACACTCATTTTATAAAATTGTGATGTGAAAACAAAAAGTAAAATTAATTATACACAAGGGAATTACTGACTATGTATAAATATGCTAATAATAATTCGTTTGAGTTGAATTTGCTTTCACACGTACTTAGCTAGAAAAGATCAGTAAATGGGAACTTTTCAGAGGCCTAGCCCCCCAGTACCGTTGCTGCATAATCAGGACTTTGCGGTTAAATTTTTCGTGGTACACCGATAGGGAAGCATTGCCTTAGGCAGCTAAGAGGTTTGCATTCCTCAGCGAAAATTGTAGGTCTTAGTGCAGTATGATCTTAACTATGCATATTCCGTAAAATGCATACAAGCATGTATTTAACTGCAAACTTGCAATATTGCAAATCAAACAACACAACTAATGTGCTTATGTAAACTCTAACAATGGTTAGTACAGATTTTGTTCATATTCAGTTGGAAAAGAAAAGTGAGCCATGTGGTGGCACTGACCCCCCTCAAGACTTGAAAAGCCGTCCTTTTTCAAAAGGAAAGAAAAATTAGTATTTCTCCTTATTTCAGAACAAAGTCAGTAGTGCTGGGCATGACTAATATAAGGGATGTGAAAATGGTAGCTTTCGCTGGCAGTGTACCTGGTTGAAAAGGAGCAACATAAGTACTCTAATCTCAATATTATGCTTATAATGTCTTGCATTTTTAATTTTTATGTATATTGCGATTGACAATGTAAGGTCCTTGAA
>QLNU02014802.1:161579087-161624761 GCA_006491805.2 Dysdera silvatica | reverse complement strand
TACCTGTTATTCGGACACTTATTCTTCGCAGGTGATTATATATTATGGATCACATGCTTATATCAAGAGTCCAAAATTTGTTTCCCTTTCCCTTCTCAAAACATATTTTATGCAATCTAATGCAATTGATAAATATTGGTCAAACGTATAAAGCCACTGTGGCAATTGTATAATTTTTCATGGGAAATTTATTATGCTTAATAATTTTGACACCTATGCTTTAGCTCAGACCAGAGCTTTTATTTTTTTTGTAATAAGAGAAAAAGAAACATCATCCCTGACTTAGATTAGAATTAGGGTCTCTCCATTGAGCCCAGAGCGCCTTAACCGCTAGGCCATCAAGGACGGGAACGAAACTCCCTTTCTCTATGTATATGGTTGTAAGATATTATTACCCTTCTCACAGCGAACACAATTGCTAAATATTGGTCAAACACCTAAAGCCACTGTGGCGAGTGTTTTGTAATCTTTTATAATAAATTCCCCGCAAAATATTTCGGGGTCAGACACCCCTGTCTAGGAGTCAGAAAAGTTTTAAGGATGTTATTTTGAAGTAGTGTTGATTCTATAACATTGTTAAAATAATGTTGGTGCAGTGCAGTGGTAACATGTTCACCTAGCATGCCGTTAACCCAGGTTTGACTCCCCAACGGTGCAAAGAGCGCTTACCAACTAACTGTTCACTGTAGTCCAGGGTTTGGTTCCCTAAGCCTTAAGAGGTTTGGATTCCTCGGAAAATTGTAGGTCCCGGCGCAGCATGACCATTGTAGTTCTTGCGCCGTAAAACCACGTGCAAAAATAGTGTTCGTTCATTGCACATACCAGCCTACACCAACCAGATTGTGAACGTTTATTTTACTGTACAACTGGTAATACAAATGAAGTAAATCTTTTGGTATATTTACGGTGCACTAAAGAAATTCCTCTTCTTAAAACATATGCAAATAAATTTCTCACCTTTTATTGAAGGTTTCAACGTCATTTATAGCAAAACAAAATCTGTCCATGTCTTGATATCAGTTACGTTTGTAAAAATTTCCGTCATAGAAAATCTCGTAACTTGGTGTTGACTTCACATTCATGTGTTTGATCTGGAAAGGACAGGCATGCTTTTGCCAAAGCGATTATCAGTTACTTACAATTTCTATGACTATGCCCATTTTGTTTACTTTTCGCATCGTGTGTTGCTATCTTGTTTAAATTTAGTTGTACCTTTGCAATACTAAAATAATTCAACAGTTAGGCATTCAATGTATATCAATCATGTGCAGAAATAGTTAATAAAGTAAACACAAAACTGGGTATCTATCAGGACATGGAAGTCAAGGAAAGGTCAAGAAATAAGAAAAAGGTTACGGAAGTCAAGTAAAAGTCATTAAATCGATGTTGTAGGTCACGGTTATGCCCTTTTTTTTTTTTTTACGCTTGTGTTGAATTGTAATTTTTGGACAATATTTTAACGATTTTTTACTGGTTCAGTTATTTTCAGCTATTTTTCTCATGACTTGGCAATTTTTAACTATTTTCTATATAGCTGTATTATCAATCGTTTTTTAAAAAAAAAAATTTTTTTTTAAGGCTAAGAAATATACAAAACTAGTCAAGAAAAGGTCGAGAAATTGGCTTTCTTATTTCCAGTAGACACTCTGCAGAAATAGTTATTCAGCTGAAAAATTAACATTTAAGAGAAAGAGGTTATCTGGAAACTTACTATTTGAGCAATTAAGGAACAAGTGACACAGTATTGCTTATGTCAGTTATTAGCAAGTTATGTGCAAAGAAACCAGAGATTGACTCACTGTCTGATATGCTTAACAAATCATAAACGCAGTTATAACAATTTAATATAGTTTTAAATGTTTTTCCATGGTTTGCCACCATCTTCCAGGAATGCGTTCATAATGTATGTGAAAAGTTTTAAAAGTAGCGAATATATATGTACACACACTGCATTTATTATATGAGGTGTCACCCTTGAGCCTTTGCTTTAAACAAAGGCATGAGTTTAGAATTTACAAACCTATGTGAAGTTAGGGCCTCATCAGTTATGGTTCATATGGTGGAGCTCTTGGATATAAACCAAGAAATTGCTGGTATGAGCTCGTCCTGGGCCTAAACTTTTTTCGCCTTTCCAATCTGCGATATGTATACCGTCCCTTGAGGGTCCGTATATTGCATCACTCATGGTTAATTGCCTAGCATTTGTTAATAATTTTACTGATCCTGGAAAGAGAGAGAACGATAATATCCGAGTTCATAACCTACGCATCAAAGAACTATAGTTTAAGTCAAAAACATGAGCATCAGAACTTAACTTCCTTAGATATAAGAAGACATTGCATGGTTAACTCTGCTATGATTTATAATTGCAGCTATTCTCTTTTAAAATATGGAGAAGCGGGTAGTCTTAGAACAGGTTATGTGGGTTGGACGTCATGTTTAGTAATCATCTCTCGTAAAAATTACTGAGCAATTTTGAGATGTAAAAGGTCATTGCCAACTGAAAGTTGAATATTCTCGGAAGGGTATGTTATCATTAAGAAATTTGAATTCTTCATCATCAACTGGATTGAAATAAAAATTAAAAATCCAGTTTCACTTTTTTCATGAAGTGTAAAACGTCACATGCGAGCCCATCAGAATATTTTTAGTAGCATAACGATATATATGTTTATTTCTGAAAAAAATCCCTTCCTAATTAGTAACAATAATTATTTCACAATTTAAAAAAGTGGAAAAAGTTACAAACTGTGAATTGTAATGCATTGCAGGGTGTCTACTAGGTCATGAAAGTTACAGAAGTCGAGAAAAGGTCACTAAATCAATGTTGTAGGTCATGGTTATGCCAGTCCTTTGGAATTTTGCGCATGCTTTGAATCATAATTTTCGAACAATTTTTTACTAATTTAGTTATGTTCCGCTATTTTTGTCAATGCTTGAAAATTTTTAATAATTTCCAGATATTTTTCTCATACTTTGGCAATAGTTTTTGGAATTTTCAGCTATTTTTTATATAACCATTTTATTAATCTTAAAAAAAATAAGGTGGAGAAACGTACAAACTTAAAACTTGAAAAAAGGCGTAAGGTCAAGGAATATACAAAAATAGTCAAGAAAAGGTCAGGAAAAAGTCAAGAAAAGGTCAGGAAAAAGTCAAACAAATGGGTTTATTATTTTTAATGGACACCCTGCATTGTGAAATTTGTAATTGTTTTTTCACGATTCTTGAAGCTTTTCATGATAAAGTTAAATGTTTTTTAAAAATACAATTTTGTAAACTGTCATGATTTTTGAACAACTCAATATGTCGGCATGGGAACTTATATGGGGGGGTAGAGGGGGCTCTCCCCATCCCAGTCATTCAAAAAAATTGTTTTCCCGATTCCGATATGCATTTACTTTCAAAAGTTTTACATTCACATTTTAAAATAAGGTACTTTTTAGCTCATTACTAATTGCCAAGCAGTATCAATTATTTTTGTAGCATTTTAGTATCTTGTACATTCACTAAAATTCTTGACAGCTTTGAGAAGGAGGTAATAATTTTTCTCACCCCCTCACCCGTAGAACTACTCATATGGGTGCCCATGTATGTGTCAGTGATTTTTTTTTTACATTAACTTTTTGGTTTACTTTCAGCCTGACTTGACATCTGACAGTTCTAGAAACAACAAAGAAAACCAACGTTCGCCATCTAAGAAGTCCAAAATACCGAAGAAGAAGAAGACCCCTAGGAAAGCTGTCATTAAAGCACAAACGTCGACTCGAAAACCTTTTACTTCGTCAAATGTTCCCTTACAAGAATAAGTAACTTTAAACACAAAACACCTTATCGTGAAAAAAGGACATTCATCACTTTTCGTTTCTTTTTTTTTCCCCCTCATGGTGGTTCGTGACATATGGGAAGAATGTCAGAGCAGTAATTTGGTTGGATTGTGGAATGCCTCAGTGTTTGAAGTAGTATGTTCTGGAACCTGCACTCGTGTGTGTGTACATGTAGATTTTGGATAATTTTACATATGGATGCCACTGGAAAAGTGTACACATCAAGAATTTTTTTTTTTTTTATTTATTTTGAATGACTATGTATCTGAAAGGTTGATAAACTCACTAATACTCAGACTACTTTATTATTTTTGCTTCATTTTATCATGTAGACCAGACTTACCGTCGTAGATTAGCTGAAATCCAAGCAAATTAAAACATTTTAAAATGTATTTTTTACTGTTTACATATCATCCAGAATTCTGCATATTTGGCTCGATCCACAGCCGTATTTGACTTACAGTATTTGAAAAGAAAAAGTCGTTGTCTATTGTCATGTATTCATTTGCTGAACCTGAGTTGTCCCAACAAACGTGCTTGTAAATACATTTCCATTTCTTTTAAAGTTCATACATTAAACCAGTGGTTCCCCAAGTGGGGGGTCACGAACTGGTTACTGCGTGGTCACCCTGACTATTTTTAATTGCAATTATTTTTATAGGGGATTGCATACCAAATGTTTCCAAGGCTTTTATATTTCAACATGGCTACATTGCAATATTCTACTAATGTTTAAAAGTAAATAGGCTTTATATACGTTCGTAAAAAGATTAAATATTGTCGTTCGTAGCTCAGTAGGTAGAGCTTCCGCCCAGCCAGTGGAAGGTCATGGGTTCAGGTCCCACCAAAGGCAGAAATATTTTTCTTTCGTATGTTTCACCATCTAATCGCGCTATAACATGGGAGCAGGTATCACTACGCCAATAAACGTTGATTAATATTGTTGTTTGATTCTACTAATGGTTGTTAACTTCATATCTATAATGTACACTAATATAATTTTATATTTAATGTGTTTCCTTTACTCAGTTAAAAATGCTTTTATTATGCAAATGTGGCAGCGGTGGACAAAGGAGGGTCACGGATCTATTGGTTACTGTAAAAGGGGGTTGCAGATTACTTGGCTACTATAAAAGTGGGTCATGGCTTGAAGAAAGTTGGGAACTACTGCATTAAACTATCATACGTATGAATTATAGCATAATCATAATGGGTATCAGTACATTCCTTCCATTAATATGCACTTTGCTGATACAGTAAAACGTCTCTACAACAATATTATATGGACCGAGAAAATTCATCATTGTAGAGGGGTTTATCGGATATCGTTGTAGAGTGTATATCTTGCTGAATTTGACAACAAATTTCGCGCGCATTTACAACACAGAGACACAGCAGAGGGTGTACTGCACATTATTGTAATTGACTTGCAGGCACTTTTTATGGCCGGTCATAATGAATGCTGTGCCCTTTGTCTAACGCTAAAAGATTTCAATGTCTGGAAATTCTCGATCGTTTATGAATATTCACATATTTTAAAATGTATAGCTTGGGGCACTGGCATTTTCTGCACAGATATTATTTAGGTGTTCTGGGTCTGAGCTTTCCGACCTATTGGCGACTATTACTCTCCGAATATTTCTACAATAAAATATTCATTTATAAGCTATGCTTAGAAAACTAAAATGACAAATTCCGGGATAACCTTTCGTAGCCCAGCAGAATCGATGCCTGGTGGTTGAAAAACATTACTGTAAAGCCTTTCTAAGAGGGAGTTGGGAAGTATTCCGTTTACATTTGCAACACAGGAATGGTTTAAAAGTGGTGTATTTATCGTATAACAATTATATGCTATCGTCGAAAAGTTATGCACTGACCAAAAAAAAAAATTGCAACAATAACATTCAATAACTATATTATTTCCCCCCACCCCTTTTTTTTTTCATCATCTGTGCATAACTTTTCGGCATAATTAGTTTTCTAATCATTGCACCTTAATCTGAACAAAGCCAATGTTTAAATTGAGCATATTGTTAAAATAAAATTTACCAATCGGAAGAGTTGTAAAATGCATTTTTTTAATTGAGTGTTAAAAAAAGTAACATTTGATTGAGCAATCTAAATTGAATGTTCAATAAACATAACTGCTATTGAAGGAAGTGGTAAGCTTTGCTATTTTATTATTGTGGATACTCTTTTTACTAGCATATCTAAATATACCTAATATATAAGAAAATCTTTCGGGATCTTACTATGGATCTTTTTTAAAGAAAATATCGTTCTGCATTTATTCAACTGCTCTGTTGTTATGTCTCCGTTGGTCAGCCCGATACGAATAACGTTATTTTGCCCTGGTTACAACCCCCAAAGCAGAGTGTGCTGAAAAGTGCAATGCACGTCATAGAACTAACATCTTCACTGCAGAACAATCGCGGGGTGAATCAATTTTCTGTTTTTTGTTATAAAGTGAATTTTAAAAAATCAATCCGACAAATTTCTGTATTTCCATTAAAAAAATAGTTTACGTTTTATAGAAGTTGAAAATGTATAGAATACATATATGTATACCTACATCTGCTGCAGAACATTTTTGATTAGCTGAAGGCTTGTTGCAGAACATTGCAAAATATTCTGCTTTGGGGGTGACTACGTCATAAAAATTCCAGATATAACGTCAGTATAGGTCATTATGTACTCCAATGGGGTGTTTTACATTTTCTGAACATAAATTGCAAAATTTTCTGTTTCACAGCTTGAAAAGGTTTTTACTACCTCATATCGCATTTATTCATTAGCAATGGGTAATCTTCTACTTGTAGTTACGCATTTTGAATGCCCGTGAAACGCTTTCCTCTATTCACAAGTCTTACTAATCATGCTTATTATTTTACCTATTTTATTATTATTAACCCTATGCTTTTAAATGGAAAAGAAATAAATTCGCGCAATTCCTTTTAAGGGCAAAACGCTTACGACAGACAAATATTTAGTGCTTACACAAAGTTGGGATGAAATATTTTTCTGTAGTCCTTAATTTTTTTAAAATGACTGTAAAACGGAAAGCTTTTCAATGGAAGACGAAGTTTCTGAAATAATTTCCTCCCCACTTTGTATTAACCTGTATGTTTTCACAAAACAGAGGCATTAAAACAAAAACATGTTCATTAATACTGCCGAAGTTTTAGTATTCACAGATATTTTAAAATTATAGCGTCAGAATTTTTGCCGGTTCCTTGAATGACTTTATAACTTGGTTGGACTGTATTTAATAATACAGAATCGAAATTAGCTGAAATTTATTACGATTTAAGGCAGAGAAATATGTTTATCGTGAAAAAAAATCTATAAGGATAAAGAAATATCCGTACTGTTGTCCTATAGTTGTTTTGTAGTAACATGTTCTACTATACCATTCTTTCGCTTTGCCATTTCCCATGTTATATGGGGTCGGCGTTATGGTCCTTTAATCTTCTCTTCCACAATCTTCTATCCAATGCCTCTTCTCTACTCCATCCATACTCTTCCAGATCTTCCGTCACTTTATCCTTCCATCTCAGCCGTGGTCTTCCCCCTCTTCCTCTCACCAATTACCACCCGTCTATCCAATACCTTTCCCACATATTCCTCATTTCTCCGCTCCATATGCCCAAGCCATCTTAACCTATGTTCTTGTATTTTTCTTCCTATGGGTCCAACCTTGACCGTACCTCTAATTAGGTTATTCCTTATTTTATCCCTCCTTGTAACACCATTCATCCACCTCAACATTCTCATCTCAGCCACTTCCATCTTCCTTTCATGCGCTCTTGTAATTGGCCAAGTCTCTGCCCCGTATAACATTGCAGGTCTGACCACAGTTTTGTACAATTTTCCTTTCATCCTTCCGCTTACTTTCCTATCACAGAGCACTCCACTCATCTTTCTCCAATTTAACCACCCACATTGGATTCTGTGTTGTATCTCTGTGGTCAAAACTCAATCGCAGCCTATGAACGATCCAAGATACTTAAATTTTTGCACCGATGGTAATCCTTCATCTTGTAGACCTATGCTACTTACGCTTTCTCCATTTAGTGCCACATATTCTGTCTTTGTTCTGCTTATCCTCAAACCTCTAACACTTTCCCCCATTCCTCGGTTTTCCTTTCTACTTTTTCACAGGATGTTTCGCATAGTACAATGTCATCTGCAAACAGCATACTCCATGGTGCATTACAGTTTACGTCTTTCACTATAACATCCATTATCAGATCAAATAAGTAAGGACTGAGAGCTGAACCCTGGTGTATACCATTAACCTAGATTAAATGCACAGAGGGTCACCAAATCAGGTAACCTGAGTATGTGTTGCGGTTTTGAGACATTCTCAGTCAGGTATTTTCAACCGGCGGGCCGCTTGCGGCCGGCCGGCTCATGAAAAAATATAAATTATTTCTCACAAAAATAACGTCTCTTTCTCCCTCTGAGTCTTAAATCTGTGTATTTTATTCTGTTCACATTTCTAATGAACATTTTAAAACTCTAGAGGAATAAAGTAATACTCAATCGTGTTTTACTTTGGTTTTTGCAGCGTATATGGGCATTAAGAATAGTTTTATTGGTTTGCAGCACAACAATCATGTAAAAGAAGTTCAACTTGGGACTCATTGAATTCCTTTTTAAATATGTCGATAAGAACACCTTTCTAGCATCCGACTGCATGCTCTGAAACTGATTTCCGTATTCGAGAGCGTCTGCATATAGGTACACGCAGAAAGTTCTTAAGGAGGGGTTAATTACAATTGGGGGGTGGGATACACAGCTACAACTCCATGTATTCATATGTATATATGCGAAATTCCGTTGCAGTGGAATAGAGCTGTTCGTAGATGCACTGGCATGGGCGGTGGAGGTTAAAACATTAAACTCCTAGTGCGCTCACCAGTGCGAACATCCTTTTTTAAGAATGAGGCTGGTAAACTCAAAAGTTAGGACCAGAATAACTGACGTCCACCTTGGAAACACTTTTAGGATTGTAATATCAAAAATAAGACCTGATATTGACAGGATTGTTAAAAATAAACAGTGCTATAAATCTCACTAAAAGGTTTGATTTCGCTTTACATATTAATAACTAAAAGTATTGTAAATGTATTTTGCTTCCATACGTATTTTACATTGAAACATATATTCAGTCCCATAGGCGTATCCAGAAACTATTTTCGGATAGGCACGCAAAACTAATATACAGACCTAAGAAAAAACGGCAACAAAGGCAGATCCAGGGGGGAGGGGCATATCTTGTGCCCCCTGTGGATTGGCATTTGTTCAGTTCTAATGTTAATGGTACAGTAGTGCGGCCCATGGGCCAACAAGAATAAGCAAAATTGGCCCTTGGACTGAAAAAGTTTGAAGACCCCTAATCTAAGTGGTTTAATTGAAAAATACATAATCATTTAAAAAACAAAGAGTATTAAAAACTAATAATTTTTTTTGAGAAGGCATCCTTTCATGTCTTTGCCTCAGGTATGAAAGTTTTAGTCCAGCTTAACAGGGGCTCAAGCCCCTATTGGATATCCAAACACATCATTTCCTCATAGACCTCATTACAAAATCATGTTTAAAGGCACTTGACCCCCCCCATAAGTTTTAATTACTTATTATTATTATATTATTGCTACGCTACTGCAACTTAATGTTATCATTCGCCATAAGCAAAACCTGTATTAATTGAGAAAGATGGAGCATACGACAGAATTGCAGCTAGACAATTTGGTACCCCCTAGTCATGGACATATTTCCCCTTATGAGTTATTTCAGCCAATTTCACGACCCCTGTCTTGGGTCTTCCTTGCCACCCCCTAGCTACAACTCAGGTGCAAGAGAACTAATAACAGGCAGCTTTATTGGCATTAAGGGATGAAAGTGACTTCTCACCACTGTCTAAGGCCCTGAGCCATATCTCCGGATTCTGAATATCTCCTTGCTTCCCTTTTTAAATTTTACCCAACCAAATGAAATCATTTGCTGTTGTCGTGTTGCTTCCTGAGATGTTAGACTTGCTCTCTCTTCATACGCACTCTCATCTCTATTAACATTTCTTCGTTGCGATGCATCATTTCTTCTGCTGAGCCATTTCATTTATCTTTCCTGCCTTTTAGCATCTCCAGCTTCGTTTAAAAAACATCGTTTCGCGATCAATCCTCATCTGAAATAGCTTAGCCGCTACTTGCGGATGAACATTCCATCATAAATTTATATATCAACAACAACGACGTACTTTATAGCCCAGCACGGACTGGACCTGGACATTTTCAGAACAGGCCTGTGCTGGGTTATACTTATAGTGGGGGGTGGGGATTGAACTAGGGAACAAGGCGGTTAGTAGCTGGCAGTTTGATGAACGTTAATGATAAAAGTGATTTTTCTTCACCGCATCATGTTTTTTAGTGTCATTAATAACTTTTCGACACTGTGTAGGATCCAGAATTCTATGAAGGACTTGCCTTCTCCCGTCCCAATAAAGAACAGTCTTTCTATAGCAACTGAAAGCATTCGGTATGAAAAAAAAGTGGTACGCTTATTGACTGAAAAACACTAAAATAAAGGAGAAAAAGGCTTAATAACAAGCAGTTTTATGGCCATTAACAATGGAAGTAACCTCTTCACTGGAATAAGTTCTATTCCCGGATTGCGATTTTATTTTTCTTTATTTTTATTTTTTTTGATTGTGTTGCCTAGCCAAATGAAATTATTCGCTATAAACATGAAGCAGATTCTGTGTTAACTGAAAAACTTAGAATCGGGGAAAAAGATTATTAATAGTAGGCAGTGTTATCGTCATTTCACCGGATGCTACCACTAAAAATCAAATAGATCACTTTTTAATAGAGTGTAGACATGGTTCTGATGTCATAGACATCAGGACATGTAAAGGAGCGGATATTGACTACGACCACATCATGGTTCAAATCCTGTATAGACAGAGGATTGCAAACGCTCTAAATCCTTCCCCAAAGAAGAAAATTTATTTAACGTACCAGCACTTAAAGACAACCTTTTAGTAAGAAATGAATTCCAAGAAGTTATTGCTAAAAAATTAATTACTCAGAAAAATATACTAGAGAAAGGAGAACTGGACCAAAAATGAATGGCACTTCAGGACATAACTAAGACTTCGGCGTCCGAGATCATCGGATGCAAAAATCCTGTAAAAAAGAACTAAATGGTTTGATGGTGACTTCAAAAAAGTGCCAGAAGAAAGGAATAAAGTGGAAGAAATAATGGTTCAAATGAAAACAAGATCAACGTGTGAAAAATTCGCGAAGGGGGACAAAGTACCTATTTAGAAAAACGGAATGGGAAAATTAAAACCTACTCGAGTTAGAAGAATTTCACCAAAGAAAAGAGACTAGAAATATATTTAAGAGAGTTGGTGAATTAAAGACAAGGTTCCAACCGAAAATTTCACTGTGTAATGATAAAGGAAACTTGATAGGAGAAGTTGATAAAATATTAAATAGTGGGCACAGAATATTTTGAAGAATTGTTGAACTTTGAGAAAGATAGAGTTATCGATAAAAAAAAAATGCAAGAGACAAACCAAGACCAAGTAGAAATTAATATTGAAAGAGAAGAAGTAGATGAAATGATACAATCTTTAAAGAATAATGAGAGCCCTGGAGAAGATGGCATTCAGGCAGCATTAATCAAATACGGAGGAGTTGAACTGCGGGACAAAGTCTATTCACTGGTAAAAGAAGTGTGGGAGAAAGAAGATATGCCGACAGAATGAATCTTAGCAATTACCCACCCCACTCACAAGAAAGGTGACAAAAGCAACTGCGAACTACAGAGGAATCCCATTACTAAATGTTGTTTATGACATTTCTTCAAAATTGCTTTTAAAATGTCAGGAACTTTATGCAGAAGAAATTCTGGCTGATAACCAATGCGGATTCAGAAGAAACAGATCAACAACAGACCATATATTTTCACTAAATATTATCCATGAGAAACGCTACGAATTTAATATCAGCATACAACAGCTATTTATTGATTTTAAACCAGCCTATGACAGCGTCCAAAGAAATAAACTTTTCCATGTTCTGAGAGAACTACATATTCCCTCAAAAAGTATTAATTTAGTCAAGCTAACGTTAAAAAATACCAAGGTTAAAGTAAAGATTAAAGGACAGCTGTCAAATAAATTCGAAGTGAAGAGGGGTCTAAGACAAGATGATGCCCTTTCAGCGGCATTATTTAATTTAACGCTTGTGAAGCCGCTATAAGAAAAACGAGCGTGTACTAAGGTGACACGATTTTTAATGGAACCTCGTAACATCCAGCTTTTGCAGATGATATATTCTTAATAAGCAAGGATGCATCTGTGTTAAAAGAAGCCCTACAAGATTTTGAAAATAGTGCTAAAGAGCTAGGATTAACAATCAATGCAGATAAAACTAAATATATGATTAATTCAAGGGATAAAAAGTTTAAAACTGTGAATAGTTTGGAAAGAATAATAATAGGTAGAGTAGAAGCTCTTTAATCCGGCACATTCGGGACCACGATCGTACCGGATTATCGAACGTCAATATGGTTTTAACGAGAATACCAAAGAAAAAATAATACAGTGCCGTGATATTTAAAACAATTTATAATAAGCTACTCTATGGCAATAAAAAATACATCTGAGAGTTACTAAAATAGTCTGTGATATCACGTTGTCTCCGTAATTCGGATCTTTTCTTCAAAAAAGTTACAGATTACGCACAAATTTATGATTTCTGCAGCGTTATAACTTTTGTTGGGTTCTGAAAATTTTATAAATGTATTTAATGTCAGAAGCCTGTTTCCACGAGACTTTAGCTTCATCTGCCATGTCTCCTTCTTCTTCATCCGAGCTGGCGGTCAAGGACAACAAACGGCTGAATCCAACCGAAAAAACCGAACGCGAGCAGCTCGATCGATGCCGGATTATAGAATGTGCCGAACCAATGAATATCGGATTGAAGAGCTTCTAATGTAGTAGTAGTATTCAGAGGGTGCATCAATTTAAATATTTAGGAGCTATGATAACAGATGATTGCAAGGCAAGTCCAGAGATTAAAGCAAGAATAACAACTGGTAATAGGTACTACTTCACATTCGAGAAAATACTAAGTTCCAAGAATATCTCACGAAAACTAAAGCTTACCATTTATAAAACAATAATAAAACCTGTAATTTTATACAGAGCAGAGACATGAACATTAACAGCTAGAGACAAAGAATTGTTAAGAATATGGGAGAGGAAACTACTCTGTAAAATATTCCGGGCAGTTAAGGAAAACGGTGTATGATTGAATTAGGATAAACAGGAAAATATTACCATTTATATGAAGACCCTGAGTTGGTGACAGAAATAAGGAAAGGAAGACACAATTTATTTATCGATATTATTATTTATTAATAATAAAACAAAAATAATATTCTAAGAAATTCTAATATTCTGAATGACAATTTTCGCGATTATATTGCACTAAATTCATGAAATGTACTTGATAGGTTCCTAAATTTTTAAGTACTAATTTCTAACTTTCTATTAAAATAATTAATTGTAAATTTTTATGTCGATAATGTACTTGAAATAATTATCGGCAATTAGTGAAAAAACCCTCATTTGCCTCAATGCGGTTACAAGGAGAGGCCCAGTATTTATCTTTTTAAAAAAAATTCATATTACTGGTCAGTGGGATTTAAAGTTATGAATTTTGTGGTCCATGAGGTGCGAAAGGTTGGCGACCACTGCCCTAGAGGACGCAAACGGAACCTGCAGTAACAGGCCTTCACCGCACAACCCCTCTCTTTCCTGTCCTATCAGGAGTCTGAAGGAGACCTTTTGCCAAGACATCGCGAACCTCCTGAAAAGAGAGATGTCGGGACACTATCGATCATTCTTCTAGGTGCAAAACACTATTCTTTTTCCCTGATAGTTTCTCAAGAGGGCACAGACCAGACTGCATCGTTTCAGGTTCAGATGTACATTTATCAACCAGTTCTTTGCCGCATTAGGCGACTGCTGCCGTCTGGGTCACGTCCAATCTCTACGTCTGCCCGACCTCTTGGATCCGTCTGGATCATCCTGTAACTGCGCCGCTCCTCTGACGGCGCTCCACACCATCCTTTCCGTGGTTGGACGGTTCCTGTGAGGTCCGTGGCCGGCACGGGGTGTGTTTTCGGTCCAGTAACTGGAGCCGTTCCCTGTGGCGGCCGCACTGGCAGCTGGTTTCGGTTCACGTTAAATCAGCACAACTATGCGAGCATGCATCTTTGTGTGCTGTATATGGTTGACTTCGAACACCATCTCCCCCAGAACCCGCCTTGGTGGTTAGTTACACTGTCTGAGCTTCCTGTCTGGGATTAGAGTGGCGCCCTCGGCGGCCACCCTTCCCAATCCCTCCCTTGCCCAATCTACTACTACTCGCTATAATGATTCTTTTTCCTAAATTTAATAAATACCAGATTTTAATTACACAAATATGACTATGTTTTATGTATTTGAGCATTATTTTAATGTTTTATGTCCGAAATGTATATTCTATTAACTCTGTTAACGTAAGAAGGGACGAACTATATCGCACTGGCAGAACCATACTGCTCTGCGCCTTGTCAGTGTACCAGGTTAGCTTTGCTGTGAATATAGAAAGTTACTTTTTTTAGGTCTGTAGTTGGTATTGCCATCTATCGGCCCAAATATTATCCAGATTACGTCTATACCAAGGGTGGGCACGCATGAGGTCAATGGGAGAATCAATCCAATTTATTATATATTACAAAGAGCCGCACCATAGTTACATAGTATTAAATATACAAATTTAATATGATTACATATTGTACACTATGTAAAGTATACATAAAATAAAATATAATTAAGAGAAAGAAAACACAAAATAATTATTTCAAAGTTTAATAATAACTCCAAGAATGACCTATTAATGCAACAAAAGATCTACTTTTGAAGCGATTACGTACAACTTCTATTCTTCATTAACCGATTCACTTTCTTAGTCAATTTAACAAGATTCGTAAAAAAATTTCTGAAATAAAATGGGGAATTTAAATTTTCGACCAGAGCCGCACTTACCTCAACGAAGGGCCGCCACGAGGAACGGCCACGGCAGGAGGTCGGACAGACCTGGTGGCGAGGCGAGGCCTAAACGGCGGCGGGCGAGAAGGAGCTCCTCCCTGAGGTAGCCGTAGGCCGGACACCGCAAAAGAATGTGTTCCAGTGTTTCGTCAGCACCTTCCTGACACTGGAGACACACAGGCGACGGGAGTTGCCTAATGCGGTGGAGGTACTTGTTGGTGAATGCACAGCCAATTCTGAAACGATGCAGCCTGGTCTGTGCCCCCCTTGGGAGACAATCGGAAAGAAAGTATGGCGACTTGCGCACCTCGAACTTTGATCGGAAGTGCCCCGTAATGTCTCTTATCAAGAGGTTCACCATGTCACTTCGATAGGTGTCCTTCAGACTCCTGATACGGCAGGAAAGGGAGGGGTTGTGCGGGGAGGGTCTGTTACTGCAGGAACCGTTTACGTCCTCTAGGGCTCGACGCGCCCAAGTGTCCGCAATTTCGTTACCCCGAATGCCGGTATTGCCTGGAATCCAACAGTATGTCACAGGTCTCCCACAGACCGACAAGCTCCGCCTCCGTGGAGGAGGAGCACAGTTGGTGGCTTCCCACAGACCGACAAGCTCCGCTTCCGTGGAGGAGGAGCACAACGGTAAGTGGAAGCATAGGGCCAAACCGATTTTCGGGATCGCAAGCGAGGCACCCCCTTCCTGGAGACTGCACAGAAGGACCCATCCGTAAATATTTGGAAGTGGGGCAAGTCCAGGTTGGCGATGGAATCACGTACCAGGTCGCGCAGGACTCCGGCGTCCACTGACTCCCTGCTCGGCACTCCTTGGAGGGAGGGGTTCACTGTCGGAAGT
Source organism: Dysdera silvatica (assembly GCA_006491805.2). Taxonomy (NCBI): domain Eukaryota; kingdom Metazoa; phylum Arthropoda; class Arachnida; order Araneae; family Dysderidae; genus Dysdera; species Dysdera silvatica. Next base: position 161,608,976 of record QLNU02014802.1, on the reverse strand, counting down.
GCAAGAAGCCATGGGACAGCAACAGGGTCCCGCCATTTGCCCACCCCTGGTCTATACCAAGGGTACAGTCACAGCCAATTAAATTACTAGTAATCTTGTTGGGTGTGGTACAGTAGAACGGGTAATGTTTTTCTGCCTATCGCAATACAGGAGGACTGACGCAGTTTTTATACAAACTATTAAACCTTCAACTTCTTACAATGCGAAAAATGTAATACAGCAAAATCTCTGTCCACAACAATATTCTAGTGATGGGGGGGAAAGATCTCGCTTTTGCGAAGTTGAACAAAATACACTCATATTTGTCGGGACTGCGGGGAAAATACCGTTATAGATAGATTTCACTGTGTGTGATAAATATACTTTGCTAATTTGGGATCCTGGCGTAGACTCAATATTCTTTGTAATTCCAAAATCAAAAATTGTTCCATTAGACCACCATGACGTTTCCACACGAGTTTCCCCATATACCCTTTACCATGACCTTATTTTTGGTTTCTAATGTTTTTCTAAATATTTCGTTTATTATGTGTGAATGGCAGGGTTTGTTTTGCCATATACCTTCCATCGCGATTCTATAAAATTATTGAAGGCAATACGGATTCGTTAAACGCACTTAATATTTTTCAGAAGAAAGATTTCGCTGGCGGCTAAGTAATGTCGGCGTTCGCCAACGTCGATTCTAATCCTTTTGAGGTCAGTAAACTGGGAAGCCGCAAAATTCCGTTAACGTCATATTTCATTTTTAAAATATGAAAGTATTTTAATTAGATACATATATTGAAATATGGAAACAAATGAACTTAATTAAGAGATTTTTCCCTATCAAATGGCAGCGTTCCTCGTGAAGTATTTCTTCTTCTGAATTAGAGCCTGCAGTGTTATTATTAATTATTATTATTATGTCTTTAGGATTTTCGTGGATTTATTTAATAAATTTGAATTTGTGAACAAACTGTAATAAATTTTTCAGTTCGTTCTAGATCAAGTTTTCAGGATTTTTAAGTTTATCATTGTGTGATTCCGCTTTAATTGTATGATTTACGTCTAAACACACACATATTGGAAACTACTTTTAGTCGCACGTTTTTTCACCCATATTATAAGAATTTTTGGCAGAGAAAGTTATATTGCTTAATTTTTTTTAAACCGATTGTTAGGAGATCTTGATTGGTTCGGATAAGGTACATTTCCATGAGTTTGATGTCATCATATGCTTTACCACTATCCTATACAGAAATGGTTGTATAAATGATCTGTCTACACATATGAAGCGCATGGGTAGTATTGGAAAGTAAAAGTTTTTGTGAAGAAAAATACATGTACAAATCGACTAAAATTGATATTTAAAGTTAGTCTTTTTTTTTTTTTTTAATTTACAACTACAAAGAGTATCCTAGGAAAGAGATTGACTGAAATCCCCTCCCCCCTCCATTAGATAATGAAGTGGATAATTGTTCAATAGCATTAAATTACTCAATCTTTTTTTTTTGTGGTGGTGTGTGTGTGAGGGGTAAGATTGACTCTCTCTCACTGGTTTAGTTTCACAAGATCTGGGGTAAAAACCAATATGTGAAGTATTTTCTAAGAGCAGAATGCCTTCTGTAAACAAATGGAATATTTAATCGTTTTGTGAATTTTTATGTTGTACGTTTTGTTAAACTGTATATAAAGTATAGTTTAAAGTACAGTTCCTCAGCAGTAGTCCGTAGTTCCAACTGACATGCTACCAGTGTGTTGTCATGAAGCTTTTAAAGTTCCGCTAAGTTAATATAGTGTCATGTATTCTTTTGTTAAGCTCCTGCATATGACAGTGGCGGCTAGTTAGGCCGGAGTAAGGGGAGGTTAGATCCACAACAATAAAAACAGCCGCTTGGCTACGTTCTGAGTTATAGTCCTCTAAACATACGTTATTAAGTCAAGAAGTTTTCTGCTTTATCACATACATGCTTTATTAAAATGTATTTTTTAACAGAGTTGCAGAGAGTGGGAACAGGTGTCTGATATGAAACTTTTTAGACTTTCCTTTGTTTAAAATTATTTACCATGATTACTAAAAAAATTATGAGCTTGAAAATCTATTAGCTTTTATTTAGCTCTTTTGAAAAGGTTGGGGATAATGTTGATTAGGGGGAACGCAATCTTCTTGCAAAATTATATAGAATAATTGGAGAGTTCTTATCGCAGTTTCTGCATGATTTTATATGCATTATCACCTATTTAAGTGATAGCAGTTCCGCATTTCCCAATGGTCTATTGACTAGGGCAAAAAAAAATTGTGTATTGAGTCTGATATAACAAAATATCATATGATGATATAATCAGATGTTTTGCCGAGAAGAAAGCTAGACGTCATGCTTTCCATTTAAATACCAGTGTTCGATAGGCTTTTACTTTTTACTAAAATTAAAATTTATTTCAATAAAATTGAATTTGATTTATTATATACCAAGAAGAGATAATACTTCAATATAAGTTAATATTGTTTAATGTTTATGTTTCAGTTTATGAGTTTGTTTTTCAACATATTTATTATTAATACAAAAGTTTTTGGCATATATTGAATGTAACAATTTTTATGTTCTTGCCAAATACTAAATAGTATTTTCCATTTCCGCTTTAGACGGTTTCCATTTTAGCTAGTGTTAACCACCATTGACTTTTGAAGGGACCACAAAAAAAATTCCGTTTTGAGCAAGTTTCCACCTTATGCAGGTTCCACCTTGGACAGTTTTTATTGTACATACAGGGTGAACCAAAAGTATGTATGAATTTTAAAAATTCATTAAAAAAAAAGGAAATGGTCATGACGCTAGCGCAGTCTCACACAGTAAATATTATCTAGATGGGTTTTTTTAATATATTGAAATTTTAGAAATATTTTTATGTAAATTTTGTATTTTTTTTTTTTCAAATATCACCAGCAGGTGATGTTTTAGACATTTGAAAACAATGAAATCGATACTATCTAAAGCTGATTATTGTTCAATTTGTGTATTACATTAGCAAATATTCAAGATGGCCGCTACTACAAGGTGTGATACGATTTTCCCGCTTGTAAAATTTTATGCATACGGAATTTTCATAAAGCATTTGATCTTAACTCTCCATCCACTTAAAATAATTTCATGAAGAAAGCTTGCTTTGGCAAAGTCAACATTTTGCAAAAAATTGTTCTTTACACTGAGTTTATTAACGAATCAAATGAAGGATCAGCTGATGTGATTTTTTTAATGAATTTTTAAAGTTTGTATGGAGTTTTGGTTGACCCTGTATGGATGACAGTATAAAATATTTGGTTGTAAGCATGTAGCATGTCGTGTATTGCCATGCTCTTGTAAAGTCGTAAACGAAAGAGATATAACTTTTGATGTCTAAAGCATTGCTTCTTATATATTTCTTTGATTTGTGATAATTTTTTTTACAGTTTTATAATTATACAACTTTATACTCATGTGTGATAATGTAACTTTAAAACTATAGAACAGGGGTGGGCGACTGCGGCTCTTCATTTAAATGCACCCGTTCCATTGAAAATTTAAACCCTTTTTTTTTTTTTTTTTTATTTTGGAAAATTTTCATGGATCTTGTTAAATCGACTGAGATATTAATGAAGAGTATTGTGTATGATTTTAAGAACAAAATATTTAATAATTTTCCATGAGTAAAAGCAAATGTAGTTAATATCGAAGACGAAAAGTTCAACGAATATAAAGAAAAATTGAAAGAATTGCAAGAGCAGATTTCAGATATAGGTTTGAAGATTCGAGAAGTCTGATATCTACATTTGGGCCATTCCACAATCATGTATATGTGATATTTGTAAGTGGTGTTTTCCCTAGATAGCCCTTTCAAAGGTAATAAAACTAAATATTTAGCCGAACTTAATTTTTTTTTATTCTAAAAATTTCACTCTTGCATCTGTATAAAAAATGTTGCAGACATATTTTAGAATAATTAACAATATGGTAATTAAATTTGTAACTATTACATATTCGACAATTTTTGGAAGTTCATGTTAAGTTGAACATTTTGTAAATTTATTTCTGTGAATGGACAACGATTTCAAGGCTGAAATTTTTTTGCAGTTGAAAGAGGAACTGAAATTATGGAAAACATTTTTCTTACATGCTATCATCTATGTGACAGAGTACAAATTACATGTGCACTTTAAATATATTGTTGCATTTATTTGTATAAATGATTAATCCACATACAAATATTACTAGTAACTATAACTGGAATAAAATTGGTTTACAAAGTATACATATTAGAAGCCAAGGGGGCCTATATGGGGGCAGAGGGGGGGGCTGAGCCTCCCCCCCTAGCCATTTAAAAATTTGATTTGCCTGATTCTGCTGTCCATTTACTTTAAAAAGTTTCGCAATCACACTAATTGCCAGGCAATATCAATTATTTATGTAATATTTCAGCATCTTGTACTTTCACTAAAATGTCTGACAACCTTGAAGAGAAGGTAATAAATTTTCTCAGCCGCCCATAGAAGTATTCATATGGGAGCCTATGTTAGAGGCTTAGGATAAATATAATTGAAAAGGTCAATTGCAACCATAGGTGTATGCAGAAAGTTCATAAGGGGGGTTATAGGCTCAGTTGGCGGGAGGGGTTCAGACTATGACTCACATATTCTTATGTTAATGCACATATTTATACATTATTATATTATTCTATATTAATATACATTTATATGCAAAATTTCATTGCAATGGGGGTTACAACCCCATCAACACCTTCCTGTGTATGCCAGTGATTGCAACATACAAGAGAAAAAAAGTTAGAACATTGTACAGTATGGTTCTTTGAAAAGTACCATGTACCAAATAGTTCTTCCATGTTTTCCAAAGCCTCTTTACAAGTTTTGGCAAATTAAAAAAAGGGGGTAGTTCCCTTATTGATAATGTAAGATCCTTGAAAAAAATATTTGGTCCTTGAAAGGTCCTTGAATTTCATCAGGACAAAAGAGTGGGAACCATGTACAGGCCTATAATATCTATCTACTTGTATACATCACCAGATTCAGTAAATATGACAAACTATCTGAAATTATAGCTTTTGGTAGTATTTGCTATATATCAGCCCTGTCCAGTTTATATTGCTTAGCATTCTCAACATGTGAAAATTTATTTCCCGATATTTTCTTCAGATAAGAAATAGTGAAATCATTTTTATTTACGCTGTTTGACAAGTTTTCATTTTTTTTTTCCTTGTAATTTTTGCCAAAATACATTTTCACACAAGAATGTTCACTTCCATTTGATTATCAACATCTGACTGAGAACATTTTAAAATGATGGCTGCTTTTGGAAATCTGGAATTACTGTAAAAATGCAATTCAGAATTGCAGCAAATAATAGTATGCATATTTTGTATTCCTTTGCTTTTGACCAGTCTATAAGTTTAGACTCTGTGTCAATTTGCTCTTGCATTATCGGCTCAACAACGACTTTAGGCAGAACTTTAGCAGCAACAGTAACAAAATCTGTCGTCATTTGAACTATTTCTCTTGGGCCCATCATTTCTGCGCACGCTGTTATAAACAAAGTAGCACTTTTACGACTTCATAATGCTGACTTCACCTCTCCTTACCATTCACATGTAGGCTATAATTCATAGCAAAATTAAGTTGCAGCACTAAAGTGTTCTTTTTGCCATTTTCAAATACAGAGGCCTGAATTCGTTTAACACAAACATGCTATTGAAAATCTGGAAGAACTGTTTCAATTTCATGTCATAATTCTGCTGTCAACCATCATAAAGTTTAGCCTTGTGGTTTCAAGAATGATGCATATCGCAGTGTTGTCAGATAATGTGTATGATTTCCTTTTCTATATCTGTGTATATATTTTTTATATCTGTCAAATATTTTTAATAATTGCTTTATATCACCAAAATATGTAACTGTGAACAACGGAATTATTTTTTTATTTTTTTTAAAAAGTACCGATAGAAGAAAATGGCAGATGTCATCGTCACATACATGATAGCCTAGAACTTACAAACTGCTGATGCAAAAATCTGTCAATTCTTTTTCCAGATAGTATGAGTAAATTAACTTTGCATTGGTGATAAGGAAGTATTTGCTTATGATAATAAATGCAAGTTTATATCATGTATGTGAAATCAAGATTGTATGTATTCGATGGAAATTAAATAGGAAAAAATGAGACATAATAATGTTTTTTAATGTATTATATAATAGCAGTTAAATTTTAAAATTGGGTTGCTGTATCAGAAGAGTTAAAAATAGTCATTAAGAGTGAAATTAATTCTCAAAAAGAAAATGTTCAATATGTGAAAATGAAAGCTTTTTTAGCATACGTCATTTCAACCCCTTGATTTTAGTCTTGTATATTTTTTGACATGCATACAAGTAACATCATTGGAAAGAACTACTTCTTAACATAAAATAATGGTAGTCACATATTAAAAAAAAAAGCTTTAAAAAATTAGCTTTGGTTTCAAATTCCGTGTAACAGCCCATTTGCATATTTTGCGAACCCATTTATTTGTGACATTATTAAAGATGGATTTTGAATTTTTGAAATAATACTTGTTGGAAAAGCCGCTGAGGAAGTGGAGTTATTAGAGATGGAAGAGGGCCAGGTATTTCAAATGCAGCACAAATCTACTTCTATAATTGAATTCTGGGAACTAGTGCCAGAATTAAAATACCCTTACTTAAAGAAAACTGCTTGTTGTCTAATTTCAATTTTTGGTACAACATATTGATGTGGATCTTTGTATTTTACAATGAAGTTCGTGAATTCGAAATATCTTTCACATTCACCTTGTACAATTGCTGCGGACGGCTTTGACAAATTTTTCACCAAATTTCAAAGGTTTGACCAAAGGCCTTCGTTAAATGTTATACTTTTTAGTAATACATTGTTATTGTACTTCATTTTTATTATTAAAATTTTGAAATAATTATTTTATATTTCCTTTCTCTTAATTATATTTTCTTATATATATACTTTACATAGAACTTAAGACTTGTGTATAATATGTAGCCATATTAATTAAATTTAAATTTGTGTATTTAATATTATGTATCTATAGTGCGACTCTCTATACAGTACATGAAAAATCGGAATGCGTCTCTCATTGACCTCATGCGTGCCCACCTTTGGTATAGAACATAGGAGTATACGAGAAGTGGAAGTTAGTTTTCAGACCTACAAATTTATTTTTATAATAATTTATGCATTCAAGGTAATCATATGTTAAACAACTATGGGAGTGACTTCATATTACTTCCTTGCCTTTATCACCAATTGCAGCAACTTCCTTCCCAGGCTTTGCCATGATGGAATAGCGTTTGGAGGGTTTCTTTTACTAATTGAGGTGGGGGGGCTACTTATGTTCATTCATTATTTAGTCAATGTTTCTTATGAAGTATTTATCTATGTTATGGCTTTTCATGGATTAATGTATCCTGTTTTTTCTTGAAACTGCTTCAAGTTTACTGTTGTTCATATGTAACGTCATAAAATCTCTTTTGTCACACCCTAGCATCTTTCTCTACTCTCTAAACCAGCGGTCGCCAACCTTTCGGACCTCACGGACCACTAAATTCATAATTTTAAATCCCGCGGACCACATTTCGTGAATTTAGTGCAATATAAAGGCGAAAATTGTCATTCAGAATATGAGAATTTCTTAGAATATTATTTTTGTTTTATTATTAATAAAATATTAAAAATGCAAATAATGTCCAGATCCTTCTGCAGACCACCAAAATTTTCTCGCGGGCCAACGGTTGATGACTACTGCTCTAAACCTCCATTATTTCATTTGACCTTGTTTTTTTACCTTTGGATAACGAATGAAAGGAAAGAAGAATGCCGTTCAATGGGCTGTGAAAGATGGTTTCAATGCCTCCAAGTATTAGTGACGCAGATGTGAGGAGAAGATGAAGTTATTTAATTGTAAGAACTTACAGGCAAATGCTAACTCAACATGGTACGAATTTAGGCCTAACTCAAAGACTATCGAAACAGGCAGCGAGGGGCTTGCCCTAAAGTGGGGGTGGGATGTGGGGTCTTCCCCCACCTAGAATTTAGAAAAAAAAAATGCACTACAGTGATATTTCTGGCCATGTTCCAAAAAACTAGTGATGCTGTACCAACACTGTGATAAGCTCACGTGCAGGTCTAGTGTGCAGAAACGGCCACAGAATTCTCAGACCTATTTTAAGAGTATAGTATGAGTTTTGGTGACAAGGAAGTAATATGCAGTTCCACCCCCCACCCCCACAACTCTGTTGTCAAAGAAAGTTTGAATTCATGTTTTTGGAAGCAGAGTTGACAAGTTTCTGACTATAATAAACGTAGAAATGATCGTAAAAATCTTCATTTTTAAAAGTTGACTTCCACACTTACACTTTCAATCATGCATGTATAGGACACCCAGGGGATAATTTAGAGGTCATTCAAGGGTGGCGATTAATGACTTGATTTTTGAAAATGATACCTCATTGGACCTTTACCTTGTATCTTTTCAATGTTAAATTTTCATTCAAGAGGGGATGATTGTCGTCTCTTCCTTAAATCCATCCCTGAGGACATTGATAATTTTTGATTTGAAGATTAAATTAGTCCTTTATGCACTTTGCTTTTTGAACTACTATTTTTAAACATTTTTGATACGAAAAAGTATTTTATTTGCTGATGAAATTCTTTCTCCTTAAACCTTTTTAAGGACCCTGCTGTTAGAAACCTGACACACCAGCAGACAAATTCAGCCCAGTCTACATTAGAAGGTTACAATCCATTTGAGAATGGACAGAAATCGGTAAGGCACCTCGGAATCCTATTTGTAGCTTAATATAGAGGCCAGCAGACCACACAACTATGGCTTTACTGGCTTACTGAGCACTTAGAATCGTTAGTTTAATTCTGATTTAAGCAATTTCCATGATTTCTAAATGTCTTTTTGGTATTCTAGAACTCACCAAATATGCAGGTTGCATCGAGTGTTCCTCCCGATGTAACTTTACAAACACAACCTGTACAGCAAGTGTACAGTGACCCACCGCCTCCATCTTATACCACAACTGCAGCCCAAGATGCTGCTGGACTTGAATTGCAGAGAAAGCAGGAAGTAAGTTTACTACAAGCAGCCATGTACATATTTCTCATATTGGTATTTACCAGTATGAATGCGGGAATGGCATATGTTTTTTACATTGTTGTCAATTTATTCGCTGAAAGTATTCTTTTAGTGAAAGTTGTGAAGTTGATTTTTTTGGATTACGAAAGTTGATGTAATCTATTTATATCTACAAGATAGCAAGTTCAATTACGCACACAAGTTTGCAAAACACTATTACCAATTAATAAATTAATACTTTTATGTGGAAATCCTCTCTATGCCTATATTTTTCGGCATGAATTAGAGGTCCTTTAGTAATAAGTAATACCATAGGTCATAAAAAGCCAAGTGACAAATCTTGGTCTATATCCTTGATTTTTGATCGCTAAAATGTAGTTGGCATGGCTTGAACTTCGTTAAGTGGTATGTATGTTCGCGACCTATTGTATAAAAGTTCTGTAGTTTTATTACGTCAGTTCTGGATGGGAACAAAAATCCTGTTATTTCTATAAAACTTATTAATTTTCCTCCAGAGTGGAAAACGATTAGAAATAGGATAGGGTCCTACCTTGCATGGAAAAAGTTGTGGAACGGATAATAAAATGTAAGTTCATAAGCAGTAATAATAAAAGTAAAAATAAAGTATAAATAAGTAAAAATAAATAATAAAAGCAGTTCATAAGCATAAATGTAAGTTCATATAACATCTTTATATCTAAAAGTCTTTTAATGTTATTGTGATGGCTTATATTATTGTGATGGTTTGTTTTGTGCTCATTTCTGCTGACAGACTGTACACATCAAACGTGTGTTTTCTATGTGGTCAGGGATACCTCCTAAGTTTAAAAGGAAGGGTGTCGTTCGTCTTTGTATGCAAAAGATGATTTGGAAAAGTTGTCTACAATGGTGGTACTGTATTTCCATGAGAGGTACGGCGAAGCTATAATGATTAAACACCGCTCCAATGTGATAAGGAACAGTGTGTGAAGGTTCAATTTCAATGTGATAAGATGTGGAGGATGATTAGACCCATGACAGAGTTCTGTGCATCGAGAAAAGGTAGGGCGAACCTGATGAAGTTTGATGAAGAAAGGCAGGAAGCGGTCAACGATGAAGATATAAATAATCAACAACTAGGCCAAACAACAGGACACCATGCAGCAAGAGTGAGTGGACGCGGAGGAGGCAAGGGGGCAAAAAGGCACCATATGATAGGCAAAGGACATCAACAGCCGAAACAGCAAAGGCACCATAGACGACAAGGATGAATACGAGACAAAAAAGATGAACAGAGGCAGCCGCAAACTCCGGAATGAAAAACACTGCCGAAACTCTGATGCATTCTTTGGAAGCAGACACATGGCCATTGCAAGAAAAAAGTGCTGAGGGAGAAAGTGGCGAAGAGGGGGGGGGACACAGTAAAACGCAATTAAATCAATTAAATTCGAACCATCGATGCGAGGCAAACCAGGGTCAGTAGCCAGAGCAATAACTTTGGAGACAAGACAAAGAAGGGGACAAAAATAAAGAATAACAGTTAAAAAAGAAGGAAAAGGAAGAGCAATGTGCTGAGCTTCCGCTCCCTCTGAGAAGCTGGAATCTAAAGGGAAGGGAAAAAGTGGATAAATTTCCTCCCTCACTATGTGATTGATTGATTCTTAAATATTTTATTTTCATTTCGGACCAATGAGAGGTCACAGTTAAATTGGAAATCGATATCAAAAAGTGAAAGCAAAAGCTGAGACACTTGAAGGCACAAAACAAAAATTTTTTTTCAGAAAAACCACAAGGTCAGCACTTTTTTTTTTTTTAAGGAACCGCTGGCCAGTGAGAACAGCGAAATGTTTTTCAGTGGCCTGCTGTCCAAAAACGTTGGACAACCCTGATATAGAATAACTGTATTGTCAATTTTAAAGTAATGTTTACTGGACCCTGTGGTGATGCAGTAGTGGTAATATGTTCGCTTACCATGTCGTTACCCTAGGTTAAACTTCCAGTGGTGTCAAAAGGAAAAAAAAAGATTACTTTTTTTACTAATTGCTCACTATAGTCTGTTCTGTAAACTATAAGAGGTTCAGATTCCTCGAAAAGCTGTGGGTCTTAGTATAGCATGTCCTTTGCTGTCTTCATGCTGTGACACCAATAAAAAGGTACATAATGAGAGTACTAATGTTTCTGTGGATGAAGATAAATTGCTTGTATTGTATTACACTGCTCAGATTATTAATGAATGCATCTTTTGCTGATCATGTCATAACTCATTGTTTTATTCTGTGTCAGCCTTTTGTATGAGCAAAACTTGGGTGTTAAATTGTACTGACTATCAGTGGCGTAGCGTGACTTAAAAAGTGGACCTTCTCTGGTTGTTCACCATTCCCCACTCCCCGTTGAACCAAAAAAAAAGTCACAATTCATATATGTATCATCATCATGATGATGATAATGATGATAAATGTATGAACAGTGACTTTTTAAATTCCGTGGTGGAGGGGAGGCCAATACTCAGAGAGAGCTCACTTTTGAAGTCATGCTACCCCACTTCTGACAGTTATGATCTATCAAGCATTAAATTATAGGTTTTATGGTCAGGCTTAAATATCAAAGTTTTAAAACAAAGGATGGTGACAACTATATATCAAGGCTATGCAAAAGAGAGGGAGGGCTATGGGTTAAACCCCTAATTTGTATATTACAGCAAAACTCCTCTTTATGGACATCCCTTAGATATGATCATCCCAATTTGAGTCAGATAAAAATTGAACAAGAAGAAATTCTTTCACATCAATACTCTTCTTTTACAGTCAACCTTTTATGAACAAAATTTTCTCTCCGGTGAATATCCGCTTATGACGAGATTTACTGTATTTTTAACCAGAAAATAAATTTGTTATGGGAGAAATTTTTGTTTTTGTCACTCCTCTGTTTTGAAATCCACTACGCAGACCTACCGTCATGGGTGGATCCGTAGGGATGCAAGGAGCATTATGTCCCCTCCGAGAAAAGTAAATTTTTGTAGATTATAGGTTTCTGCATTGATTTTCAAGCCTTATGTTCTCCTCCTCCTCCCAAATATTTTCTGGATCCGCTCTTAATTACTGTCAAGATGTTTTTGTAATATTCTTTCTGAAATTTGTTCATTTGTCCAAAGGAACTGGAACGGAAGGCCAGAGAACTTCAAGCTCGTGAAGAGAACCTTGCCAATAGCATTGCTTCTGGTCAAAGTAATTACTTTAAGAATTTATAACATTAAAGAATAAGAATCTATATAAGAAATAAGAAAATTTGTTTGAAATTTTTAATCTTTATTATTTTTTAACATTTTTGTGAATAAATCATTTCACTCTTTTTAACTGTCATATGTTAAATAATATGAGCAGCGCCAATATTCTTGGAAGAAAAAGACAAGTTTTGTTCTATATAAAGTTTAGATCTTGATTGATTTAAAACTTTTTGTTTTCCAGTACATCAGAAGAATTGGCCTCCATTGCCCAAGAAATGCTGCGTGGGTCCTTGTTTTTACCAGGACATATCTATCGAAATCCCAGATGCATTCCAGAAGACAGTTAGAGCCATGTATTATATGTGGTTGTGTAAGTTCACTAATTGTGTTCCGTCAATTCCACTCCTTTTTTTACAGCAAATTTTACAAAAAATACAGCATGATTTAGAATTTTACGACGGTATTTTAATATACCCTTTACATATGCAATAGAGCAGGGGTTCTTTAATTTTCCTAGACCGCGGACCCCCCTTCAGAGATTACTTGCCTTCGTGGACCCCCAAGAATTAACTCAAAGTTTAAAGCCCGGAATTTGCATCATATGTATTTATTTCTAGTGTTTCATCACTAATTTTCACTATTTAAGGAAAGAATTTTTCGTCCCCTCATAATTTATTCTTAGCATTAAAGAGCAAATGCTCTTTTCTTAATTAATCAATTTCTGGAAAATCCTTCATCAGAGTAGTCCCGCAGAATGGAAAACCCTAGTGGGAACCAATGGGAGGCCTCCAATAGAAATCATGGAAAAACCCAATGGGAACCAATGAGAAACCTGTACTGTGGGGTACCTAATGTTGGGAAATCCCATATATTTCAGAGTAAGAGTTGTTTGTAAGTTTCTGGAAGTGGTTGTGATGTATTAATGGCTTTCCCGTGTAGTTTGTAAGTTTCCCAAGATTCTAAGAAGAGTCTACTATTCTTGTTTGTGATGTGACGGTGTAGTATTTTTGTTGAGTCCCAGTCGGGTTCGTGTCCGTGTTGTAAAGCGTGTTCTGCCAGACGTGAGGCTATGTCTCCTTTCGCGAGTGCTTGTTTGTGTTCTTTTTTTCTTGTTTTGATCATTCTTTTTGTTTGTCCTATGTAATGTTTGTTGCAGTCTTTGCATGGTATTTGGTATATGGCGCCTGTGAGATCTTCTGGTGGAACTGGGTCTTTAACTTTTGTAAGTTGTTTGCGAAGTGTTGTGACAGGGGAATAGAATGTTTTGATATTTGCCTCTTTAAGGATGCGAGAGATTGTTTCGGAAATGCCGTGAATATATGGAATAGATATGCGGGTGTGAGATGTATTGTTTAAAGATGTACTATTGGGTCTACAGTTTCTGAGAATGAATCGTTTAGGGTATCCATTATTTTTAAGTGCCGTGTGTATGTGTTTTGTTTCTGTGTTTGAAAGTGTTTCATTACTGCAGTGAGAATTCGCTCTAAGACTTAATGTTTTAACAACGGAAGCTTTGTGGCATGTTGGATGATGCGATTTAAAATCGAGATATCTGTCTGTATGTGTGGGTTTACGGTAAACTGAGGTGAAGATTGAGTTATCGTGAGATCTGTGTACAAGAACGTCTAGGAAAGGGAGTTTATTGTTCTGTTCTGTTTCGTATGTGAATTTTATATGTGAGTTTAAGTTATTAAGGTAATGGAAGAAGCTTTGGAGTGTATTAGTTTTAAGTACAACAAACGTGTCGACATATATTACCTATTATTTATGACATATTTTACCAGTGTTTAACCTTTTGTATGTAAATTTCCTCCCTGGTACCCTGTATTTTATTTCCATGTATAAAGGTTTATTTACTAAAAATAGAAAAGTAAAGTTGAAAGAAATTATGAAATATCGCTATTTTTATGAAAAATTGTGTTTTTTGAGCTTTTTGCACCAACAAGAAACATTTTGAAATTACAGGTTTTAATTTTTTTCCATCTTCCTTATACCCCAACCTTCACGTTAGGACCTCTACCGTTTCGACATTAGTGAGTTTAGTGATTATAAAAAATTGACGAACAACATTGAAATTTCACCATTTTTCAAAACTTCGGGTGCGATGCGTGAATGGAAGATATTTTTTTATTTTTTTTTTCATTTTGTTTAACAAGGCAACTTTTTTAGGGTATAGCGATAATAATAATAATAAAAAAAAAAGAATTCGGCCCATATTAGTTCACAGGCATCTCAGCAGTAAGGTTTATTTGTAGAAGATGAGCAAGATTTTCTGAGATCTTCTAACCCATGTTGAAAATCGCTAACCCATGTTGAATCTGCAAATTAATTTTTGCAGAGCATATTGACATAAAATACAGTGCTTTTGCTAAGTAAGATAATGGTTTGATATTCAGAACTTCCGAGGTCACAGCACATGTTCACTTGCATCTATGGATTGTAATTATGCAACTTAAGTATATTGCCTGAATATTTTTGGTAATGTAGTGTATATTATAAATTTGTGTATGTGATTATATATATGAAGTGCATTACCACCACCATCATGTGCAATTTGTTCACTGCTGGGTAAAATCCTCCAAGCATCTTTGTGACAACTTCTTGGAGGTAGTAACCATATGTATAATATTGACAGACTGTTTGTAGCATATATAAATTTGGCAGTGTAGTAGGATATCGGGTACTGGCTTCAGGGTCGGGGGCTTGTTCCACACATTTTCATTGTTCTTCATCCACATTATATCCCTCCAGTTATTGATGCTGCACTAGGGGCTGTCACACTTTTTTTTTTTAATATTTTTGACCCCCCTCCCTCCCCACTGTCACAAACATCACACTTTACCAATCCCTTACGTATTGCGTGATGTGTGACCTTTCTGTCACACATCACGTAATGCATTACCTAAAGGGAGCCCTGTTATCCCAGGAAAATGTAAGTGATTATTCGGCACGTTAGCATGACGTCATAATCTTGCGAACCTTCTACTTTCAGCTCTCATAGATGCAAACAACACGCACTGAGCTATATTACTCATAATATAGCTGTTGTAAAATAGCTCAATGACATCATGAGGAATTGCTTCCCTCTAGCCGATTCCAACGAGTGTGTGTAATTCGTACACAGTCCCCTAGAACCAAAGTTATATAAATTAGTGTGTGTTTCTTTTTTTTTTAAAGCCAACACTTGTCGAGTTAATTAAAAAAATTGTTTAAAAAATCTAAAATGTGTTTTAAAATTTAGAGTGTTTTTGATGTCATAGTTTTATTAATCCCCCTCCCCCTTGTGACAAAGTGTCACAACTTTTTGAATCCCCCCCCCCTTTTTAAGCACAACATCATTTATGGATAGCCCCCAAGTCGTGATTATAGCTAATATGAATGATTATGATATATAATCATTAATACTATTCGTTCATAATATTCATAATGAATTTACTTATAAGTCAGATGTATGTAATTTACTCATAAGTTAGATGTGTGTAATTTACTCATAAGTTAGATGTGTGTAATTTACTCACAAGTCAGATAGATGTATGTTAATGATAAATTATCTGCTACGAGCTGTTTACAGATTACAAAAGGGTTGTGTAATTCTGTAATTTTGTATCTTGTTTTTTTTTTTATAGAAACTACATATTTATAAGATATTATTTTCATGCGTAGTTTTTTTCTGGTTTAATTTTTTGCATTTTATAGTTTACACATTGTTGCTGTTTTTGAATATGTTGGGAGCATTGGCACTGTTCATTGCCAATGGAGATGGCACTACTTTCGGAATCTCCTTGCTGATATCGATACTTTTTACACCATTATCCTTTGTATGTTGGTTTCGACCACTCTACCAAGCATTTAGGTAAAATATTGTCATTTCTTGCACATACAATGTATAATATATATGTATAATGCTTAAATACATTATTTGTGTGATCGTTACTCATCTGGAGGGGAGTCATATAACAAGCTATAACTCTAACGCTTCACGCTAACGCTTCAAACCTAATCATCAGTCAACATCTTTGAATTTCAAAACAATCAACGTAACATCAAAAATATCACATAACAGAACGTATCACGAAATCTGTAAATAGGTTGAATAAATTTATTCTTATATACATTCTAATACGTACATGGTGGTTCAAATTAAAGGATCATTTACAAAGACAGGCACAGTGTATGAGAGGAGATATAATTAAAGTTAATTTAATTCAAGTTAGTTAACAAAATTTTATTAATTAAATGTGTAAATATATCAACAGACATGTCCTGTACCCACAGGTGTAGCCAAGGGGTGGTTTTGGGAGTTATATTCCCCCCCTTCCATTGCAATGAAATTTTGTATATTTAACATAGGAATATATGAGTTGTAGCTCTGTAACCCCTCCCATTAAGCCTATAACCCCCTTATGAACTTTCTGTTTACGCGTATACCTATGTATTAAATAATTTTAATTGCTAATATGACGTTTTTTTAACACTGCAGTGAAGGCCTTTTATTTATATAAATCGAACACTACGCAGATTAAATTAAACAATAATATTAACGTTTATTGGCGTAGTGATACCAGCGCCGATGTTATGGCGTGATTAGATGGTGAAACGTTCGAAAGAAAATAAATATTTCTGCGTTCGGTGGGACCTGAACCCACGACCTTCCACTTGCCGGTCAATCACCGAAGTACTTTCAGTTTTGTAGATTGTCCTCCAATTTTAAACATTAGTAAATATTATGTTTGAATACATGTATGTTTAATACTGCATACTTTTACAGGAGTGACAGCTCTTTCAACTTCATGGTGTTTTTCTTTATATTTTTTTCCCAACTTGTTATTGCTCTTCTCTATGCAGTTGGCATTCCCAATATGGGTTCTTGGTAAGTAAGGTGTGGTTGATACTTTACCCTCCCATTTTTGCTTGTTTCTTGGATTTAGTATAATGTTTTATTTCATCTTAAAAAAAATCTAGGTTTTAGCATTATCGGCAGCATCTAAAATAACTTTTTAAAATTTCTTTTTGTTTTTTAGTGGATTGCTGAATGGCATCAAGACCCTGACATCCAGTGGCCTACACTCAGTTAGTGTTTATTCAGTGGGAATCATCGCAGTGTTTATTGGCTTTCTTTGGGCTATTTTTGCTTTGTCGTCCTTCTTCATGCTAGTAAAGGTGTGTAAGAAGCAAACGGTTTTACCAGCTTCTAATTCATGTAATATTCTGTTGATTTCTGTGGGCAGCAGAAGGACTTCAGTGGCGAAGTCATTTCATTCATGGCACTGATGTCAAGCGAATCAGGGCTCTGCGGTTGCACCACGGTTGGTAACACTTGAACCCATCTTACCGTCACTCCAGATTCTTCTTCCACCCGTGGGAAAAAAGGGAGAAAAGAAGCTTGCCGGCTAACTGTTCACTGTAGTCTGGGGTGTTGGTTCCCTGGCACTTAAGAGGTTCAAATTTCTTGTGAAAATGTGTGTCCACTGAACCCAACAGTGACGTAGTGATAACACATTTGTCAGTCATGCCATTAACTTGGGCTTGACCGCCCTTGGCATCGTAGAATGCGTGCTATTTGTCTGTCCACCCAAGTCTGGGGTTGGATTCCCTCATCAGCAGAAGCTTGAATTTCTCGGAGAATTGTGGGTCCCCATGCAGCATGACCTATTCAGTCTTTGCACCATAAATACCGAAACAAATCAGTTGTATGTGCAGACAGAAAAATGTTCTTAAGCTCGAATTTCCTGTTATTTATTTTGCTACAGTAATTAGCATACCGCCTTCTGGGAGCATTCAAGTATTACTTAAGCAACTTGGGGGAGGGGGTTGCTGTGTTTGTCTTCCTGTGTTAATCAGTGTTAATTTTTGCTCACTGTCGTGGAAGAGGAGAGTAGAGTGAAGAGAACATTAGTATATTAAATATCGATTTCATTTCAATCTACAAGTAAACTGTCTTGGAAATATTAGAATTTTGAAACCTAACCCTCTTCCGATTTATTTATATATTTTAGTATGTCAAAGTATGTCCATGTTTTGAAAATTAAAGCTTTTTTTATTTTTAGGAGGTTATATTGTGACATAGAGGTATATATTTACTGTGTGGGCAAACTGGGCGTTTACCTCCCCTCCCCCTCCTCCGAATCACGACATAATTTTGTATTTATATACATGAATATGTAGAGTTGTAGCTCTGTACCTACCTACCCCCCAGATCCCTGTAACCCTCCCTGTAAATTTTCTGTGTACACAAATATTCGTCCTTGGTCAGTATGATCTTCGAGCTGACCTTTCATTATAAAATAAACGTAAAGCTTTCGGTGGATTTTTTAGGGACTGTCAGGTTACGAATGTGTAGTAAGTACATGTTCATAAATGTTGCTGTGTTGTGCAACGTGATTTGACTGCAACTTGGAATGTAAAATCTCTAAAATTACTCTGAGTAAATTGCGCTAATGTGTATTTTTATTGTTAGTCCCTCTTTTTCAACTCACTCGTTCACATATCGGTTTGTAATTACTTACAGTGAATCTTTGATTTTGCGTTTTTACGCTGTCCATATTAAAAATTCGTATGCTTCATGAAAACGTAAAGTTGGGGGAAATGT
The DNA here is from genome assembly GCA_006491805.2 of Dysdera silvatica. NCBI lineage: Eukaryota > Metazoa > Arthropoda > Arachnida > Araneae > Dysderidae > Dysdera > Dysdera silvatica. The sequence goes on along the minus strand of QLNU02014802.1, from coordinate 161,590,053 downwards.
GGAGAAAATTGAAAAGAAGAGCAGAATATAAATTTATAGTCTGAATTCGGTGGAAAATCATCGGGTCGGAGGACATAAAATCAAAGTTTCTCTTTTTTTTTTACACATAGGATAATTCAATATAAAATTAGGAGATCATAGTGCTCAACAGTTATTCAGTTGTTGACCTGACTCATACTGAGCACCAAGTGTGACTTGTCACTGTGAGAGTTGTAGATCATAGAACGTAGAATATAGATATTTTGGAGTGACATATTGAATTTCATGTATATATATTTCATTTCAGATTCATCGTATATATCGGACAACTGGCGCTAGCTTGGCCAAAGCCCAAGAAGAGTTTGCGTCTGGTGTGATGCGTAATCCTCACGTTCAGAGCGCTGCGACATCTGTTGTAACGAATGTGGCTCAAGAAGCAATAAATCGCCAGGCATCTGGCACCCGTTATTGAATATTTTTATTCGTAAGTTTTCATTGTGAGTACTTATTATTATTAACTCGTTTCGTTTATGTGCTGGAGGGAGGTTCCCTCCACCTTCTGACACCCCAGGTATCTCCTTGGCAACAATTGCTCGTAGTCGTACGATGACGTTGTGGTAATGAGTTCATTTATTGCCTCGCTAACCGTGGTTCGATTCTAATGGTACTATGCATGCTGCTTTTTTTTTTGGTCCACCGTTGTTGCGAGGTTTGTTCCCTAGTGAATGACGGTTCTGATTCCTTGAAAAGCTATAGATTCCCGTACAGCATAACCCTAACTATCCTTGTATCGCAAAGCACAAGCAGTTGACCCTTAGACATCTCGCAGGGCTTGGGTTCGATTCCCAGAAGGGTTGATCGTATGTAAATACAGTCAAACTCTGTTAATACGAGAAGGTAAGAATATGTAAAATTCCTTGTATTAGCCATTACTCGTAAAACGTGTGAAAGGAATAAAAATTTCAAACTACACACACGTAATAAAATAATTACCAGAATTAACTTGGGTAATTTTCTTAATGCAAAATTAATTTTATATTATTTAATAAACATAGAATTTTCAGTCTTAACTATATGTACTGTAAATAAATACACATATGGTCTCATTTCGCTTAATTTCACCTCAATAGTTATTGAAAAAATCAGTAGGTTTTGATTGTTTTTTTCTTAGCATATTCATTTGTGCATCTCGGCGTTTTCTTTTCTTCTGTTTTTATCAGAAAAGATGAAAAAATGGCATGGAAAAAGGAAAAATCGCATTAAAGTTGGACAGATATTTTTCTCGTATTTGTCGAGATTCTACTTTTGTGCTCGTAAAAAGCGTGAAACTCTTAATATAGTTAAATAGTGAACCAAACTTAACCTGCAGATTGCTCGTATTGAGTTCGACTGTACATTGTTTCCACATAACCTGGAATTGTCAGGAGATTTGAAATTTTCCGCAAAGATCAGGGAAAAGTGAGATTTTTTGTCAGACCTGGACAAGTTAGGGAAAACCTTCTCAACTTCCGTTTTGAATAGCTAAATCCACGCACATGAAGCCGTTTTCCCCATAACCGAAGAAGAGTCCAATTAAAAGTTGCTTAGATTGGTCAGGGAATGTTACCTGGAAAAGTCGGTTAAAAACTTGGAAAACTTGGGTAATTTCTTTCACTAATGTGAATGGGGACCCTGCAAATATATTGCGGTTTGGCAGTTACGTTGTCACCAGTTCTGTCACAGGTGATCCATCATGAAAAAGTACCAACAACAGATTATTCAAATTTCTGTGGCCAGAATTCGTCTATTCTATCATAACTGCTATGACATTTACTAGCGATGAAATATCAAGTGCCCCAGCATAAAACTAAAACAAAGCGCTTAAAGGGCCTTTGTGAGTTTAGGGGTGCAAGTGACCTCAGAGGAAAGGTGGTTTGTGGCTGCTCTGTCAGATTAACATTTTTACAACGGGCACACAATTTAGAAATCCACTCAAATAACTTCAAATAATGGTGTAAATGGAACCAACCCTAGGAAGATCAGTCCTCATATTAATGACACCTAAGGGCAGGGCCCGACTTAGAAATACTGTGGCTCAGGGCAGATATTCATAGGGGTGGGGGCCCTAACCCTCATGTAATCACGACAGATTTCTGATTACCATGTTTATTATCATTAAACATACATAAGTGAATGAATTTTGTTTATAAAACCGAGATAGATATAAAGCATTATCTAGCTATATTTTCCAGGTCTTAAGTGAAAGGAGCCGGTAAAGGATTTTTTAAAATCCTGAAAAGTTTTTGGACTGCTCATAAAACAAATATTAAAATTTTTACGAATGTACTAGACTAAGTTAAGGATTTAGGGGGACCCCCCCCCCCAAATTGGGACCTAAGGCTACTGCCCTGTCTTCCCCTTTGTGAATCAGACACTGCCTAAGGGTACACCTGTTACCTATTCAATCAGAGGCTTCACCCTCTCCTCAAACACCATATAAATTTGCATTATTGTACATAATAAAATATTCACTTACCATCTCATCCAGCTTCCAAAAACAATTATATCAAAACAAGCAGAAACGTGTTCACTTCTGTCTTCTCGAAACAAAGTATCCAAGATAGTGGATCTCGACTGACGTGAAGCAGCCTGGTCTGGAAATGATGTGCGCAGTATTCCCTTCTGCGCGTATTATCCGACTCTCCCATATGTGATTGCTATTGGCGAGATTAAGTGCCAATGATTTGGGGAAGAGAAAAAGTACTAAACAGTATAACCAATAATGATGTAAGCTAGAAAAATGGCCCACTTTGTGAAATAAATAAGTGATTTTGGCGCAAAAATGGAAAAATTTGCACTTTTGTTATCAGTTTGTAGTAACATTTTCGTTTTGGCACAAAAATGGAAAAATTTATACTTCTGTAGCAGCATTTTTGATTTGGTGCAGTTTGGCGCTATTAGTGCAGGCCTGTGATCCCTGCATATCTACAAATTACAGTAAATTGTACTCGTCCACATAAAAATAGATAAAAAAAAATTTAATGAACTTAAGAGGAAAAGATTTTCTACTTGAAAAACTGTGATGATCTAGTTGCCTATGGCGGCTGGATTTATTGAGCCCTATATGTATTAATATTAAATTTTTTAATTTGACTTATTGTTATTTTAGGGTCAACTGATGGAAAATGTGGTCTAATGTGATACCAGTGAAACTTCTCAGATATATTCGACGAATTCTAATAAACTTCACTAATCAATTTTTGATTCTGAGTATGTTAATTTTATACGATTTTTAATTTGCTGTTCTCGTTGTAAATTTATCTTTTTCGCATGATATGCTAGGTGATATTTTTATTAGATATTAATCAAAAGTAGAAAATTTCATATTTCTTGTTTGCATTTTCTTTCGGCATTTATTATTATGGGAATCAAACGTTTTTGTTTTGGATACGAAATGTACAAACTAATAAAACTGAAATTCTTAATCATTTGTGAGTTTTGCATTTATTTCCACTGTATCTTTTAATCGTAAAATTCATAACTTGAATTCCTGTGTTTTTAGTTTGTGTTAGGGAAAGTTCAAATATTACTTAAGCAATATTTTTGGCCATTTTATACACCCCCGGTAAGCAAAAATTAACATTGGTTAACATAGGAAAATAAGCAAAACAGCCACTCCCACCCCACCCAAGGTGTGCAAAAAGAACGCTTACTCAGAGATCTCATAAAGATCGCACTGCTCACTGTAGTCCGGGGTTTGGTTCCCTAGGCCTTAAGAGGTTCGGATTCCTCGGAAAACAGTAGGTCCCGGCGCAGCATGACCACTGTAGTCTTTGAGCCGTAAAACCAAAAAACAAACAAACAATCCCCCTCCACAAAGATGCTTACATAATACTAGAATACCTCCCTTATGTCTAACACATAACACACAAAACGACATTTTGGGAATTTAGGAATTCAGGTTTATTGTAGTTGTCCATGAATTTAATTCATAGTAGTTTGGTTATGTGATTGATGTTTAAAATATTTCACGATATCTAAAAGTAACGTAAGTACACAAATCTTAAGAAATAAGACTATGTAATTGGGAATCATGTACAAATTATATATTTATTAGGGACCGTATATCACAAGACGGTGGTTCTTGATCAGTTTTCATCGCAGGCAATTTTGAACCTTTTCTTTCTTTCATTCATTAAAAAAAAATTACAGGGATTGTATTCGTTCTATTTTTCCTACTTTTTTAAAGGATCCACATCCGATTTTTGATTTTCGGATTTTCCACATCCGACGCAGATATTTGAGTGGTATGAAACTCTTAATGAAATAATTGAAGGTACTAAATAGTGTTATAGAAGTTAGGTGTCTGAAATTAGGCATAAACTAGTTTTAGTTAAATTAATTCGTATTAATTCATTTAGAATATTTAATCATTCAATTGAAAATCGTTTCTTGTAACTTGACTATCAAATAACATCTTTAAATAAACTGAATTGCAAAAATTGTATAACGTTGCTTAAGATTTTTTCCCTAATAAAAATCTGTGAGAGGTTACTCATGCTTCAGCCTGTTGTAGCCCAGGTTGCTGTAGCATTCTTTTACTGATTACTAGAGAGAGGATGTTCTTAAAGCTTAAATTTCAATTTAACCTTTAACCACACTCTGTATAGTATCGAATGTACATATTTTTTTACAGATATATTATACAGTTTATTTAGAACTTAAGACAGTAAATTCAAGCAATATTATTCATCATACCTAAACGTACATTATTCAAGAATGATTGGCTACAGTGGTGTAAAAAAAATGCGCCTGAGTATGAAATGTTTTGCTGCTTTTGTAAAAAAAATGTTAGATTTGACAGTCGTGGATTGAACCAGCTAATTCACAATCACGAATCATACTTCTATTATTAAAGATATTGAAAAGGGAAGTTAGACGACATTTGTAAAGCAATCAAGCGGAAGTTCAATGCCACAGTATATGGTTTGCTGGTCCACTAGAGATAATGTGATGTGGTAACTATGAAATTGTGGTTCAATGAAATAGCATTGAGGTAAGAGCTTCAGCCTCCTCTAGAAGAAAATTATCCCCCTTGAAAAAAAATTAGTGCCTCTAGACTCCATTGCTAGTTTCACCTATGTATATATACGAAAGTCCTGGAATATTTGTAACACCAGTGGCAGAGGAAAGTGGGGGGGCACAAACCCAGTGGTGGTTCTAGGCTTGACCGGAGGGGGCCATGGTCCCCCAAATATAACTGGGTTTTATTATATTGCCTATGTACATGGGTGTCACCAGCAGAGTCCATACTCATGGACAGGAATTTGGTCTCCTCCAAATTTTTTTTTGTCTTGGATCGTTACTGCTCAAACTCTTCCTATTGGATATCAAGCATTGCACCTATAATAAATACTGCAGGCAATTTTTGGAGGAAAAGAGTGAATTTTAGAACAAGAAGAAATTCAATTAGCCTAATGGAATATACTCACAAGCAGTCAGTTACAAATCCGACTCATCAAAAATATTTTGCATCACTTTTCAAAACATTTTGTTTCTTATTTCTTATACTTCAACTGTATTTGAGTCTCTGGCCGTAATTTTTGAATGGCTGCTTCAGCATGAACTGTTTTGAAGTCGCATTTCAAAATTTGTTTTTAAACATGTCAAATCTCCACTTTAGCATCGGCATTTTATTATTAATTTTATTTTTGATGTGGTTTTATTTATTTTTTTTCCATTTCTTAACTTTTGTTGTGGGCCAGATTTGGCCCACGGGTCGCTTATTGAGGATCACTGCCATAAGTCCTCAACACATCACTGTATATACTAATTGCTCAAACTAATATATGTCAACGATCTCTAGTGGTTGTCCACATTCGATAACTTTCACTGTGGCTCTGCAGTGGCAACACATTTGTCTAGTGTGCGGTAATCCCGGGTTCAATTCCCAACTGTGGTAAAAGATGCTTACCAACTGACTGTTCACTGTAGTCCGGGGTTTGGTTCCCTAGGCCTTAAGAGGTTCGGATTCTTCGGAAAACAGTAGGTCCCGATACAACATGACCCTTGCTGTCCTCACACTGCAAAATTAACCATAACTATTCCTGTTGTGAATATTTTATTGGGGGAGGGGGAGATATTAAAAAAATGTGAGATCATCCACTGAAATCAGCCTATACCACCAAGTGGGAGTAAAACCTGTATGGTAACATCTGTAAGCCTAAGAATTGCAGTCGGTGGTGTTGAGATGAAAGGTATTATGCAAAGTCAGTCACTTCAATGATTTATTTCAATCTCAGTCACAAAGTGACTCACTTTTTAACTCGGTCGCTCAATCACTTCAAAATCGCATCAAATCAACTTACGTTTTCATTAAATAGATTAGTGTGTAATTTATGTCCATTATAATTTTAATAAAGAAGGGGAGATGTATTAATTAATTTTGTTATTTAATTTTTGTTATTTAATTTTATTTTGTTATTTAAGTAAGATTTTCAGCTTGTCATTTCACCATTGATTTCTATATAGTGTAATTTGAATAATTCAGACTTTTTCTGTGGACCTGTAAGTCTAAAATCAATTAATTAAAAAATTACAATGCAAACTCTGGATAACAAATTCAGTTTATGATTCTTTCAGCTCTGAATTAATCAAGATTGACTGCACGTACTCATACTTTTTAACTCGTTCGTATTTAGTTGTGGAACTATATCGTGAGTTTCCCCAATTGTTTAAAGAAATTTTATAAATACGTATATTCAAAATGTTTAAAAATTTTAAAACGTTGATTTAAGTTTTGATAAAATACGTTTCAAATTAATGTATCTATTTCTAGTTCATAGATTGAACTCTGAGGATAAGTTGAATGGTGTAGGAATAAAGTACTATTAGAAGATACAGTTTCCATCACAACGTAGAATTTTCTAACTTGAGGGGGACATATAATTCTGTGATAGTTTCACAACTTGTCATGAGCAATTAAAATATAAATATTTATTATTGTATATTAAATTTGCAGTTTGGTTTTTACCATTTTCCATTTTGTCCTCTTGATAACGGTTAACTAATTTAGTAACCAAAATATTGATAATAAAATCACAAATTTTGACCAGTTGCACTGTTTTTCTGCTCTCTGTGTGTTTGATCTCTGGTCTTTACCATTTTCTATGTACTATATATATATAGTTGAATTAATCGTATATTATAGAAATATCAATTTTAACATGGAACTAGCACCAAATGTCGGCTGAAATTCCAAGAACAAATTTTTATATTTTAACGTTTTATAAATAAATTTTTAACGTGAGAGAAAAGAAGAGTTCTGTGAACTGAATCTGGGACCTTTCGGTTGCATGCCGAATGTTCTACCAACATGGTTTGCACTTTTCTCTCTTTTAAAGCTTATCAATGCTTACACACATACTGATAAGTACATACATATATATAGAAAATAACATCTTGGAATGAGTGCCAATGCCTGCTACAATTATCAAGTGCATATATACAGGGTGATCCAAAAGAACCTTCGCCCATTTACTGGGCTCTAGCGAGTGTAGTTTTTGACGCACCGAGATGAAATTCGAGATTCATATTTAAAAAACAATATACACTCAAGATACAATAGAATCTACTTTGATAATAATAACTTCTAATGAAATAATAATGAACTTCTATATAACGAAATTTTCTATATAGCGAAGTTTTGGTAAATCCCCATGGTCATTACATATGAAAGTAACGTAAACAAACTATATAACGAAGTACTTAATGATAGAAACAGAAGTCAGGCGTTAAGATTGGGTTTGGCCGTGGGAATACAGTGGGTTTTGGTAAAGACATGAGCAGAAATGAGACAAGCTTGGACTGGGAGCTCCTAACAAGGGGACTTTCCCTCGCCCCCTGTGACCGGGTGCCCATACATTTTGAAACGCCAGCGGCGAACGGCTAATTTTCAACGATATGGCCGAACAATGATACTTATTATTGATAAATTTGACACCAACGTATTAGTAGCTCAAACTAGAGCTATTTTTGTTTAGGAGAAAAAGAGACGCCGTCCTCATCCCAGATTCGAACCAGGGTCCCCGCGTTGAGCCCGCGGTGTCTTGACCTACTAGACGAATGAGGACAAGAACAAACGCTTTTTTCTCCGTATATTAAGATGTAAGATATTATTACCGCAGGGACAATTACCCAGCTCAATAGGTCAACACACCAAACCACCAGGTCCAGTCATTGTCACCCATTATGGGTAAAACAAGTCGAATACGCTGCTGAGTTGTACCTTTATTACATATTTATACATTTTTATTTACATATCTTACATAGTAGTACTTGTGCTTTTTTGCTCGGTTGATTACCAGAAATCCAGACCTTGCAAATTTCCCACAGGGGTGCTAACACTTTTATGATGAATCAAAATCACCATTTGTTGTGCAGTAGGATATTAGAAATTTTTCTACAAAAGCATGAATGTGTATGGAAGAAGCATTAAATACGTTTTCATTTTAAGGTAAGAATTGTTCAACTATTTTTTTTTTTATACGCATGTATATTTCACTCCTAAAAACATCTATTTTTAAATGGTTGAATGTTATTTATGAGAAACAGTCGTTTACTGAAAAATGGGATTTAATTGTGGTATCATATTGCACTGCCCTGGCATATAGAGAATTTTCTATATAAAGAATTTTTTTTTTATGGAACCATCCATTTCGTTATATGGAGGTTCTGTTTTATATGCAGGTAAAAAGTACCTATGATTCCCGAAGTTACGGTTAGACCGCACGTATTTCGGAAATTTTCAATGGCAACACTACTATTTCTTTAATGTCATTCTGATCAACATGTGCAGAAACCATAAAAAGCATGCACCTTTCTTTTAGGATGAAAAATGACTTGGGAATAGCACTCATTCATTTAACTGGCTTCATTGGTTATAATTACAGTTTTTAAAGTTGGCAACAGTCCAAATTGTATTGTTTTATTTATGTTGCCAGATCTTGTACATCTCCTTTATTTAACCCTTTTCTGTAAATTTTCATTGAATTTAAAAGTGTTATTTTTCTAATTTTGAATCCTTAAAGAGAAAAAAAAATCTTCAATGTTATTGAATATTAGAACGTTGAAAATGTATTCAATAACATTGACGATTTTTTGTTTGCAGTTTTGTCATTGGTGTGGTGAATAAAGAATAACATTCGAATTTAAGCGGAATAGAAAAACTACGTGCGTACCCGTCAAAACTTGAATGAATACTAATAAACAAAAAGGGAAAAAGCGCCCTCTGGCATTTCGTGCCTTTCGGGTTACCATGACAACCAAAATTAAAAAGTGAGAATTAAACACAATTGACATTTCTTCATAGCCCTTATTCGAGAACCGCAGAATGTGAATGGCCATTGGCAAGCGGCACTGCATCAGCCAGTGGGGGCGCTGAGTGCGCCCTGCCAGTAGAAGGCATTTTGTTTGAAATTGAAGGGAGATATGGAACCCTAACACCAACATTGGGGGGGGGACTGGTCCCACCGTCCCCCCCGCTAACGGCGCCCGTGGTGTCAACAATTATTTTTCATTGGTTTTAACACAAATGATAATATTATTAATATTATCATAATAAAGTGGCAACAACATCCTACCTTTATCCCGCAAAAAAATAACGAAAAAATGTGACGCTTTTTTTTACTTGACCTCCGCAAAAACGTTTTCAACTTTAAAAAAAGAACGAGGTGAATGCTTTTTATGGTTGCCAAATACGGAAAGCAAAATTGAGTACAAGATTTGGGAATATAAATAAAAGAAAACAATTTGGACTGTTGCAAAATTTAAAAACTAATTATAATTAAATTATAACCAATAAAGCCAGTAAAAGAAACAAGTGCTATTTCTAAGTCATTTCTCACCCTAAAAAAAAGAAAAAAGAAGAGGGTCATTCTTTTTATGGTTTTAGCACATGCTGATCAGGATGACATTAAAAAAAAGTAGTTTTGCCATTGGAAATTCCCGCTATTCGTTTGTTTGGATGTTTTATGGCGCAAGAGCATCTGAGCTATACTGCGCCAACCACTATTCGTGTGGTTTAACCATAACCGCTGAATCACAAGGCGTTTTTACCTGTATATATCTCGATCGCATATTTATTAAGGTATGAATCTTGAATTTCATCTCAGTGCGTCAAAAGCTGCGCTCGTTAGAATTCTGTAAGTAGGTAAAGTTTCTTTTGAACCACCCTGTATATTAAAGTCGGGAAATTTTTTTCATCATAGTTAATGATGTAATATTAGATGATAAATTGCTTGCAAAGAAAAAGAACGATTTCACGGCGCCTTGTGTGAACCAAACCCAGGACCCCTTGATGTCCGGTCAAGTACTCTTCCAACTGAGCGAGAGCAGCTCAGTTGGAAGAGCATTCTCTTTTCGACTTAATCGTGTCAAACGATGTATTGAAGCCGAGGAAGAATATATTGATTGAAATAAATAATTGGAACAATTATGATGAGATTGTATTTTATTTTCAACCAAAAGTTCGGTTTCATTTTGGACAGAGAACGTATGTAGGCATATATAATCTAAACGAACTGTCGAGTTAAGAAATATTTTATTTAAATTAACAAAATAACTTTATATATTTTTCGCGCAGTGGCGCAGTATAGCCCGGATGCTCTTGCGCCATAAAAATCCAAACAAACATTTTTCGCTTATTTCCATAATGGACATCGATTACGCATTTAGTATTTTATATAATGGTGAAGAAAAAGGAGTGATTTGAATTGTTTCTTTGTTTGGATTTTGTATGGCGCAAGAGCATTTGGGATATACTGCGCCAATTGAATTAATTGAACCATGGACTTATTGAAATAGAGTGAATAGCGTTCTTGCTACATTTCCAATTCGCGCAATTACAAACGTCACTATGATAATGTAAATGAATTTGGCAACCACGTTCTCTGCTCAGACTTTAGCTGAGAACGAAGGTGCCAAATAATTGCTCTTAACGAAAAAAAAA
>QLNU02014802.1:161521363-161573624 GCA_006491805.2 Dysdera silvatica | reverse complement strand
GGCAGTCCATGTTCACTTTGGATTCAAACATTGGAACATTCCAATGGACCAGGGATGTTCTATGACCTATATATATATATAAAAAATGTATGAACTTCTGGCGCAAGTACAAAACATGTCCCATTTTGCTGTTTAGTGGGAAGTATTTCCAGTGTGCTTGGCAACAGTGTCCTGACATGCCGCCATGTTGTTTATGTCACTTTACAAGGCCCCTTCTCCTTCCCTTCTCATTCCTTTTCCTAATATTGATTCAGCCTTGGCTACTTACTGATTCATCCACGTTAGGCTTAGCATTCAATCGCATTTACTCCTTGCAATCCAGGCACTCACATTCAGAATCTATTAGATCTACTTTCATAATCCAATCCAACATACTTGTCTTCCCTTTCCACCGCCATATTTCCGATTCCTGAACAAAATAACAACAAAGCATGTTCAAAGCCTCTTACCACCTCCCAAGATAACGGCCATATGATGCCATACCGTATATGATATCATACAACACGTCACATACTCTGATGTCACAAACCCGCCTACAGTGACATTTCTAGTCCTTTTCAAGAGGAAAAAAGTACTATGGGACATGTTTGTACTGCCACCAAACTTCTACCATGTATATACTTTGGTAGAGCTGATATACAGATCTACTATATGAAAAAAATGCTCATACCAAGTTTAAGAGTAGCAGGTGACAGTACAGATGTATCTCATGCTTTCTCACCAACTCTTTGCCAAAACTTGTGTTATACACTTAAAATGGGCTGAAGATTTTGTTCAGCATAAAGAATGTAGGCATGGATACGGTAGTTGTATTGTAGTGTCACAGCGTCTGTTCAGCCATTTTGTTGTTGGGTGCGTTTCGTAGCGGTAGTTATTTTTGTGATGTGCAACTGATAGTATGAAGCGAGCGTTAAAAAATTGGTTCTTATCTGATTATCATACATTTGAATCATTGTGATTATCATACATTTGAATCATTATTGATTATCATACATTTGAATCATTATTGATTATCATACATTTGAATCATTATTGATTATCATACACTTGAATCATTATTGATTATCATACACTTGAATCATTATTGATTATCGTGCATTTGAATCATTATTGATTATCATACATTTGAATCATTATTGATTATCATACATTTGAATTATTACTATTATCATACATTTGAATTATTACTATTATCATACATTTGAATTATTATTGATTATCATACATTTGGATTATTATTATTGATGTCCGTGCCTTATTATTAACATGAAAAACATCACAGCATTATTAGTATAGTCAAATCCTTCTTAAGAAATACATTCTTATATACAGTCGTCCCGGTTCTATGGTCAAATGAAAATTCCCTGGTAAGAAACTCTTTCATAATATCATCTCTCTTTTACGGAATAAAAAATTTTTTCTGGAGAGCGTCTGCAAATGAGGTGTTTTACTGTATTATTTTTTTTAATCTTGCTAATGAATTTAAAAATTTCATACATTTTTTAGAGCATCTGCAGCAGGATTTAAGCTGGCTCAAAACATGCTGTCGCAAAAATGCTAAAATGGGAAAAAAGTAGCAAAATGCTAAAAATATTAGTTGCTTTCGTTACTCGAAAAATTATATCAATGAGATTATTTATATCAACGATGTTTAACAGATGCTGCTAAGCATTGTTGCTAGTTGAAGAGGAAACAAAAGGAAACAAGAGAAGACGGCTGAAGTGCAAAATGGATATTCTGGAATCGGAGAATCCTGTTTTCAGAGAATAAACTGTGGTTAAAAATGCCTGTGGCATTTTCGCGATGGGTAGTAATTTTTTCTTCGCATTTTCGAGCAACTCGTCGCATTTTGCGAAAAATGCGACTGCAGCTTAAACCCTGATTTCAATAGAGTATTTGAAAAAGAAAAACCATTTACAATATACAACTTTTGAACTCAAAAGCAGAAATGAAGCAAACATGCTTCGAATTAAGAAAATTTGAGCTCTTATCAACAGGTGTAGTAGAGCAAGTGTTACTTCTTTGGTTAGGTTTCTGTGTGAAGCATATATATTATTTTTGCTATCCCAAGTTTCTTCAATTTTCTCCTTTGAAACATGCGATGAGCAACGGATTCTTCATGTACATGCCACCACAGTAAAAGCGCCAAATTTGATGCTAGAGTATTTTCTGGGAAAAACAAGTTTAAGATCCATCTATGCAGCACATCTGCTGACGCAGCTATCACCACTGTCATGGAAGCGCTGTGTTTATATATATATATTTGCAACTTCCATGTTTTCGGATTAGCAGTACAGAAACATATTAAGATGTTCGAATTTCATCATTGAAGATGGACGGATATGGTATTATTCTTCTGCGACTTTTCTTCAAGGTGCTTTGTCACCTTTCAAGGATTGTGGGATTTGTTGCTTATTGGGCACTGGTCCTTTACAACTCCTTTGGTGGATGCTCAACCTATCTGGGAAAAAGGTGCGGCTGCACAGTTTGCATGGTACTAGTTGCTGGAGGTGACTCTCCCAGGCGACATCACCAGCTTCCTCCAAATCAACGGGTGTTTCAGCTAAATAGATGAAAATTTATACAATTGGTAAGTGATATAAACAACTTTTTATAACTATTGTCATTGGAAAAGTAATAATAATTAGCCCAGATTTTAATTAAAAGTCTCAAAGAATTTTTCTGAACAGATGCACCTATTAAGTTCATGGAAAATTCATAATATTTAATTCCTTTATAGGTGATTTTCAAAGATTACAGACATCGCCGCAATTTCTGAAATAGTTTTCAAATTTCATTCCTTAACGAATTTGAAAATGGCCATTTCGAGGAATATCTCTGTACGAAAATATTGGTAAATGTAATACGCTAAACAACTCTAAAGTCAAGTGCCAAAATTGACGTAGCATTACGTAGAATATGTTCAGGGGCGCCAAGAGTTAACACGGGCCCCAAGCTCACTTCTACCGGCCCCATGTCCCCCTTCCTTGGGCCGGCGCCCCCCCACAGCATAGGCCCTTTCCAGGGCTGGCCCCTAGATTTCATCTGGGGCCCCTGGACTGCTGCCCCCTCTCTCGTCGGCTCTGAATACGTTAAGGATTAGTAATAACGTTGTTGGGTATAGTTTTGAATGCTGGGTAGAACGCAGTTACGAGTTTCAGTCGGGCATCGTTGTCCTTCGTCAGGAAGCGAGTGGAGGCAAGTCTAAATGGCATTTTATGCTCTTCAAGTCCCTTCTGGGATTTGAAGGTTGGCGATCAACACAGGTCCCGTTTTCTTATTTCTGGCATGGACAGTGGACAGTAGCGTAAGAAAAGGGGCTCACGCTCCCCATTGGATAACTTCTCACATCGCCCTCCAATGCAATAATCGCTGCGTCGCATGATCTTTTTAAAAACTATTTGAGCCACCATTATTTTTGAATTGCTACGGCACTGGGCATGGACCATTTCTCCTGTACCTATTTCAGTCCAGGTCTTTAAATCGTTCGTCGATGCTAGTGGCTCTTGAAGGGTGCGCCTAGACGTACCAGTGTGCCCGGTGATATTCCTAGGTCCCTAGGAAAAACCAGATAGATGCGGGGTTATTATTAAAATTATTTTTTAGTTACATACAGGGCAATATGGAAGATGACGCACCCGTGGGAAATATAAGCATCTATATTTATTAATATTAATAAAAATAAAATTAATATTGATATAAATAAAAATAATTTTTGCATCTTATTTATTAGCATTTTGTGTATATTGCGCCTAAAATTGTTTTGCAGGATTTCAAGTCTGCCACGAGTTCAAAAAGTTTGAGAACCACTGGTACATGCTCTTCTGTATTTTTGCTGCTAGGTTTTTTTCTCTGGGAAGTTTCTTTCTATATTCGCGGCAAAGCAAACCTAGTACACTGACAAGGCGTAGAACAGTATGATTCCGCCAGTGCAATATAGTTCGCCCTTTCTTACGTTAGCGGAGTTAATAGAAGATACATTTCGTACATAAAACATTAAAAAAAAAGCTTAAATACATAAAACGTAAGTGCATTTGTTCAATTAAAATATGGTACCTTATCTCGGGGCTACTTAAGCCGCTGGGGTAACTTAAGCCACTATGCTGGGTAAATTTCGGACACTGATTCTGGCAACACTGTTTTGAGTTTGATTGTTAACTTTCATGCCATCAATTCCATATTTTGACGAAGCTTTGGGCCACATATTTTAATAGTGTGTGTGTTTTAAAATTAAGTTTATAAACCTTTATTTGTATTTAGGATAATTTCGTCATAAATTTATACAGTCCATAACTTTAATCGCCAAAATCACATTTTTAAGTTAAATTCACTAAAATCATTTTTAAACATAACCTCAAACAATACTCTTACGGTTGTTATACTTCCTAGATTATATTTCCATTTTGTTTTGTTTTTTTCAATATTTTTAAATTCATTGTTGTTTCCTGTACGGGGTAACAAATGCCACCGAACAGGAGTGGCTTTTGGTGTTCTCACCTAGGATGAGGACGGTGTCTCTTTTTCTCCTAAACAAAAACAGATCTAGTTTGAGCTTGTTTCTACGTGGGTGTCGAAAATTATTGAGTAAAAATAAATTCCCCCACGAAAACTCACAAAAATCTCGCCCCGGAGGCTTTCTTGTGTTGACCATATTTGGCAATTGTGTTATCCCTGCGGAGGGTAATAATATCTTACATCTTTACATACGGAGAAAGAGAGAGAGAGTTGTTTTTGTTCTCTTTCATCTAGCAGTCAAGACACACCAGGCTCAACAAAGGGACCCGGTTCGAATCCATGATGAGGACGGTGTCTCTTTTTTTCCAAAAATAAAAAAAAGCTCTAGCTTGAGCTATTTATCCATAGGTGGTGAAAATTATTGTGTAAAGCTATTATACTGATTAAATTTCGGACACCGATTTTGGTAACACATGTTAAATCAAACATCTTGAACTTTTTTAGTGTGAATTAAACATCCGAAACACTAAAATGTAAAAAAATTTACTTTTTACTTTCATTTTTACTAATAAATATCCTGAACAGTACACGTAAATTTCTTCTAGCTCTTTATATGAATTTTGATACACCATCACTAACTAACATAAGCCAAATATTGAATTCTCACTGCTGGCTTTAGTTACCCCATATTGAGAGGTAACTTAAGCCACCATGTTTTGTATTGTTTTTTCTTTAACATACATGTTGTAGAAGACTTTCATACATGTAAATATAGAGCGTAACTTTAGACACAAGTTTTACAACAATTAATTAATCTCTAAAGTAAATGATGTTGAATTCGCAGATGTTTTAAATGTTTTAAATTGAAAAGTGGTTTAAGTAACCCCGAGATACGGTATTCATTAAATTTAGGAAAATGGCTCATTAAAGCTAGCGCTGACGTCATTAAAGTAACTGACTACTCAGGGAACTTCGTTCGCTTGGCGGAAAATTTGGCACGTGGAATTTTGGCAACTGCGTTTCTCAGCATTCCAAATTAGTCGATAAATAGCCTAATAATGTGGAGGGCCATCTCATTTTCCGGCAACATACCAATGAATACGCGTTCTACGGGAGTGAATAGTTCGCCGTAACCTTAATTCGTTTTTCGCGCGCGAGAAACGAGTCATTGAAAACGCTCTACCTTCTACTGCAATGAAATAAGCCGTTTGCTAACGGGACTGCCCGCCGATTCTCCGCGAATGAACTATGCCACGTTAGCTTTGACGTGAGTATAGCGCCAATGATTGGTAATTCATGATACCATTGGTGACAGCAGTGCCATCTATTGGCCGAGAAATGAAGGACAGAATTAAGAAGTGTGAAAATTGGAAAATCGAACTGAAAGAAAATTTATTTGACGGCAATGTTAAATCAGTTCACCGTCGCATCCAAGGTAGGGTCTAGGGCAATGGTGGTGAACCATTTTATTTGCGTGTTCCAAAAAACTGCAAATAATATTCATGTTGTTGCTGACCTTCCGAGAAATTTGTAATGGGGGATAACGTAGAAAATCCATTACTGCAAAATTTTAAGAAAAATTTAAAAATTAATATAAATTTCATAAACAAATTTTATATATATACATATGAATATATGGAGATGTAGCCATACAACCCCCCCCACCCATGAGCATTGCAACGTTTAAATGGAATAAAAAGAAAGATTTGTTACCATTCAGGATTAACACGGGTTTGTGAGGTTCTTGTTGTTGCAAGTGTTCAGCCAGTTTTTCATTTTCCCTTCGCCATTTTCTCAAGCACTGAGATTCATGCATTTGGATGACCCATGAGCCAAAGTTGCGTCCGCAGATATAACAAGGAACGTAGACGCTGGTTCGTTCACCTGTCTCCTATGATAAAAAATAGAGGCAGCTGACTTTAAAGGAAAGAGGACGCATCGCTATTGATAACATATTGATAAAGTCAACGATAAAGATAGAGTGTGTGTGTGATATTTTCATAAAATATTTTACTTCCACGTTAGAAATAAAATACAGGGTACCAGGGAGGAAATTACATAAAAAGGTTAAACACTGGTAAAATTATTGTGTTCAGTCGTATATCGAATTATAGGAATTTGTAAATTATTTTACTTATTTAACTTTGAATACCTCGTCTCCTTGCACTATAGACTGCTCTCTAAGAGAATTAGCTCGAACCAAGGATTGTCCCGGAGTTGGTTTTCCTTTACATACTCTTTGATGAATCGGGAGACGTTCCGGAAAGAACGTTCTTCCGCAGGACGGACAAGGAACGAGCTGGGCCTGGACTGCTTGCCAAGCGGGATCCAAAGCATTTGGCGTAATATCCGGTTTCTTCGCATCGGGCTTCTTTTCCAGTTCTGGTTGAAGTTTTTTGGGTGAAGGTTTTCTACGGGTTGGACTTAGAAGGCTGTTCTCCTTTTTCCATCGCTAAAGTAAAATGAGAAATTAAAACGTCGTTAGAATTATTTACATAATATGTTTATATCAAAATGATTATTATATCTAAACACACCGCATTTTAGCTTTCAATTTATCATATCACTCGAATCTTGAATCAATCATTTCATTTTACTTACCTTTTTGTAGAGTTGCATTTAGTCACTAATAAAAATATTAAAGCAAATTAGGAAACAAATTATCGAGACAAATTTAATTTATGCTTACTCAAGTCTTTTCGCAATTAATTTTGACAGATCATACAGTCTGTTAGATAGTTTCTAAACTAGGGTTGTCCAACCTTTTTGTGCAATGGTCCACTTTAAATATTTTCACGGAACATGTGGGTTAACGGTTTCAAAGGGTTTCGTAAGAAATGTTGTAAACATGCAGAAACAGGAGAAATGAATCATAAAATCATAAAATGAAGCATAAATTAAAAACTCACACAATAATTTATTACCTCGCTTTTCGTCGTTCGAGCAAACACTGATTTAATGATTTAGTACGTTTTCTTTATTTCTAAAAAATCTAAAATTTTTGTTTTGAAATCTTGGATTTTTTAAAATTTCAAACGGTAGTAGGACTATGGTTTCTGGGCCGTATGTCGGGCAATACTAGACTATAACTATTATTTTGTTCAGATTAACTAGGTTTAATTTTTTACAATTCATTATTATTATTATTACTATCATATTAGTAATTAAAAAACAACAAATCACAGTTACATATTCAAAATTCTCTTTGCAATTGTTTCGAAGGATATATCCTTCTCTTTCAGAACAAATACGTGCGAACAGTTCTAGCCTTTAACTGCAACCATTCGCATGTATTCGTTCTGAAGAAGAGGGATATATACTTCGAAACAATTGGAAATGAATTTTGAACGTATAACTGTGACTGATTGTGTTTTACTTACCAATGTACTTGGCACAGTGATTTTCGCCAACCATTTTCGATATTATCATCATAATTATTTAGAAAGAGGAGAATAATATAATATGTTATAACATATTATTATTATTATTCATATGTTTAATAACATGTTATTGTCTGTTGAAATAAAATTAAAGAAAATCCTTCACCAATGCAGAAGTTTTATGAACTTAAGAATTGAGTGAACGAAAGAAGTTGGGCGCGTTCAGTTAAAGAATAACTTTGCGGACATAATATTTATAATTTTACTTGCAATTTGTTTGAAAATGTATTTTGTAAAATTATCTTCTAAAGAAGTCTAACTTACTTCAACTAGGCAATAATTTCAATCAATCTACAGATAGAAATTTTAGCAAAATATTGCTAAAAATGTTTCAGCACTTTTTATTTAAAAATAATGGATAAACTTTTCAAATCGTAAGAAAAATTTCAGTAACAATTCTATAAAAAAATTTTGTGAAAGAAACTAAAAAAATAAAGTTCTTAAATTAAAAATTTAACTCAACCTATTGATTGCATACTAAACGAACGCAGTATTAATGCCATCAAAAAATCATATCTCACCGCTCTACTAAAATCTTGACGCTACTAACTCTAAAAGTGCCAAAAAAAATAACTCTAAAAGTGCCGTGTTAGGGTTTAAGTGGAACCTAGGTTAGAAGGAGAAATGGAACCCTAAAAAATGTCGCTTGGGTGATATACACTTAAAATTTTATTTATACAAGTCGAACACTACGCAGATTAAATTAAGAAACAATTTTTATCAACGTTTTTTAGGCTTAGTAATAGTAACGCCGATGTTATGGCACAGTTAGATGGTGAAACGTTCGTAAAGAAAGGAATGTTTTTTGCGTCTGGTGGGGCACGATGTAGCTCTCTGTAGCTCAGTTGGTAAGAGCACCTGCCCGGATAGTAGAAGGTCGTGGGATTCTACCACACCAGGCTCAAAAAAAAATTCTTTTCTTTACGAACGTTTCACCATCTAACCTTGCCATAACATCGGCGTTAATATTACTACGCCTAAAAAAGTTGATAAAAATTGTTTCTTATATAATTCACTTAAAATTGTAAGTTTTTCTTCGAAGTTTATCAATTGTAATTAATATTCAGGTTTATCAATGTTGAAAACTTCTCAGAAATCTGTAAATAAATAAGATTGATACAAGGCTCAAACTTCAATAACATCAGACCACTTCAAAGAAATGGGCGCGGGCCTACTTTCCCTATAAATAAATTCAGTGTCCCACTAACTAACACTTTTATCTAAGGAGGCGGGTATATATATTTTCTGCACATGGTATTGCAGTAAAACCTTTGAATAGCGGACAAGCCGGAATTTGAGGATCTGCCCGCTATTCGGGTGTTAGGGCGTAACAAGAAATGGGAACTGGACAAAGATACGCTAAATAGAGATGCCTGCTCTTCAGGGGTGTCCGTTGTGAAGATTTTGCTATAGTTGTTTAGCGGTTGGGGTTACCAACAGATACTCGTCTTACATTAAATTCTTTATTATTTACTCAGTGCTTTACTCTTAAAATTACACTTTTTACACTATTTCACTCAGAACTTCATAGCAGCAGTTAATACAACTATTTTAAATGCACGTCCTAAGGAAAAAACCCACCAAAGTACAAAAGGAATTTTCCACGCCATCGATAACAACAAAGTCTACAACAATCAAATTAACACTTCGTAATAAGTCCTCCCCCCAAAATTAAAGACTGGTGATTGATAGCAGCGTTCAGTGTAAGCCATATTGTTAAGAGTATGTAATCAAGAGGAAAAAAGTCAGGAGTAAATAAATAGTAGAATACATATTCTCGACACCATATTAAACTAACGAATCCGCAAATTTGCGAATGTTTACTTGGAAAAGGTGGCCGCCTTACCCGTCACTGTAATCCCAGAAGAATGCTTACTCGAGGATATTTTTGTAACTGATTAGTGTCCAATCAGCTTTGACAAAAACGCGAAGGTGTACTGCCAATCTAATTATGATAATGATGATTATGGCTTCGCCATAACCTCGTATGAAAGTAGTCTGTCAATGCGGACAACTTTTTCAATCATCATCTTGCATATTTAACAACAACAACAATCTAATTGATGATAAACCTTACACCTGCTTTTAGCCATCTTCGTTAAAGCATATAGGCAATACATGTACAAATGTAGTTTACACGAAATTAGAAATTTGCATGATGCCAATGATATATCTTATAATGGAATGCCCATCGCATAATTAAAAATAATGTTTGTCTTTGCAAGACAAGATAATTAAACAATGTTAATTATACTATTGGCGTTATTAATTCTTTGTAGAAATTTTACGCGATAAAATTATTGAATAAATGAATATATCGTCATTAATTGTTCATAATTAATTTACACGATTAATTAATATTTTGATTAGGTTGCGCTTGAAATACACGTTAACGCTTTAATAATTTTGCTGGAAGAACGTTGAGAAATTCTAAAACTAAACTAAAATATTAATTACAAGATTGAAGTTAGGGAAGTCATTTACACGCCATACAAAAAATAATTAAAATTATTTAGTTATCAATTTACGCAAGTAATTAAATCCATGTTGCGAACACTTGTATATTTAATGCTAAATTTAAAAATAAATCCTAAACTTAGATTAATCTTCTGATAGACGCTTAAACAACAAAAACTCATTAATTGCGCGCAGTTGCTATGCAAATAAGGATCCAGATAAGAATTCTAATTTTGCTGGTTTAATTTAGACTTTGTTATCTCACAATTTTAGGATTCTTTATTAGGATCCAGTTCTGCAACATGGTGGGAATACAACAATGGCAGAATTAATTTTTGATTAGCTATTTTATTAAAAACCCACTTTGGAAACAGCAATTAATTCCCACTGTCTAATTTCGCCATAGCAACACGCCTTCCGAATAACAACGCAAGGAGTACTTATATTCTAGACAGAGCTAGTCCATTCAACTTACGAGATCCGACAGGCTCCGTAAGGATGGAATGACGTCCACGTCAGCACAGCAGAATAATATGTCGGAGACGTGTTCCGCGTATCACAAAACCAAAATATATTTCGAAAACACTGCTTCTGATTATTGCGTCAAGAAGAAGAAGAAGTATTTTTTAGTGGGAAACCACGTTCACATCGCGTGAGTCTGAGAAATGAGCGGAAGAAGAGGAATCAGATGACCACAGGGCAGATCCAAAGGTCAACGTACCCGAACGCTCGAATATTCACCCCGGTTGCATTTGAAGTTTAACCCTAACCGTAATATTCCAGGGTTGCGGTCATTTCCTAAAGTTTCTCTTCCGCCTCGGATGTAGAAATTAACAATATCCGGTAATCGAATTCTTTGTGGACATCATTTAGCTGTAATAGGAATATAAGTATTTTTTTCATTTGATCTCGCGATTGGTTATTGAACTCTCATATACATTTCTCGGAGGTGTATGACAAGGTCTAAATTTCTGTCGTGGCATGCAACTGATGCTTGCGAATTTCTAAGAAGTAAATCATTCCTATTCATGAGTATTCTGCGAATTACTAGAGACAGAGAATTCTGATTTCTTTTACAAACTCGGGTAGTGTTTAACGGGCATTTGGTTGCAAGCAAAATTTCGGAAAATTTTGAAGAATGCTACACAATGTTCTACTTACTATCATTACATATATTTTAAATCATATAGGGAAACCTGGAGTAAGATAGGGACTTTAACATTTAAATTACTTTTACTTGCAGGAAACAGTCAATGTAAGGAATTAATTTGGTCTGCCTACTATCCTCATATATTACTTTATTATTTTACTTTATTAAGAATCGGCAAGGAAATATTGGATTTCAGTTACGAAGTACCCCGTCTTATACCCCGTACCGGGCACAAGATGGGATAGCTGAGTAGTTAGTGAAACAATATTATTTTGAATTGATTTCAGTTGATTTAATTCCAAACCGATTACAATTAATTTCCAGTGGATTACAATTACAATTAACTAAATTTTTATTATAATTATAGGTCCTGGAGAGATTTCTTAGCTTATCGAGTATTTGAAAATTTTCACTTATTGGATTGAAATTCAAGTGGTAACATACACATTGTTCATTACATTTTAAGCAAAGTAAAAGCTGTATATTATTGTATGCATGTTGCATACGTTCTATTACCCATATGAAATATTTTTAAAGTTTGGAATTTTAAAACGTATTTAGCGATCGATCGGATTTAGCGAGCATATTTGTTGTTCCTAAGCTCCTCGTTATGTCCAACAGCGTAAATGGATATTTATTATGAGTACATATCGAGGTTCTAACGAAGAAGACTGCCAAGGTGCCCCTAGTAAGATGTTTTTGTGGCACTACTAAGGACTATGCAGAGAAATCAACAACAAGGCGCTTAATGCTCTTTAGCAAAGCAAAAGAAGGAATAAGAATACATTGTTTCTTCGTTTGGATTTTTTATGGCGCAAGAGCATTTGGGCTATACTGCGCTAATAAGAATACATTCACAAATGAAGTTTAAAGCGCTGATTGGCGTATATTTTGAAGTGGAATGCGAAAAAGAATAACGGCCTAAATGGAAAAATTATAAAAATTAAAATTTATTTTATCGGGAAAATCATATATTTTGATGAAGAATTGGGCTATTACAACACAAAATGTGCAGTAGTTTGATGCAGGATATAAATAGCCTCAACCAATATATTGATGCAGGATATAAATAGCCTCAACCAATATATTGATGCAGGATACAAATAGCTTAATCAATAATTTGATGCGAAATAATAATAGGCACCAATGTGCCATGAATATAAATAAACGGACAAAATTTTATTAAAAAA
The DNA here is from genome assembly GCA_006491805.2 of Dysdera silvatica. Classification (NCBI taxonomy): domain Eukaryota; kingdom Metazoa; phylum Arthropoda; class Arachnida; order Araneae; family Dysderidae; genus Dysdera; species Dysdera silvatica. Next base: position 161,560,932 of record QLNU02014802.1, on the reverse strand, counting down.
AAAAATGGAATACAAACTAGTTTCGGTTAAACAACCTGATGGTCTGTGGTTCGAGTCCCATTTAGAGCATGATTATTTTCTTTTTATCACTTACAAAAAGTTTGGAGATTGAACGAATTGTAACTGCATTTAAATAATCCATTATTGTTATTCATTATTAAAATTTATCCTTTCGGCATCGTTTTCTTGTCCTTTGACGTTTCTGATATTCAAATAATAATGCCAATTTCCTACGACCAGCGAGCCATATTTTTGCGATGCTATGAACACAGGGATTGTTAAAGTTTAATGTTTTCACAATAGTGGTTTTTAGTTTGCATGAATTTGTGAAAAAACACTCTCAAACAATAGAATGGAAATTAACACAGTTAGCCCAAAAGTGCTTGCCCACCGTAGGAAGACGTCTCACCCAATTCACTTAAAATCACAGGAGTCCAATAACGATAACATCATCGGCGTTAAGAATAACACGAATTTGCTTCAATTCAATGTAACATCATTGCTCAGACTATGATAATGGTCTTTAGGGTTGGAAACAATGATTTTCAAGAAGGTATATATTTCAAGAAGTTTTCAACAAAATACGCTGCAATATCATTGTAAAACTGGTTGGCCGTCCCTTCTTTACACGCATTATAACGGGAAAAATAAACTAAAGGTTTCGTAAATCCTGCGAATACCGCAGAGTCCTTTATCCCAAATCCATGGGCGCCCATAGGAGTATTTCTAAGGGGGCGCTGAAAAAATTAACAAGTATTTCTAGGGAGGGGCTGAGAAAAATTATTACCTCCTTTTCAAAGCTGTCGATAGTTTTAGTAAATGTACAAAATACCAAAACGCTGCAAAAATAATTGATATTGCTTGACAATTCGTAATGAGCTAAAAAAGTACCTTATTTTAAAATGTGACTGTAAAACTTTTGAAAGTAAATGCATAGCAGGTTCGGGCGAATCAAATTTTTAAACGGCTAGGGGGCTCGAGCCCCCTCTGCTCCCCCATGTGGGCACCCATGCCCAAATCTAATGGACAAGATTGAGCAACATGATGATGACAAAGATGATGGAAAAATTTTATTAAAACATTTTAAATCATATAAATTTAATAATTAATTTTTTACATTAGCAATTATTTAACATAGTTTCATAGATTTCTCATAATTTAATCATTAGTAGAAATAAGATACAAAGTACTAGAGAAGAAATTTACATTAAAAAGGTTAAATACTGTTAAAATAGCAAATGATAGCGGTTACTCAAGCTTTTGAACGCGTTAGCAGCAGTCCTTCATCAGGAGTAATTACTCTTGAAGAAGGAATGCTGCCGAAAGATTAGGTGATTTTTTAATTTCCTATTTTACCACTGTTTAACGTTTTGCATGTAAATTAGTCATTAGTATTAAGTTGACGTACGGCGATAAATATTCAATTAAAACCTGCTTTTTAATTTCTAGGGGAAGAAAACAAAACAAACAGATACATAGGCCACACTAAAACTAGGGATTGAATGAGTACGACTCCAATGCTCTAATCACTAAGCCACAGAGCATAGCTATGCACGGTCTCTTTTGCAATCATTGAATCATCAATTCCGTCTTTCTTCGTATTTATATTATCAGACATTCAATGATATGATCCAAAAAACAAGCTTTAATTAAAGCCTATTTTTCGTTAAGAGAAAGAAAAAACATATTATGATCCAAAAATAGGTTCTCTACTGACCCAAAATAGGCTCTACACGATTCAAAACATAGGTCCTAGTTTTAACTTTATCCCTGAAATGTCAGATTTAACTCTAATGATCAATTTCTCCAAATTTTTTCAATTTACAGAAGAAGAGTTCACCCATTAGAAAGCTCAGATACTGTTAAAGGAAATTCTTTAACGAGCAAAATTTTGTTTTTTGGTTTTACGGCTCAAAGACTGTTGCGAGCAGTGCGATCTTTTATGAGATCTCTGAGTAAGCGTTCTTTTTGCACTGCTGGGAGTCGAACCCGGATTAGCCGCGCAATAGGAGAACGCGTTACCACACTGCGCCATCGCAGGGCACAAAATTTTGTCACTGGTCGCAAAGAAAAAGGAAAAGGAAAAAAGAAAGAAGAATAAGTAAAGTAGGAAAGTAAAATGGAAATAAGAATAGTAAAGGTAACGAAAAGAGAAAAATAAAGTAGAACAGATAAAGGAAAAGGAAGAAATGGATGAAGGCTTCCCTTTATCAAGCGAAGACTTGGCTTGAAAAAGGGAACGGTAGATTATGACACGTTGTGAAAAATTTCTTATGTCCTTGGTAAGATTTACTTATTTTTACAGATTTTCTGTTGCTTTCTATACAATTTCTTTTATTAAGCTTTCTTTCTTTATTTTCAATTATCTCTTTGTAATTTATTTTTGGTTATCTCTTTGCAATTTATTTTCCCCCTTTCGTCACCTTTGCTATTTTCATTTCCATCTTATTTGATCTTTTTTAATTAATTTTCCTCCTTTCGTTAACCTTGCTATTCTTATTTCCATTTTGCTTCATCTATTTCTAATTTATTTTCCTCCTTTCATTACTTTTGCTATTCTTATTTTCATTTTACTTTATTACACTCTAATTTATGTTTCTCCTTTCATTACCTACGCTTTTCTTATTTCCGTTTTACTTTCCAACTTTTTCTTTTCTTTTTTCTTTCGCATTTCGACCAATGACAAAATCTTACTTGTCGTGGCAAGCCCTGTCAAATCATTCTATTCCTCTGTAGGAAATTTTTTATTTTCCTAATTATCTTTCGTTAACTTTTAAATTAACAAACAAATCACGGAAAAGCAACTCAGACCTGAACAATGTGCAAAATATAAGCATGCTAATAATTGCTGAATAAAAAATTGGCTTGGATTTTTTCCTTCAAAAAATATATATATTCAGTAAGTTATGTATAGAGACTGTGCTTTTTAAATGTCATATTTACACGAGAAGTGGAAAGAGACGAAAAAATTATGATTATCTTTATAGTCAATGGAGGAATTTTCAACGAAATCTTCTTGTATAAATATATAAAAGTAGCTGATATTAGTTTCCTGCTCACGCAAAAATAAAGCCACTGTCACGCAAATTGCGCCTACAAAGCGCAAATTACGCATAAGGGATAGCAGAAAGCGTAGTATTCCGTACCTTTGACATGAAACCTTGAATAAATGAACCGAGAAACGCAAAGTACCCTTAGTTACCTTTGTTTTTATCACCATAAATTAATGACTGCAAAAATGATGTAATGGTGCAGGAAATTTGAAAAGAAACGTTCAATAATGCATACAATGTAGAGCCTATCGTTAGAGCAACTTGTAAATCTCTTATCTCAGAAAAATCAAATTTCGTTGAAATACGAGGTTTGAACTGAACGAGGTAGGACGTTATAGAAACGGTTATTTCTAAAACCATATTAAGTGGCTTTTTTTTCTTCAAATAACTCGTTTTTTGAAACAACTGAGATACTAAGTTTATGAGTTTTGACGCTCTCACTACGAGTACAAGTTCGTATGAGTCTCTAATTTACGATATTCATCTTTGAAGTTACGATTTTAGTACTTATCATACGATCAATATTTAAAATCGGTCCTTGAATAATATTTTTTTATAGTATTCAAATTATTTTGCCTTCGTTTATATCTTTTTTTATCGATAGGGTTCTTGAAATTTAAGAGTTTGAAACAAATGCGATGAAATTTTGATAAATTTGATCTAAGCGATAAATGAATATTTTAGAAGATTACGATATATGGAGGGCTTGGCGGTGAATTTTGAATAGTTTTATTAGGTGTTCTCAGTTTACACTCAATTAAGATCGCCAAAGTTTCATTGGACCGACTGAATTTTATACATTTTAGGACAATTTAAGTTAGATTTATTAGCGTTGTGAAAACAAAAAAAATTTAGAATTCATGTCTCTTTCTCTCTCCACAATTTAGTTATAATTTCTCGTGAAAAAATCGTTAAAATTAAAACCTTGGAACGCTCATGAATTTGATCAGTAATGCAACCACGTTCATTGATTGGTGATTTGATGTAAAAAATAATTATTTCAAGAATGCTTGATAACTTTCAGGAACAGCACATTATTAAACACGTTTCCATGAAGAATTTATTAACCCAGTGCCCTCAAGAAAGCACATGATTTCACTGTAAGCTAAAAGTTGCGTGAATAATAGCAAATGAATAATAACAGCAAAAAGTTTTTTCATGCATACTGCTTTTAACAGGAAAATGAAAAATAATATTTGAGATTTTATACAAACACAGATGATGAGGTCTTCGGATATGGAGGTCACGTAATTGCCATCTATCGTGTAGAGTAACACGTTGCCAGTTCGAAATGACAAAACTTTGTGACTTTAAATCCACGACCATGAACAACGTTATGAATAAGGCAGCAACAAATTAGGTTCCTATTGATTGAAGTCTGCCGAAGAAACAATGCAGAAATTTCGCATAAATTCGTTATGAAGTATAGATTAATCTAAAATTCTTTCAAATTAAACACTATACTGATTTTAAAGGTAGTAACTGGATAGCTGGTTATTAGCTATGTTGTTAATATAGGCTGAACTTCAAATATATACATTCATATTTATGTCTAAAGAACCGTTCATTGCTTATTAGAGGCAAGTAAAATTTACTGTCATTTACTTTAGAGAGTGTATTCTTTTAAATAATTCTCATTCACATTGGAGAATGTATTCTTTTGTATCGTTCTTATTCACTTTAGAGAATGCATTTTTTTAATCGTTCCTATTCACATTGGAGAATGATTTTTTTAATCGTTCTCATTCACTTTAGACATTTTATTTTTTTGAATATTTTCCATTCACTTTAGGTAATTAATTCTTTTGAATTTTTCTAATTCATTTTAGAGATTTTTTTCTCTTGCATTGCTCTCATCCGTCTTAAAGAACGTATTTTTGACTAATTTCCATCTATTTCAGCGAATATATTCTTTTGAATCATTCTCATTCTTCTTTAGAGAATGCACCTCCTTTGGATCATTCTCATTCTTCCTTAGAGAATGCTTCTCCCTTGAATCATTGTCATTCTTCCTTAGAGAATGCATCTCCTTTGAATCGTTCTCATTCACTCAACACATCTCTTTTGCACATAGAGATTGATTCAAAGTTAAATATTAAATGTTACGACCAAATTTAAATATGTATATTTATCGGCAAAACTAAAAATCAGTCAAACCTATTTTTGACTGGTTGGTTACACTTTTATAACGCACAGACAGCAAGGTCTGCGCCAAAAACGGTGAACAAAACTATCGATTAACCTTATTAGTAAAAACTAATTTTGGCTAACGTTATCAGTAAAACCTAGTTCTAGCTACTTAAAAACAAAATGACGATTGGTTTTATTTTGATATAAGACATACAAATAAATGACGATAACATTGCAATATCACGTGATGAAATATTCATTTTGATATTTTTTTCTCATTGTATGTTATATATTACTTTTTTTTGTTCTGTTCTTCCCTTAAATCTTCGCGAGACATAGGGATTTTAGAATGTTCTCCATTTTTCTTGTATTTCTATGAGTCTCTTACCTTTTTCATGATCTCCCCTTCTTCCCTGAGTTCGCTTCTTCAGTTCTCATCGATGCATTTTTTCGTCCATCTCATCCCCGTTTCCATTAGGAGCACGAGTCCATTGTTTCTCTATTTTTAAGCTTTAGTCTACTATGTTTTGGATTTTTAATTACGCATTGGTTATGGATTATTTATGATTTATTGTGGATTTTTTACGGGTGGATTTCAGTGGATGACTATTATGGAATGATTTTGGCGTCCGATAGGAAATACTTGGAAGCGACCGGAAGTATAATTTATTACATACTCAAATACAGAGAATATATTAGGATTCGCAATGTTAAATTAAACGGTTATTCTTAGTTATCGTTGTTGACTTATGCATCACCTTCAATCATATTTGTATAATTATGTAACGCTCATTACATTAAAATATCATACAGCACGAATTATTAGATGAGGCAGTTATATGTAATTAATTACATGAGGCACTTACATGTAACACGAGGCAATTGCATGTAATAAACCAGGTGATGCATGTAACAATGTGAATTGCATGAGGCATTGTAAATATTGAATTACGAGCAATTACGCTATATTAAATTTCCTTAAATAAGATTATATGCAAAATTACACGTGGTAACCACATGTAATAAATTACAAGAGGCAATTACATGTAATGAATCACATGAGACAATTACATGTAAGGAACTACGCGTGGCAATTATAGGTAATAAATTGCATGAGGAAGTTACACGTAACAAATTACATGAGGTAGTTACACGTAATGAATTACATGAGGTAGTTACATGTAATAAATTACATGAGGTAGTTACATGTAATAAATTACACGAGGTAGTTACATGTAATAAATTACATGATGTAGTTACATGTAATAAATTACGTGAGGTAGTTACATGTAATAAATTACACGAAGGCTGTAATGTCAAGGTTAGGAGCTTGAACGAACGTAAGCAATATTGCGGTATAAGAATACAACGCTAAAATGAATAAGGATTTGATGTCGAATTTAATGTTCAGAACCCTTGTAGCCTCCGCTTATTGCCTGAAGCCCTCGACATCTATGGTACCTCGACAAGTTGATTTCATAGTTGGTAACTGGAACGCTAGGTGGCGCTTGAGGTACCCGTTTGCATAGAATGCACATGGAAAATGCGCCAAAAAGTACCACAGATTTCTAGAATTACTATGTAAAAATAGCGTAATGAACTGTGACGCCACAACGCTTGTCGATTGATTATAGCTTTAATATTATTCGTCGAAAACGTTTTATTGTAAATATGTCGATTACAAAAGTTGACAGCGATTCTACGTGCAATTGACGTAAAAATATGGAAAAAAGAAGAGTCTGGTTTCAAAAAAATGAAAATGTCTGAATTAAGCAGCATTTAACACTTATCTTTATCTTTTTCATTACTATTTATCTATCGGGTTAACGGTAGGACATCGATGCTTCCATTGTTTCTTGTCTGGAGCATCGTCGAGTGTCAAATCATAGCCAAACATGTCCTTAAAAGTCTCCATTCCTTTTATTGGTCTTGATCTTTCCCTTCCTCTGCAATTGGTTTGCTCCACCTTTGTTATTCTTTGTAGTAGATGACTCTCTTCTCTTCTCTTCTTAAAACATGCTCCCACCATCCAACTCTTCTTTCTCTGATCTTTTCTACTACGCTGGTTGTTTTAATATATTTTATTATGTCTTGTAGAGTTACTCCCTGGCATATCCCCAGCACGCGCATTTCTGACGCACAGAGTTCCTCATCCTTTATTTTTAATGCCCAGCAGTTTTAATCCATACTTAATATAAGGACTAATCACTTTCTTAACTTTGCCTAAATTTTATATATTATTCTTTTAAGTTCCTTTGGCATCACATCTTAATGATGCATGAAAGTCAGCAGGAAAAATATAATCTTTCCATACCCTCCATTAATTCCTAATTTCTGCCCTTTGCTCAACAAGCACACACGCGCCCACACACACACACGAGAAAAGTGCCACACATGGCTGCACTCAGCGTCTCAAGTGCACAAGCCAAAAGGACGATAAATCACAGATCGCTGATTCGATCTCAGGCTAAGTGCGTGGCATGTTTTTTCCCCCTCTACCTAAAGCTAGCACGAACCACGTAAAAAAAAAGTGAAGTGTCAAAACTTATTCGTATTAAAAATTCAGTTTCTATACCTTCCACTAAATTTTAAGGACTTACCCGTGTCGTTATTCCAGTTTAACTCATGTGGAAAAAAAATCATGAATGCGAATTTCCTGGAAAGAGATCACGAATGTGAATTTGTACCGAATGACCTAAAAGCCGTGGGTTTGAACGAGTGACGTCAAGGATGGGGAAAACGACAATACTTGTCAGTTAAAACGGTATTATGGGACGCTGCATTTCCATCGATAAAAATCGATGGGTATTGTACCGGCGGTGGACTGTCCCTTTCCTATTAGACCTGTTGCTATGCTATCGCATCGATTTGGAGAAAATGACATGCAAATCAAGTTGACGAGATCACGCGATGGGGGAATTGGTCATTGTTTCGAATTTTCCAAGATTTTGAATAACAATTGGCACAATTCATATTCTATCGGGATTCCTGATTGCGCAGATTTTAAAGAGCTGTCAAGGAGTTCATCTGATGAGGTTTTCTGATTCAAGGTTTTATACTACAAGAACAGATGAAGTCGATAGTGCACCAGAGGCATTGCAATGGACAACGTTTGTACATTTTCGAATGTCAACGTCGATATTGGATTTTTCATTTCCTTCAAGCCGGAAAACAAAAGCAATTCTGAAGTTTTTCCAGTGTTTTCATTTCTACTTTCATTTATGGAAGCAATATATTGGTTTCAGATATCAAAAATATACAAAGAGAATTCACGCACGGCAATGGAAGCATATCGTCGGAGACAAAAATGGTAGTTACGTATATAGAAGGCATGCCTAATTTTATAAAGATTTTATACATTCAATGACATCTAATTTTAAAGTATGTTCTTCATTACATGTTCTTTCTGATCAAAACAAAAATTACAACACTAACCTTAATTAAAAAGATGAATATTTATATAATGTCTTTATTAAACAAAGTGAAACTGAAAATAGAAATTTGTCAATGGTGGTTGTATCCCGCGTAGTAAGAATTTTGAATCATTCATTAAAGAATGACGTAACGTAGTCTTTGAAACATAATACATCAATGGATATCTTATGTTCAATGGATAATGATATCTTATTATCAATGGATATAATGATATTTTATTATCATTGATAATTATATCTTATTATCAATGGATATGATGATATCTTATTATCAATGGATATAATGATATCTTATTATCAATGGATATAATGATATCTTATTATCAATGGATATAATGATATCTTATTATCAATGGATATCTTAATACATTGACGGATATCTAATTTATTCATAAAAAAAATACCTCAATAAATTCAAATCTCAGTTCAATAGCAATTTTACAAAATCACAATTAGATACTGGAAATAAGGCTCCTTCAAATGGATTAAAATTTTGTTTATTCCTTTTTTTAATTTGAAAAAATATGCAAATTTTAAAAATGAACTACTATTTCATATGCTATTGTTTTCTTTATATATCTGACATTAAATTGAATGTCTTATAATTAGCGGGCATTTAGAGGTGGCAAAAATCATTCACGTGCTTGAATGCATTATTTTTTACTTCGTTTATTTTAGAAAAGATACATGCTGGAACACATCCTTCTCATCCCCTTATGCTATTTACTTCAAGAGAAGATTTGGCTGAATTCATTAAGAGTCTTATCAAATGAAGTTATTCACATCGAATAACAATAATTATTAAATAATATTTAAATAAAAATATTTTTGGAAAATTAATAACAATTATCAAATATCGAACTATTTGAATAGAAAAACTCGAACATTTTGAGTTCTTTACTTATTACCATTAACTTTAGTTTAAAGTTTATATTTTTTCCATGTTCTAATACAAAACGTATCAAAGTGATCATAAATAAATACTTATTATAAAAAAATTATGCATGTACAGTTGGAACCGCATATAACGAGAAGCTTGGAACCAAAGAAAGTGCACGCCTTAATAAGGCCTCTCTCTAAATCTGCTTTGGAATTTAAAATTTCGAACTTTGAAAATAAAGTCTATATAAGTCACATATGAACATATAACATGCACTCAATAACATGATTAGAATTTGATCCAAATTTAAAAGAATAACTAACCGAAACGACCACAATAAGCTAAATACAAAGCCGAGAATGAGGAGGGGTTTTGGGGTCAATTCCAGCATTTTAATAATACCATTTGCTGTAAAATAATATTCTTTGTGAAAGAACAAGTTTTTTTCAATCAAAACCCCGCCCCTATTCATTAAAAACACATTTTTTTTACTATCATACGTGCTTGGCTAAATAAATAAAATATAAACCTCATGCGAGGGGACCTTATATTGGTCATATGTTCCAATATAAGTTTTGTTTCGAGGATATCGAAAAATCGTCTGCTTTATCTTGCAGTGCATTTTTTCATTAGATTTACGTTGTCAAATATAAATAGCAATAAATGCATAGTTATTAGTGTAATTCTTTGCTTTAAAACAGTGTTTATTATGAACTCCTTACTATTCTATATAAATCGAACACTACGCAGATTAAATCAAACAACAATGTCAATCAATCAACGTTTATTGATTTTTGACGTTGATTGATTGACATTGTTGTTTGATTTAATCTGCGTAGTGTTCGATTTATATAAAATAAATACATATGCTGCAACGTGCATTTCGATCAATTTAATACCAGTCTCTTTGCAATTTGGTTTAAATAGTAGTCTATGTACTACACCATTCTGCGAAATAACTGGCAACAATATATATACGTTCGTAAAGAGATTATATATTGTCCTTCGTAGCTCAGTGGGTAGAGCCTCCGCCCGGCAAGTGGAAGGTCGTGGGTTCAGGTCCCACCGAAGGCAGAAATATTTATTTTCTTTCGAACGTTTCACCATCTAATCACGCCATACCATCGGCGTTGGTATCACTACGCCAATAAACGTTGATTGATTGACATTGTTGTTTGAACTCCTTACAATGTAAATTAATTGAAAAGGACAACAAATTAACACAGTTTAATTAAGTTTAATCGTTTACAGACTGTTTCAATAGCCCAGGGCTATCAAAACAGTCTGTAAGCGATTAAATATAAATTCTGTTAATTTGTTGTCCCTTTTCAATTTATTTAATTCATAGTAAAGACTTGAAATGATTTGTCGTCGTCAAGTCTTTACTATGCATTCCGAAAGGAAGGAATGTACGATAGCCTTAGTTAAAAAAAATCATCACCAATCTTAATTTTTTTTTTAAATTTCCGATTTTGTTTTAATTAGAACTTAATACATTCGTTCAAGAAATCTTGTGATTTTTTGCTCGTTAAATTCAGGGTCAGCAAAAAACTTGTTTGCTAAAAACTATTAACTTGTATTGTATATAATCATTGTATCAAACAAAACACACATTGTTTTCCTTAAATACGGAAACTCGTTGAATGTAGATTCGTCATAAGTGGGTTCTGCTGTATATGGAAAGGCAAAACTATTGTAATAATTTTTGAAATTAAAAAACTACTGAATTTAAATTGAAAACGTAAAGATGAAAAAAATTATAAAGTATATGAAATAATTTTAATCGTGTTTTTCATCATAAGAAACTGTTTTTTAAGTGTCACAAGAGTCTATGTCATCAAAGTGAATGGATCTTTTTGAGTCATTCACTCATTTACAGGAACGAGAATGAGAAAAAGAATGGTTCTTCATTTAAATCAATCAGTTGCCATTTTTGCAGTCAATCCATCTCTTTCTTCTTAAACCTTTAGTATGATGCAGAAGCTTTTAAATTTTTAAACGTAATTTTCATTATTTTCTGTTACGAAACTAAAATTAAATTGACTATATCAATTTTATTGATTTCCTTTCAGAATGATTTGCTGATTTCTTTTTTGTCCCATGTCCAAAAAATAGTTACTAGACAAAAATAAATATTTCAGATTGATGGTCGATCGTTTTGGGAAACGTATGGGGAAAAATCCGGTGAAAAATCCCCTCATGTTAGAATTAATAGGGAATAGAAGAACTAAAAAGCGAAAAGCAAAGAACCAATAGCAGATTGACCCCCACAATAACACAGTTGCGTAAATGCTTACGTCATCCTCAAGGACGCTGATGTCAGAATATGTTGGGATTGTGCGCTGGCAGTCAATATTTTGGTTGCTTTGATGTTTATGCATGTGTTTTCATGGTAACGCATTTGTATTGTGCTTGCAATTCACGTGAATTTTGAGCGTTGACACACAGGTATCGTATCATAAATTTGCGTCTCTGCTTTGCTCTGCCGGATTTCACATGCAGACATCAATAATACACACACAACACAAAGGAATTTCTATAAAAAATTGCAAGATTTTGTCAACTGTGATATGAAAATGAAAGCAATGCGATTAAATCCAATAGAGCCTACAGGGCTGAATAGTATCTTGTCATAGGTTTGGGGGAAAAAGTGAATGTTATCGTACGAAGACAGAGTTAAGACCAAACAATAGGCACACGATTTTTTCTTTCAGCTAGAAATATCGTTATTATCGATTAAATGTCTGTCGGATAGCTGATGATATATCGCGAAGAATAAACTATATCGATATACGTGATCGTTTGTAAATTCGAAGTACTGGGTTTTAAATATAGAATTTTTTACAATAAAGTATATTTGACTTTTTGGTGCACCAGAGTTTCTCACACTCTATTTACATACGCGTTGAGCTTTGATTTAAAACGTTAAGCGAAGAGCATGAGGAGCATGAAGATAATGATCGAAGAGCTAGGAGAGTATCGAGTTAGGTTATTGCTTTATAAGTGATAGAACGAGAAGGTGTGTATCGTCACATTGGGTGTATCGTCACATGTATCGTCACATGTATCGTCACATTTGGTGGCGAAGGTACGCAACCGAATTAAATGTGTGATGTACGCAGGGCCGAATTAAGACATTAATAGGCCCAGAACGCACGGGAAAAGTGGCTCCCTACCCTTTCCTCGAATTGCAAAAAAGGCTGGAAATAAAATTTTGGGCTTCACGCATTATTGCTCTCTCTCTCTCTTTTTTTTGTATAAATTTTTATAATGCGAGTAGCCCATGATTGCTTCTTAACGCTTTTAGACTTCGGAAGTAAAAATCTAATTCGGAAACGAAATGTTCTAAAAAACACAGGTATTTTTTTAGCGTGCTGGTTTCCTTGGTGAGCCCCTGTTTCTGTGGGCCCTAGGGCCTTGTGGATAATCCGGCCTTGGATGTAGGTTTAAGTGGGATCCCCCTTGTTGTTGGACGCTGTATTCTCTTCTACGTTTCCCGGCGGATTGCGTAAGTCTTATTCAATTCGTGCTGTATTTATTTCCGCAAATCGAAACATATACTTGTTGGAAAGTTGAGGTGTTTTATCGGATCATTTCCTACACAGCACGATTGTGAATTGTTGAAAGAGAGAGAATGGATCCAGCATGTTTAATGTCGTTTCTTTATAGGACTATTTACAAACACAGGTTCCTTGGTGGTACAGTAGTACACTGTACTACCAAGTAAAGTAGTACCGTGTAGTACAGTGGTAACGCACTCACCTAATGTGCAGTTAATTTTGGTTCGACTCCCAACGAAAAAAACAATCGCGCTTACCAATTAACCACTGACTGTAATCCGAGGGTTTGTTCCCTAGGACTGAAAAGGTTCAGATTTCTCGGGGAACTGTGGGTCCCGACCATGCCCGTATCCGGGGGAGGAATCTTAGGGAACGGTCCCCCCCGAAACAAAATTTGTAATAGGTCTGCAAAAATACGTATATGTATTTACTTGTCAAAGTTGTGGAACGCTCAGGGAAAACCTCTCAAACCTAGAACAATTATGAAAATTTTTGACCACAAGATCTCGTTTTGTAGACCACTAAATCGAGAATATTTAAAAAAAAAGGAAACACAATTTTCTTTAAAAGGGAGCTGTCATAAAAAATTACATTTTTATGGAAAAATTGTAAGTAAGATGTATTGATATTTCTATTTTCCGATAAAGGTTACACATCTTTATTGAATGTTATTTTGTAAAAACTTTTAAGCTTCTTGAAATTAAATCCAGGCTACGGCTTTGGTTCTTATATAACATTTTATTTATTTTTATTTCTCTCTCTCTCTCTCATTTGCATCCACCCGCATTTGCACCCATATCATCTTGCATCCACCCGCATTTGCACCCATATCATCACTAACCTTTAAATCAGTTGTAATTAAATCAAAGCTAGACTGCATTTTATTCAATCTTCATACATTTATGGAATATTTACGCATGAAAAATTATATAAAGATCGCCCAAGACTTTCCGTAACTAATTTATTAGATTCTAAACAAAAACAAAGAAAATTTTCTAAAAAAAAAAGCACCAAGAGGAAGGCGAGGTTTCCTGATAAAACATAAACAAAAAGAGAGGCCGTGCGCTCCTGACTGAGATCGTGCAAAAGTTTTTAATAAAAATATCGATTTCGCTACATTGGACTTTCTTCTGGAGTTTTTGCAGATTAGATGACTAAATACTCGTAAAGAAAAGAATGATCTTTTTGCTGCTGGTGGGAGTTGAAAACACATTTCCTGAATTTTCGCGGTTAAGAGTTAATCATTCATTTCATCCGGTTAATCATTCTTTTTATCTGGTAAATCATTCTTTTTATCCGGTAAATCATTATTTTCTTTGAAAGTATTTAAGCATATAATACAACCGCATCATTGGTTATGATAAGAAAATTATTCTATTTAAATCTTTTGCAAGAAGTTGGTGAAAAACCTATGATGGAATTTGGAGTAAAACTGATTTAAGTGCTCAATTGTGAAATTAATTTTTGAGAAGGAAGCCGAAATTATCGAATCCCAAACGTTGAGGTTATAAATGTAAGATATTTAACATTTTCTGAATATTTTGTTTAATAAAGAGTTCAGTAATTCCCAAAAACGTTGTTTAACTTTTTTATAATGCTGCTAGATTTTCACTCCGTCTGTGTTTCGTTTCTTTTTTTCCTTCTATAATTCTGTACTTTTCCGTTTATTTTACACTTGCTTTGCTAATTCTTTATTTCCAGAATTTTAATTTCTCCGTCCTCTTTCGAATTCATTCTATCTTTTTATTTTTACTGCCTTCTTTATTCATTAATTTGCTCATTTTCATCTATTGCTCTTTCTTTTTCCTTATTCTTGTCTTTCATGTGTTGGCCAGTACCAAATTTTTGCCACTTATTTTTATGCACTTTACGCATTTTTATTTATTTTTAATCATCATATCATTTGTTTCTGGACTAAATAAAAATTAGTTAAGTTTCAATCCAATTTCAATGTTTTGATATTTCAAAAAGACTGATATCTTTTTTAATTGTGCCATGTTTAAAAAGTAATCAAACTAAAATTACTACTACTAATAATAATATGATTGAGAAGTTTCGTATCAAAGACGGACAACTCCATTTTGCATTTTTTTTCAGGAGAACCGAAAAACTGTAATTTATTGTTACCTGCACCTAAGTTCCTAGGTTCATCTTTGAATGCCATTTTCTTCATGTTCTGTCCGTTTTCGAAACTAAAGGGCCTCGGATTAGAATTCACTGTGAAAAATCCTATAAGAATGCATAAATTACACAATTTCGAAAAAAAATGAAGTTGTTTGTCTCTGATACCTAACTCTTTACTTACAGTTAGTATTATTACGTTTTCTTAGCCTGTTTATAATTTTTTTTTCTAATAGGATGACCTTCACAAATACATAATTTTTAATATTTTTTGTCCATTATTTTTAAATTGATTTAAATTAAGCGGTTGAAGCAGATTTGTAGCCAGGATGAAGAGGCAAAGAGTATATGGGACACAGGGCACCAGGGAATCCTTTTATATAAATAGTCTATAGGGCAACTGTGACACAAATATGGGGGCAACGGGGTAACGTCCCTGTTGGTCCTAGATTGACTACAGGCCTGAGTTGAAGTTTTATTTTTTATATAATTTCCCTCTTCACTTTGTTATTTTACTTTGTCGTTTTAAAAATCTGTAACCCAAATGTTAATATCCTGTAAGAAATTTGGGGACATCTCTTCACATGATATGTTCGCCACCAAACCGCCAAACTGGACAAACAGGAACTGAATAAACAAAGTATGTGTACTGCAATCTTTGTTAAAATAAACCTGTAAATTTAATGTCTTTTCATGTCAAATTTACGAAAGTAAGTTTCATTGTTTCACTGCCGTTTCTGTGCCACATGCTGATAGCTTCAAACTACGAGGAAGACCCTACGACAGACATTAAAAAGACAACAACCATGTGAAATATTTCGTGATCGGCGGTGATTTATTCTTCTCTTGTCTAAATGAGAGATATGAATAGCCTACTCAGTAATTTATGTCTCTCTTATGCCCTTTTATTAGTTGCATTTCTGCTGCATTTCTATCGTATCATTGCTGTACTTTCAGTGGATTTTTGTTATTTTTTCTACTGTATTTTCTTCTAAATTCCCACGTTGTATCTATTTCCATCATATTCCTTGCATGTTTCTGTTATATTTATCATATATTTCTATTGTGTTAGCATATATTTCTGTCGTATTTTTCATATATTTCTATAGTGTTTGCATATATTTCTGTCATATTTCTCCTATACTTTTATTATATTTCGTTTCTGTAATTTCTATTCATTTCTAATGTGGTGTTGATATATATTTCTATTATCCTGCATTTCGATGCCGAAATTAGCCTTTTTAATTGCTTTAATCTCCATAATCCTGTCATAGCCATAAATAGAAAACAAATTATAAATTTTTATCAGTTTTGATTAATAGCATACCCATGATTTTTGTTCGGGGGAGGGCAAAAAATGTAAAAAATATTGTTATTTTTTACTGTACTAGTTCTTTTAACGTACCTTACATGTAAATTTTCAGCTCAAGAACTTGGGATCTATTGCCCCCCCTTCCCTTGGGTGCGTTAGTATTTTCGATAAATGTATTCCCCAGATTTAACGAATTGTTCGATTTAACGGTTATTCTCACTAGTTCCATGAAAATTGTTAAATGGAGATTAGACTGTATGTGAAAGTTGCATAAAGGTGGGTGAAAAATGCCTTAAATGTATGAAGACTGTATAAAAATGCAATAAATGTATGAAGATTGTATGAAAATGCAATAAATGTATGAAGATCGTATGAAAATGAAAATGCAATAAATGTGTGAAGATCGTATGAAAATGCAATAAATGTGTGAAGATTGCATGAAAATGCAATAAATGTGTGAAGATTGCATGAAAATGCAATAAATGTATGAAAATTGTTTGAAAATGCAATAGATGTATGAAGACTGCATAAAAATGCAATAGATGTTTGTATATCGTTGTTAAATATAGCACCGAAATGTCTAAGACCGTGACCTTTCATCTTAACAGACTAGGTTAGATTGATAGTAAGCGTGATTATGAGTAAATATATTATAATTTGGTGGTCATCTCCAGCCTCCTTGGTATGATGATTAAGATGATCCATCGTAGAGTGTCGGGATATCAAGTACAAAAACAGCAAACCAAGCTATTAAAAAATTTGATTTCCACACAACCAGCTATATTTTTATCCTTTTTGTAACTTGAATGTAATTTAACAAGATATTATTCAGTACATTTTATTCGGTATAACAATAAATGTAAGAACAGTTGCAGGTGGTCCGTGCTGTTCGAAAATGCAAGGAAATAGTATCTGCATTAAATAATTCATCCCGAAGTCGGAAACCATTTTTCATTAACCTCATTCGGTGAACTGGAGTCCAGAAAAAGAAGGAAGAAATTTTGGAAAATATGCACAGGAAAAATAAAAAAAAAACCTTGTCTAGTACGGAAAGCAAAACATTAGCAGAAAAGCAATGTTTTAGCATAAGAAACTCCTTCCTGCTGTGGAAGGGCGCCATAATATATACATGCATGTCTAGTTAGGTGCGAAAAGTAGACCAATGGATCAAGATTGATCCAATTCGTGTTATAATAATAAAGAATTACAAAGTAGTGAACATTTCCACATTTTGAATATTTCTAAATATTTTGCCTGCGCCTTCTCCAAATATTCGAGATCATTAATGGACAATTTTTTTTATGAAAGACACATATTTTAACATAATGCATAACATTAGCAATTTCAGTTGACAAATTATTTTTCGATTTTAGTGAATTAAAAGGCGGTAATAGCTATTGTTTCGGACAACTCACGGCTGAATTTATAATGAAACAATTATTTAATTTTAGTTCTCATAATATCTGGCATGTTGGATTCTTGATATTATTTCAGGATGACGTTTAGTTAATCGATGTTAATTAATGGAAAATAAATAAAAAATATAGAACGTAGTTGGAGGCAAAAGATATAATATACAGGGTGTCTCAGCACCAGGGTTACAAACTTCAAGGGGTCATAGTACTCATCAAGGTGAACGATAATATGTCATAGAATCTAAAGTCGCAAACCACCCACAGCGCCAGTTCTAAAACCGTCCAGCATGCACAAATATTTACAACCAGTGCATGAGAAGCGCAATATGCTTTATCCTAATCATCTATGCACTTGATCAGCTGACCTGAGTAGTATCTGGCGCTCTTCACTCACTGATTATAAATATTTGTGTGCTGGACGGTTTTAGAACTGGCGCTGTGGATGGTTTGCGACTTGTTGAAGGCTGTTTCTCTAATCTTCTATATGGATGACAGGCTGTTGCCATTTGCACTAAACTAAGGCATCTTTAGACCTGTAGATGCACTTAACGAACATAGTTATCTTATCAACGATCTCCGCAAAGAGAAGCATTTCCTTTCCTATTGATAAGCTAAGGGGTTTGAATCCAGCTGTTGACTAAGATACCTTCCAAAACGACCAGTGATGGCCCATCTGACATTCAACGGCGGGTCGTTACAAAGGACGTGGCGTTTAGCAAACGCTAAAAGGTTCTAAAGTTGAACGGGTTTAATCTTAACTATAGCAGCATGCACACCCTCTTATCTATTAAGCTATCCGCCGGGGGCGGACCGTCACACACTACTGCCGTCGTTTTAAAGCATCAAACTAAAAAAACTGGGTTACCCCAATCTTCAGAATGTAAATTTCAATTGCGTGATTCAACGATTATTACTTAAAGATCAAGGAATCGATTTCAGCAATAAACGGACAAAATAGGAAGACCTGCGGATGCTGCTAAGAAATGTGTGACACGGGAAAGTTTTGAATTCAGGTGACCCTAAATCTGACCTAAAAAGTACCAATGACCTAGCGAATGAATAAAAATAGGTAAAATCGATTACTAACTACACTCCGTCTGAAATTGTTTTCATATCGATTAATCGTGACCGCAATATCGGTATAAGCTTTCCACTTTTCGTCATAAACATTAAGTACTTTTAAAAGTCCGTAGCATTTAATGGCTTTTGTTTTGGAGAGCAGAGAAAGTGTTTTTGCACCTACAATTATTATGATTCTGTTTCCAATAAATCAATGCCAGATAGTAATGCATTCCAAAATCGCGTACTAGATTCATTCTCAGAATTATTAATATATTTAGGTTCGACAATAGCCATAGTAAATGAAAATTACAAACCAATATTTTTAATAACACGAATTCATTACATTACTTTGATAATAATACAGGTTTACACACACGAATAGTAATTAATAATAATAATATTAACTATTAAGGTTTCACATACAAATTAATTACTCATTAAATGATTAATTTTTTAAAAGCACAAACTTTTTCTCTTGGGAAATTTCCAAGATAAAATGTTTGTATCTAGCTATCACCATCCAAAATAATAGAGTAGCACCTATGTATAATGAGGAGCTCGGAACCAACGGAAATGTTTGTAATATTCTCTCGTTTACTGAATCCGTTTTAAGCTTCAAAATTTAGAACTTTGAAAATCAAGTCTATATAGGTATTACATGTGCATGCAACATGTCGACAATAATATTCAGCTTTGAATTTGCTTAAAATTTATTTAATAACCACTTCTTAAATTTCGGTACCAATTAAATTTTAGCACAATCAACTAAATTACAAATCCTGGCATGAGGAGGGGGTTTGAAGGTTAATATTCCATATTTGAATAACTCTATTATTTGTAAAATTCATTTGAGAGAACATTTTATTTTAATGAAGAGCTCTCCCCATTTTTCATCAAAAATACCTAATTTGTAAATTTTTGCACACGATTAAATAAACAAAATAAGAACGAGATATAAAGGAACTTAAATTAGTAATAATTTCCAAAATAAGCTTTTCAGAGACGCTCAGGAAACAATTTATAGTTGCTTCGCCTCCTTCTTCAGTATCTGTATTCATTGAAAAAAAATTTCTTTTTAAAATATTTATTGAATTAAAAACATCATCATCAGTGAAACTCATTGCCTCAAAAAAGCGTTTATTGTGAACTCGTTACTGCTTTCATTTTGAAAGGGAAGAGAGTACTAAAAAAAAAAAAAACCGGTTTTGAAGTTCCTGATGAGAAGTTCCTTTCATCACGTTCACTTCAATTGAAATGATGTTCTTGATTACTGATTTTTTTTCGGAATTTTCGACATTTTATTGAACGAAATCTTCCTTTTTTTATTCGTTAAATCTGGGGTCCGCAAAGTTCTTGGTTACCAAAAGCAAATAAATTGTATTGAATTTAGTCATTCTACCAAACAAAATGCATATTTTTCTCGGTAAATGCGGAAACACATTAAATGCGAGTTCATTAGAAGTAGATCCTATCGTAATTTCCTTGAAATTAAAATTATGAGTATAGGTGTAAATAGCAACAAAGACTTAAAAGTGTTGACAAAAGGGAAAATTTGCTAGAAACGATACATAAATTTTACATCGAAAAAAAATGTTGAAAAATCACATTAAAAATCAAGGCAATATTATTTCTTTAAATACTTATATAATCTTTTGAGAATTTTCTAATGATTTATTTAAAGTTATAAATAACAACAAGAAAGGGGAAGAAAGAGAGAGAGAGAGAGAAATCACGTCATTAAATTTGAAGATACAATATTGTAATTTCAATACAATTAATTTAAGCATAATCACGAATGTGGTTTAACCCAGAACCAATTTTTAACTTGATCCACAGGAGACTGAAAAGGAAATAAACATATCTTTGTAATATGGTAATTTCAATACAATTAATATGAGTATATTCACGAATGTGGCTCAACCAAGAACCAATGTCTAAACTTCATTCATAAGAGACTGAAAAAGAAATAAACGTATCTTTGCAATATGGTAATTCCAATGCAATTAATTTGAGTATATTCACGAATGTGGCTTAAACCAGAACACATTTTTTAACTTGATCACAAGGGACTGCAAAGGAAATAAAAATATCTTTGTAATATGGTAATTTCAACACAATTAATTACAGTATATTTATGAGTATGGTTCAAACCAGAATCCATTTTTCAATTTGATCTACAAGAGACTGAGCAGGAAATAAACATATTTTAAGCCAATAGCGTAGCAATTAACAAATTAATGGAGGTGGGGATTAAGTATCCTTAAAAAAGATTATATAATAATCCGTTCAAGAGAAAAATGTGTTTCGATGTCCAATGGAGAGGGCCTCTTCCCTACGAACCTCGCTTTTCCTACACCAGTGTCCCATTTAAGTCAGAAGACTACGGAAAGCCAACTCTACTCTATTACATCTAAGCGATTGACAATAGCTATGCATGATCCGTTTCCCGTATCCATGTTTTTTAATGGAACCTAAGAAATTTCTAAAGATGGATGCTTACCCATAAATAAGGTTGATTTATAATTACCCCCCTATAATCTCCCCATTTAAAATGGGACGGTCTCCCTTTCTGACGGCGTTATTTGTGCTAACAACCTTGATGTCAATAGTAATTTTTGACTCTTATGCATGTGCTCAAACTGGAGCTTTCAATGTATAGGAAAAAAAAGATACAACGCCCTGGTCTGGAGTCGAACTAGATTCTCTCCGTTAAACTAGGAGTGTCTCAATCGCTAGGCCACCAAGGCACAGGAATGACGGCAAACTTTCTTCGTATATAAGGTTTTTGTAAGATATTATTACCCTTTTCAGAGTGAACACACTTGCTTAACATACAAAGTCACAGGGCATGTTTTGTTGTGGTTTAAAAAAGTGCAAAAATCGTGCCTCGATGGCTTTGTGTGTTGACCATTTGTCAGTTGGGTTAATCATGAAAAAAGTGATAATATATTACAAAAAATTTCACGTCATTGCAAGATTAGTGATGTAAAGGGGGGGAAGAACTAGAGTTAACACCTTTATCGATTTTTTTTATCTATACGAGTCGAACATTACGCAGATTAAATTAAGACTGATTTTTTCGGTTTTTATTAACGTTTTTAAAGCATAATAATATTAACGGCGATGTTATGGCGTAGTTAGATGGTGGAACGTTTGCAAAGAAAATAAATGTTTTTCCCTCAAATCCATAATATCGGTGTTAATGTTACAACGCCTAAGAGACGTTGATAAAAATTGTTGCTTAATTTAACCTTTATTGAAGTCCGACATTAGTGAATATACTGAAATATCATGGAAAGGACAGTCGATTAATATCAATTCGATTAAAATCAAAATTTTATAATAATAATAATAAAAAAACAAAACAAAACCAGAAGAAACGAAAAACAAGTCTCGGAACAAGATTAAAAAAGTTTACTTTCTATTTTATCCGATCACTTAACCTAGCAATATTTGCAGATACGCCGTAGACTGGAAACCGTAAGGAAAGAAATAGAGGTAGACTAAAAAACACGGAGAAGTATGGGAGACACGCCATAATATCTTTTTTGAAAGTCCTAAACCATCCTGGGAAGAAAAGAGAGAGAGAGAGATAGAGGGAGGGGGAGGGAGAGAGGGAGGGAGGGGAGAGAGAGAGAGAGAGAAAGAATCTTATTAAAACAACGTATTTTTCTATATTTATTGAATGAGATTTGCACCATAAATGTGTATATTACGCATTCTACATGCGTACGAATTTAGTTATATATTATAATAAGTTTCCTTTAAAAGATTTTCCTCAAAAATTAAAGAATGTTAAATGATCCAAATCGTTACATTCAAATGACATAATATTACATTTCCTGGTATTTATCTGGCAAGGCTATTTCCGATCACATTAAAAAAATTGATGACTGCTGTATTGACCCAGTTCAAGGACGGGAACACGATAGCGACATGCAAATTGATGAAAAGGAAATGATGTAACTGAAATGGTAATACTGCCAGTATCATTCCAGTTCCTTTGAATCCAAAATACATTTTTTAAGTTTAAAATAATTTCGAAACCGTATAAATAAAACGATAAACTAAAGCCAAAATTTTTTTATAGAATTTTGTTTTATTTTACATGTACGAGGATAATGGATAAATTATTAAGAAATTTCTGCTTTCTATTGTTTACCTTATATTAGTGTTCGTATTCAATTATTTTAAGAATGGTAAAGGATTTTTTTAGACTCAACTGGCCGAACATGCTTTTGAGGAAGATCGCACATTAGACTGAAAATCTACAAAAGTTTTACATCAGAACGTAATAAAAACTGGGTACTGGAGTTTCCCTGGAGTTATAGGAGATATTTCTTTTGAGACATGGTGCCATTAATGCTCTAAAGCCCCTTTCACAGCCTTACGAGATTTTCATAACGACACAAAATACGATTTCCCACCCGAGAACCCAGAGGGGGATTTTCCTAGATAGGAATAGAAATCCATCACCTCTTACAAAATCCCAAAAATTCAATCAGTAGTCACTTAATAACCACGAACGAAGGACTCACACCATCAAATAATATTTACTACTTCATCGATCACTAAATTAATTAATGCTCAACGTCAGCCACTCGGATATCCTTTCTAGAGTTTTGATAAACAGATAATTTCACAAAAATTATCCAGGTGTGCATCGCATTTTTTTCAAATGAGGCCCACCAAAAGTCCTAAATAAAATTAATACTTTATATTCATCAATTCGTAAAAACGACGCTCAGTCTGTTCTTAAGTTATTACAAGTTTTCCACGTCCCTCTGCTAAAGATATACAACAACTGAACTCTTTAAAATAAGCATAATTCAGAAATATGAAAATTTACCCTCTCTCTTGTCAACATCACCGCATTCTGGAAGAGAATCTCGTAACAAGCTTCGGCTTTATATTCTCTTCCATTTCTAACCCAAAACTTAAAATAATTTAATATAGATCTTCTCTTACATTCCTTTAATTTTTATACTGCTCAAGCTATGTATTAAAGAATATATACATCGAGTTGAATAAAATTATTATTGTTAATTTATCATTATAATTATTATTAATTCATCATTATAATTATTATTAATTCATCATTAATTATTATTAATTCATCATTATAATTATTATTAATTTATTATCATAATTATTATTGTTAATTTATTATCATAATTATTATTAATTTATTATCATAATTATTATTAATTTATTATCATAATTATTATTAATTTATTATTATAATTATTAATAATTTATTAAAACACACATTGTGGCTGATTTCTACATGATAATAAACTTCGCTGCACGATAAATACAAACATCTCGAAATTTTATTTTATAATTTATTCTCATTTCTCTCCTCTTTTCATTCGCCTGCCTTGCTTGATAGAGGGAGCAGCTAGCTCTCGAAACGTTGTATTTTCAACATTTTGCATCAGTGTTAAAATCAAGATTGTTATTAAGAAAAATATCCAAATTGGAACAAGTTTAAACACCCTTCTTTTTATACGGTTCGTACCGAAATCTGTGTTAATAGCTGGAGAAAAGTATAAATACGAAATGAAAAGTATAAATGAAAAAGTATAAATGAAAAGTATAAATCAAAAGTATAAACATGAAAAGTATAAACATGAAAAGTATAAACATGAAAAGTATAAACATGAAAAGTATAAACATGAAAAGTATAAATATAAATATGAAATGTAATTGGGTTATTTTGAGCACGTGAACTATATTTTTTACTTCAACTATAGTAACAAGCTTTAGTAGAAACCATATAAAACGTAGCGTGTCAAATTTAATCGTACTAAATAACCCCTTCATACCTTCCTTTAATTGTTAAAAAAAATATTATGATCAAACTGATAAATGCAAAAAAATTCCTTGCTATGAAAGAAAAAACGTTTACAGTAATAGCGATAAATAGAAAAATATTGTCACCGGTCTTAAGGTATAAAAGAAAAATTTCGCAATATTTCGAGAATTACTGTTTTCTTTATCAAATGAAGTTTTTGTAGTTCACAAAATGTTGTGGAATCTTATATGTTGGCTAATGACATTTTACGAGTTATGGTAAGTCCTAGACAGTCGTTGTATTCTTTTGTTAGCATGGTGCTCCATATGGGGGGAAGAGGGTGGCTGGAAACCCCTGGCCGTTTAAAAATTTGATTTGCTCGATTCCGTGTATTTACTTTCAAAAGTTTTACAGTCACATTTTAAAATAAGGTACTTTTTAGCTCATTACTAATTGCCAAGCAGTATCAATTATTTTTGTAGCATTTTAGTATCTTGTACATTCACTAAAATTTTTGACAGCCTTGAGAAGAAAGTAATAATTTTTCTCAGTTCCCCACACACCACTAGAGGTATTCCTATGGGCGTCTATGTTAGTAATAGGGATCTTAGTTAAAATGTCAATATAAATTTAAAATTACATATACAATTTTTAAAATTATACAACAGTTCTGAAACAATGGAACTTTTTAAGTATGGTAAAACATTTCTTTCAGTAAGTTATATGATATGTTTACAGGCGATATTTCAGTATTTATGATTTACAGGAAAATCTTCTCCATTGTGCAAAATCACAGGAGATGATTAAGGTCTGAGACTAAGAAATGATGATATATATATATATAAAACAAAATCATGTATTAAATATAATTCCCTTACACGAGTATCGGCTTATGCAAGTGTTAACGTGTGCCTGAGAAGAGAGGTGGGGAAGGAGATAGCCTACGAAAAAAATCGATGCACAGTTTTACAGAATGCACGAAAGTGTATCATTAATAGAGGAAGCTATTCTACAGTAATACGACTAATAGAAAGAGCTACTATTTCAGAGAGATTACATCATCAATAATCTACCGGTTCCATGACATAACAGATTACAAGACCTCATTTTATTTAAAAAGTTTGCAAGGGTTTTGGAGTAAGAAAAAATTGAGAGAAGATATAAAAGTACAAGGAAATGGACATGCTTTTTTTGCATATAGATTATCATTTTTTGGAAAATATAAAAATGAGATTAGTTAATGTTACTTTCACATAACCATTTTTTCAAGGGTTTATAAATAAATTGAAATACATATACAATACTATTCAAAGACTATGCTTCTGTTTACCTACATTAGTTGTCCTTGTCAAAAGGATGATTATCAAATGGAACAAGGAATGTAATGTGTAGAGAAATTAATTACGGAAAATAATTTCTCGCATTTTATTTTTTTTTAATTCAAGAAAGCCTAAATAAAGAGAAGAGAGAATTAAGCTCGCGTTGGAGTTGAATCAATAACCATTGGGTTTACATCCTAATGCTTTCTTATTTAAGTTATTGAGAATAGCGATGTGTAAAACAAATTCCTTGTTTGTTTGCTACAGAAAAAAAACCTAACTAAAGATGGGATATTGTATTTTTAATATCTTTCTTTTATAGGACTACTACTGTTACTACTACTACTACTGTTCTCATATGGGAAAGAATGGAGACAGAGGAGTGAGCGTCACGTTTGGGCAATGAATTCCCCAATTGCATAAATTTGACCATGGGGAGTTGTTTTGGATAGTAGTAAGTGGTGGAATCTTTTCCAATATAGTTTTAGGCTGGAACGGCAAATTTTGTTACATGATTGACTAATGTGGATACGAATAACATCTCTGTAGTTCCAAAATGGCTCATTTTCGGACATAGGTTCACTGCATCAAAGTTTCTTCTTTTGATGTCCATTACCTACTGCGCATGCTTGACAATTTCCAATTGCCTCCAGTATGGTAAAACAATCGTTTTCCATACCTTTGATGACTAAATGGCAACATTACCCTGGGCTAGGGAAGGGAATTTCCGGTTTTTGTTTTTTATCTCTGTTGCATTATTAGGTCGATCACATAAATCATGTGTCAAATTTTGTTTTGTTCCTGCAATTGCCTACGTAGCAATGATGTGGATGTAAATAATACTTTCACTGTACAGCCAAATCGGATCCTTTGCGGACCTGATTTCGCCAAATATGGCTTATTTGGCGTCCTTTACCACCCCTTTCAGTTTGTTCCATTAGTTTTGAATCACATTGTATATTATAGTCCGTTCGTGAAGACCCGATTCCGTTACCAGACGGGTTGTTCCATTGCAATTTAGGGAAGGGAGTCTTGCCGTAACTGGTTTTTCCCGCGCAAAAAAACAGGGCAAGACGCCCTTCCCTAAACTGCAATGGAACAACCCGTCTGGTAACGGGATCGGGTGTCAATTGAGCGTGAACGTTATTACCTGCATAATCAATAGTTTAAAGTCATTCTCAATGCCATAATCAAGAAAAATGAAATGTTAATAAATCACTAAGTCATAATTAAAAAAAAAAATCAGTTTCAAACTGACATTTTAAACTTTCCACTCAATTGTCAAAAAGCACAAAATTTGGGGGCCCCAATAATATGGGGCCCAGGACCGCGGCCCCAGAGGCCCGTGCGTTAATCAGGTTCGGAGCTTAAGCGAACAATATACGTGGAATTTACAATTACCACTTAAAAAGGGAAGATCAATATAAAACAAAATACGCCCTGCTAAAAAATGATGCACTTCGATGGATTGCACAAAAAAACAAACAAATAAATAAATAAGAAACAAATGAGGAAAGGTCAAATTCTCTGAGTAATTTTGGATGTTGCACCATGTACGATAAAAAGCCAATCATCGCTTTCATCTAGTCGTAAAAAAATTGCGTCTGCGCAGAAAATGATTACGCGTGAGCCCATGTCGTAAGCAGTGTTTGTGATGAAACTGAGCAGTTTAGGTAGTTCAAGTATTTCCATTAGTGAAATTGATCCCCGTCGGCTCTCTGAGTACCGTAGTTGGGTCATTTTGATACGGTGATTAATGACGAATAAGCGTGATTTGGCAAGTAGTCACTTTCGCCAGTAGAAAGGAAAATAAAGTAGTGACACAAGCACTTCCAGAGAAACGAAAACAGAAGTCACAGAGAATCATCGAAGAGATATTGAAGTCACTAATTAGGGCACATTGCGCATGCTCATATGAGGAGTACTTACTTTCTTGATTATATTTTATATTTTTATTTATGGTAGTCGTATTCACCAGGGGCGGACCGGGTCCTCTTAAAGGGCGCATACCTTGAATTATCGGAGGGCGCTATTCCCATAGTTCACGAGGGCGCATCGACCAGGGCCCAGTTGACCTGCGGCTCAGTCCGCCCCTGGTATTCTCAAATTGCATCACGCGTTGCATGCAAAATATAAGGTGAAAGGTGACTAGGTCTCACAATCGAGGTAGCATAACTCGATGGATCATTTTAAGCGACGTAGTTCCCGGGGATGAATAACAATGAGGTGTTCCATTGCTTTGGGAATCTTTCGTTCGAAAATTACTCAATACGGACGGGCCCGTAGGAACAAGGGGACCGCTAAGCCACGAGGTATAAGCGTTGAGCTTTATTTAGGAGTTTACAGTGGATACTATGGCAAACTACAGTCACGGCTATAGCCTTTCAGCTCATTGGGGCAAGGTTCGAGTGCAGGCAAACCTGGCTATGTGTAAATGTATCGTAATTGGATCACGTTAGTCTGTAATTCCGGTCCAAATGGCTCATTGTACAGTCCTAGGATGTGAAAATACAAGTAACCCAACATTACTAAGCTATTCCGTATTTTGGTCTCGAGTCCTATTATGTTTTTAATCTATAATCTCTTCCATAATGGAGTAATTTCATATACATAACTCTTAATAGTACAACTAACTTGTTAACTAGCATTTGTTGTACTAACGTTTATGAATCAAAATTTCTGATTACACATGCTGGCTCTCAGATATCCTTTTGGCTAGCATTTTGATAAACAGATAATTTCACAAGTTTTATCCACATGTGTTTTGGAATTTTCTCAAATAAGGCTCATCAAAATCCTAAATAACACTAATACTTCTCATTCATTAATTCGTAAAAAACAAACAAACACACAAACAAACAAACAAGCACACACAACACGACGTCCAATGTGTTTTTAAGGCATTACAAGGTTTCTACGTTCCGCTGCCAATAATATACATCAATTCTACTCTTTAAAAAGAAGCATAATTTCAAAACCACAAAAATCTATTGCCTTTTTCTTATCAATATCACCGCATTCTGGAAGAAAATCTCGTAACAAGCTTCGGCTTTATATTCTCTTTCATTTTTAACCCAAAGCTTAAAACAATATAATATCTTTTCTTACAATATTATAACTCTTGTACTGCTCAAGTGATGTATTACTAAATATTGTATATCGGGTTGAATAAAATTATTATTATTACTACTATTACTAAAACATACGAAAATGGAGTAATCACCCGCTGCTTTAATCGGCCCTTCCGTTCACTTTACGGAAACAAGTTTTTGTTCGTCCAAAAAACGTAACACGTTTGCGCTTGTCTATTGCTTGTCTATTACCCATGCTGCGCCTGAATTTTCAGTTTTCTGGGAAATCCGGATCTCCGCTACCAAGAACCCCAACTCCCGGATTATGGTGAACAGGAAAACGACACCACTGGGAGTCAAACCCGGATTAGTGGCACGATCAACGAATGCGTCAGTACTGTGCCACTGAAGGGTGCTTGACCTACATTTTCACAATGATTCACGTAGGGATACAACCACCGGACTACAGTAAGCAGTTAACAGATAAGCGATTTTTTTTTGCCGCCGATGGAAGTCGAACCCAGGTTAAGGCTTAACGATAGGATAGCTTAACGGTACGCTAGGTGAACACATTACTATTGTGCTACCACAAGGCCAGTACACGTGTGAACGAGCATTAAAAAAAGTGGGGTGTGCAATTGTACAGAAATCGTTGGCCTGTGTGCTGAAGAAATCAGTACAAAGCTACATATTCACTCACGTTGGACTCAACTTGTAACATCAGTATAAATAGTAATTCTTCTGGCGCAGTACAGCGCAGATGCTCTTGCGCCATAAAACTCCAAACAAACATAAAAACAACTTACATTCTGGTTATACAAAAGCAACCAAACTCCCCCGCTTCTCCGGAAGAAATTAAACATAAAAGACAAGCAATTCTCTTTTGACGAACTCCCGCTTTACTAATTCTCGGCTTTACATATTTTTAAGTGATAAATAATAATAATAATAATAATAATAATAATAGTAAAAACGCAATCCGGGCTATGTTATATTAAATAAAACACATCGTAGCTGAAACTCCCGTTCGCTTTTTCGCTCTTAACACTTTACTTATCGCTTGCAAATATATATAGCCTATTAATAGGCTCCCGTAGGTAAAATATTAAGGTTTTGACGGAACATTTCAGCACAGCGAAAAGACAATTGAAATTTTCGAGTCACAAGCTTGAAACTTTGTGAGATCTACAGAAGTTGTAAGGAATTGGAAAGTACTTTTAAATGTTATTGGGGAATTTATAATGGAAAGGAAAGACTCAAGCAAATCATTATTATAGCTTTTCTACAAAAGTGGACGAAGTGCTGCTATTACTTCGGCCTTACGAACGAACAAAAAATAACTCAACTGTCAACGAATACTGGACTACTAAGGATAAAACATTTGACGGAAGCACCATATTTAGATATTTTGAAAGATATTGATTGATTGAGGGGGGGTCACTGACGAAATCAACAACATGAGGTTTTCCATAGACACACTAGGGACATTTTCCCCGAAAATACTTATTCGATGCACACAAGCTCCCCCTGCGCACGCAGAAGTGCCGCAACACGACGTGGCATGGACTCGACTAATGTCTGAAGGTATTTTGGAGACAATTCACACCAGGAATCCTGCAGGGCAGTCCACAAATCCATAGAAGTGGTGGAGATCTCTTCTGAACAGCACGTTGCAAGGCATCCCAGATATGCTCGATAATGTTCATGTCTGGCGATTTAGGTGGCCAATGGAAGTGTCTAAAGTCAGAAGAGTGTTCCTGGAGCCACTCGGTAGCAACTCTTGATGTGTGGGGTGTCGCATTATCATGCTGAAATTGTCCAAGTCCGTCGGAATGCACAATGGACATGAATGGGTGTAGGTGATCGGACATGATGCTTACGTATTTGTCACCTGTCAGAGTTGTCTCTAGACGTATCAGGGGTCCCATATCACGCCAACTGCACACGCCCCATACCATCACAGAAGCTCCACCAGCTTGAACAGTCCCCTGTTGACATGTAGGGTCCATGGATTCATGAGGTTGTCTCCATACCCGTACACGTCCATCCGCCTGATGCAATTGGAAACGAGACTCGTCAGACCAGGCAACGTGTTTCCAGTCATCAACAGTCCAATGGCGGTGTTGGTGGGCTCAGACGAGGCGTAAAGCTTTGTGCCGTGCAGTCAACAATGGTACACGAGTAGGTCTT
Source organism: Dysdera silvatica (assembly GCA_006491805.2). NCBI lineage: Eukaryota > Metazoa > Arthropoda > Arachnida > Araneae > Dysderidae > Dysdera > Dysdera silvatica. Next base: position 161,529,588 of record QLNU02014802.1, on the reverse strand, counting down.
CAGCTCTGAAAGCCCATATCAATGATGGTTCGTTGAACAGTTCGCACGCTGACACTTGTTGATGCCCCAGCATTGAAATCCGCGGCAATTTGAAGAAGTGTTGCACGTCTATCTCGTTTAACGATTCTCGTCAGTCGTCGAAGGTCCCGTTCTTTCAAGGTCTTTACCGGCCGCATCGATATCGGAGATTTGATGTTTTACGGGATCACGGTATATCTATGAAATGGTCGTACGTGAAAATCCAAATTTTGTCGCTATCTCGGAGATGCTATGTCCCATCTCTCTTGTTCTGACTATAACGCCATGTTCAAAATCACTTAAATCTTGATAACCTGCCATTGTAGCGGCAAGAACCGATCTAATAGCTTTGCCAGACATCTCTTGTCTTATATAGGCGCTGCCGACCGCATCACCTTACACTGATTGGTTGCAAAGCTCCGTTATTTGCATACGCACGCCTGTACCAGTTTTTCTGGCACTTCAGTGTATTTCGTTCAGGCCAGTAACTAAAAAACCGAATGGAAAATTGCAAAACGCTACATACAAAATACGTACAATCCATATATATGTACCCATGAAAGTATAAAGCACTTGCAACTCAAATTTTCTAAAAAGTATTCCTTTCGTGGCAGACAATATCATTTTGAGGAAACTGACTTTTTGGAAAAGTTTAAAAGGGCATTTTATTTCACTTGTTACATTTGTAAAATTGTTTAAAAATAGTCAAATAACCTTGTTAACTTAATTTCTAATTAATCTATAGCTAAAAGTTTTGTGTGATTTGAACGGTAAGAATCCATACCTTTTTTAGTATAAACAAACAAAATTGTGTTTTTTAAAGCATTTTGTAAATAATATTTCTTAAGCAAGCTTTGAATAAGTACTGCATTTCTGCACCCATAGCATATTTTTTTTGCTATATTTGAATTTTGTATGGTATTTAAATCCTTTCTTATAGATTACATAATGATATATCATCCTTCATTTTACATCAGTAAAGTTTTAAATGAGAAAGATGAATTATCAGAAAAAAATTACTTATTATATTACATTTATATGAGATGAACCATCGCTTTACGAACCAAGGCTCCAAACGAATGGATTCGTAAAGGTGAAGGTTACTTGCAGAAAAGAAAAAGGAGGAAAAAATTTGAGACATATGAAAATGTGAGGAAATAATTAAAAGATCTCGGTATAATGATCCTAGTTAAATTCATTTTGTGGTATCGAAAGGGAAATTTTCACGCAAACGATGAATTTATCATTTGTGAAAATTCAACAATTTATTAAATGATAAATTGCTCGTAAAGAAAAGAATCATTTCACGGTGTGTGGTGGGAACCGAACCCACGACCCTCTAGTATCCGATCAAGGGCTCTTCCAACTGAGCCACAGACGGCCTACCATCCTTCCCTCTGCAAGCTCATATAAAGTTTTACGATAGAAGAGTTTTTTGAAATGGGGTGGTGCCTGAACTGCTTTTTACACAAATCAAATCGACGTCAAAGAAGCGAACGCACGAAAAGCGAGACTGGTGCGAAATTAAAGTACGGCATTTATCATCTAATATAATTACATCATCGGCTATGATAATAAAAAAATTCTAGAATTATAATATCACGCTAGTCACATTGTAGACGTTCGCTTCTTTGATGTTTATTTGATTTGGTTTAAAAAGCTGTTCAAGAATTGCTCCATTCCGAAAAACTCGTCTATGGTGAAGCTTTATATGCGTTCGCAGATGGGAGGATGATAGGTCGTCTGTAGCTCGGTTGGAAGAGCCCTTGGTCGGATACCAAGACGTCATGGATTCGGTTCCCACAAGGCACCGTGGAATCATTTTTTTCTTTGTAAGAAATTTATCATCTAATAGTACCACATCATCGGCTATGATGATAAAAATTCACATGCTTCAACAATTTATATCCAATAATAATGATGATGTGCTACTGATGTTCAAAGTACATCATTGCATCGTCATAATTATAAAGAATTTTTTATTTAAATAATCATGATATGTGGACTTTGCACTGCAGATATAGTCGTTATATTATAATCGATATTTATTGAATTTGATATCTAATTTATGGCAATATTTGCACGCGAAAAACGGACGAATTAAATGAAGAGGGCGTTCATATCCAATTTAACCTCGAAACAGTTCATGGCCAAATAGTATTTTAGCAAACAAGGACGAAACATGTTAGCCTTCGGAAGTCCATGAAATACAATGCGGAAGTCATGTAGAACACAAAGGCAACTTCGCTAAACAGAAGGAACAAGAAAGGAAACATAGTATTGGATACAAATATCATTTTCTCGTTTGAGAGAACAAGCCTACAGATCACAAGCAATACCTTGGCAAAGATTAACGATCTCTTGTCGATTGTAGGAGCAAAAAGTTCTCTTGACATTTTATTTCGACCTGCAAACGTCTATAGTGTCAAATAAGGCACAACATATAATTAAATCTTATAAAACAGTACTTGGAAAATCACTATTTCATTTTTTCTTTTAAATTAGTTACAAAAAGTCTTATTTTTATAAAATTTTAAATTCATTGAGCCGCCTATTTTAAAAACACGAAACTCAATATACCTAGAATATTAAAGGTTTATTCCTGTTTTCATGTACACACACACTATTTCTCTCCCTCTCTTTCAAAACTTTTACTCCTTGCCATTTTTCTGTTAATTCTAAGTGAAATAAACGAAAAATTGTCATAGCAGTGTAGTTAGTTCATGGAAAGTTGACCGATGGTACTGTTAGAATTCACGGGAGCTGACGTCACAAACGGGCTAGTTCATTACAGCAGAGGGGAGGATGTCATGTTAGAACTAGTTTTTGGCTCAGACACACATTCGCTAAAAACCAGTTCTGAAATGACGTCCTCCCCTCTGCTGTAATGAACTAGCCCGTTTGTGATGTCAGCTTCCGTGAATTCTAAAGGTACTATCTGTCAATTTCCCCTTGAACGAAATATACATAAAATACGTTAAATAGTAAGACTAACGTTTTGCATAATATTAAACATACAATTGGTAACTGGCCCTCCTCATACCGTAAAAATCGGAAAGAGGAGGTTCTCCTTGCTAGACTTCGCATTGGGCATTCCCATCTCACCCATAGACATCTGTTGGAAGGAAAACCAGCACCAATTTGCCAAGTGTGCAATGAACCCATGAGTGTTTTACACATTTTAACTCAATGCCCCTATTATAGACTTGCCCGCACTCTTACTTTTAACTCTTCATCACTCTCTGACATTTTAAATGACCATGCTGACCATACGCACGTTTTCAAATTTTTAAAAAGTACTGGCTTTTACTACAGTCTTTGATTTTACCATGTTTGGCGCAGTATAGCCCAGATGCTCTTGCGCCATAAAAATTCCGAACAAACAAACCAACGTTTAAGAGCAGGTTATTCTATATCTTCCTGATCAAATCAAGAGAAAATTTTTGGATTAGCAGTCCTCCGATTTTTCCTAAATTTACGTGACTATTACAAAAATTAAAATTATTTATTTAGTTTATCAATCACGTGACTAAATCAAATCTGTGACTATTGGCAAATTTTTCTATTTACGTATAACGTTGCATGAGCATACCGTCGTTAAAGAAAGGGTTAAAATACACCTTTCATCTGCAATGCTCCAGGACGGACTTTTTAATTATTTACCTGTGACATTTAAACACAGGAAATAGGTGTAATACAGTCACCTGATATGTGTTCTGAATAGTTATGGCCTCGGAAGTGTTTCAATTTAAACCCACCAAGTGGCAGGGTTGCTCTTAGCAACCCACTCTTCGGCTTGTTGGTGCATTTGTTGGAATTATATGAATGACTCCGTTCGGAATTCGGGTCCATTATGGAGCAGAGAGTTAACATTAAGTTCTCTCTTCGTCAAACATATCCGGGAAACCAATCAAGAAAAAAGGAATTAAGAAAATGCCACTGAAAGCGGAGGAAGCGTTACACATGAAGTCATTGCAGCAATCCAGACGGTGGTGACAGATGTGCTGGGAAGCATCCCAGATGAAGCTTCCCCTGCTCGTTTCCATAACCTCTAGGACCTGCGGCAGCTGTTCATAGATAGTCGAGGGGACTAATTTGACAAAACATAGGGTTATTATATATAGTTTGTAAGTTGAATAAATTATTTTTACGTGATCAGTCCTCGGACTTTTTTAGACAAAGATTCATGGGTGCCTATGTGGGGGGAAGAGAGGGGCTCGATCCCCCCCTAGCCGTTTAAGAATTTTATTTTGCTATGCATTTACTTTCAAAAGTTTTACAAGTAGATTTTAAAACAAGATATTTTTTACCTCATCGTCGTTGATTATCAAGCAGTATTAATTATTTTTGTAGCATTTTAGTATCTTGTACATTCACTAAAATGTTTGACAGCCTTAAGAAGGAGGTAATTTTTTCCCAACCACCCACTAGCAATACTCATATGCCCATACGAAGGTTGTATTCTAATGTTTTATTATCGAAAAAACTTGCAACTCTGTAAAAAACACTTCTCTTGACTTGCATTTTCACTACTTTTGTAACAACGGCAGTCAAATTACTTACATGTGTTCATTACTCCTGAAAAGAGTCAACAAACTAAGACTTTTTATACTCTCTTCTACTTCCAATTTAACCATCAAAAAGAATTGATGTTCGAATTTGTTGCATATTCGATATGTAATAATTATATGCATTCTTGGTATGCATGTTTGAGGTTGGAAAAAGTATTACCATATGTAGGTGTAGATTTATATGTAGGGCTGTTCCCAAAGGGAACGCGCTGTGTGCGCGTCGCGTGCTCTCAAGGTCTCAAGAAAAGTTTTTGTATTTGCTGGTTTTTGGGCAACTTTCAACAAAGTTCAGCTTTTTTTTTTTTTCTAGTCATTTACAAACTTGAATGGAAACAAATGAGGAAAACCCCTCTGAATACTCCAAGCCCCATAATATTCTGCGCACGATCAGAAAAGGAATGAAAAACTAATGAAAGTGGCAACTGCCACATTGGGCTTAGATAGAAGTTAGACGACCAGTCAAACGCCAGTCAGTGTGGCGCGGTGACATCACCAAGTCCAGTAACCTCTCAATTTCAATACTCTTTAATTAAGACAGCACCGCATACTCTTAATTTTTTTTTCGAGACAGTCCTGGTTATATGGGCCTGTAGGGTTGGGACCTCTCAAAAATAATTTAAAATGAATTGGAGTTTTACATATATTGTGATGTACACTGAAGTGCCAGAAAAACTGGTACACCTACGTAATATTGTGTAGCCCCCAACCCCACGCATGCACACAGAAGTGCCACAACACGACGTGGCATGGACGTGACTCATGTCTGAAGGCATTCTGAAGACAATTCACACCAGGAATCCTGCAGGGCTGTCCACAAATCCATAGGAGTGCAAGGAGGTAGAGATCTCTTCTGAACAGAACGTTGCAAGGTATCCCAGATATGCTCGATAATATTCATGTCTGGCGATTTAAGTGGCCAATGGAAGTGTCTAAAGTCTGAAGAGTGTTCCTGGAGCCACTCGGTAGCAACTCTCGATGTGCGGGGTGTCGCATTATCATGCTGAAATTGTCCAAGTCCGTCGGAATGCACAATGAACATGAATGGGTGTAGGTGATCGGACATGACGATTACGTACTTGTCACCTGTCAGAGTTGTCTCTAGACATACCAGGGATCCCATATCACGCCAACTGCACACGCCCCATACCATCACAGAAGCTCCACCAGCTTGAACAGTCCCCTGTTGACATGTAGGGTCCATGGATTCATGAGGTTGTCTCCATACCCGTACACGTCCATCCGCCTGATGCAATTGGAAACGAGACTCGTCGACCAGGCGACGTTTTCAGTCATCAAGAGGCGTAAAGCTTTGTGCCGTGCAGTCAACAATGGTACACGAGTGGGCCTTCGGCTCCGAAAGCCCATATCAATGATGGTTCGTTGAACAGTTCGCACGCTGACACTTGTTGATGCCCCAGCATTGAAATCCGCGGCAATTTGAGGAAGTGTTGCACGTCTATCTCGTTTAACGATTCTCGTCAGTCGTCGAAGGTCCCGTTTTTTTCAAGGTCTTTTTCCGGCCGCACCGCTGTCGGAGATTTGATGTTTTACCGGATTCCTGATATTCACGGTATACCCGTGAAATGGTCGTACGCGAAAATCCAAATTTTGTCGCTATCTCGGAGATGCTATGTCCCATCTCTCTTGTGCCGACTATAACGCCACGTTCAAAATCACTTAAATCTTGATAGCCTGCCATTGTAACGGCAAGAACCGATCTAACAGCTTTGCCAGACATCTCTTGTCTTATATAGGTGCTGCCGACCGCATCGCGTTACGCTGATTGGTTGCAAAGCTCCGTTATTTGCATACGCACGCCTGTGCCAGTTTTTCTGGCACTTCAGTGTATAAATATATATAATATGCACTTGCTGCCCTACCATTAATTTTGAGAACTCTACGTTGATGATAATTACCCTAAAACCCCCATAGCCCAGGGGCAAAACATTCATGGTGTGGCATTTCCTCTGTGAGATAGTGTATACGCATTAGGAGTGTGGCCTTAGCCGACGAAAGAGGGGCAGCAGCCCGGGGGCCCTGATGAAGTCTAAGGGCTCGCGCTGGCAAGGAATTATGCTGGGGGGCGGCGGCCCTAAAAAAAATTTTATGCCACTGCCCAGGGGAGGACCGTCGAAGTGCGCCTGGGGACCCGCGCTGGTTCTCGGCGTCCCTGAGTGGGCAATTCATTCAGTGACAGAGAAACTGAAAGAGTCTTTTCGCTTACGATAGATGAGCAAAGTTGTTCATCGATTCATTCGGCGAACGATTTCACACACTTGTAATAAACATGCAGAAAAATAATAACTTAATTATTATTATTATCAATAGTTCAATTTATATCATGAATTAACAATTAGAACTAAAGCCGCTCTGCGTTTTTTCGCATAGTACGCTAAAACACAAATTAGTGACGCATGTTTCTTTTTCGTTGATCCTTCTTTCTTCTGTGAAACACGGGTTAAATCGTAAGTGACCTCCTTCACTTGACCCACCCACCCAGAGAAATGTGGCCATCGAAAAACCAACTTGACCACTGGTCAAGCCCTACTGATTACGAACTTCTCCAGCAGACCATTACCATCCGTCCTACGTTCCGCTCTGAAATAACCTTGTATGGGGTCTTGAATGTTTTAATCCCATGGACGGATTGCAGTATAAGGTGTGACCTAGGAAAACATGTACTGGGATTTACTATTGGTCAGAAACGTCTTTTGCTCAGAGTATATATATATATATATATATAACAAACATACATTAATTTTCATTAATCGATTTATGTATTTGAAGTTTCAAGCAAAAAATGCTTTTAAATTTTGTCTATAATTCCAGCCGTATCTAATTTATGTAAACTCACCAATTGCATGTATGCTCAGTATTACGTACGTTTGGGATTGAATAAATTATTATTATTATTATAGTTGCATAACAATAACATGGATGCCAGTTTGAAACGAATTATATGGTTATTTTGATAATTAGAGCATTTTGTATTTTTTAAAGAATAAACTAACAAAATTTGTTAGCTCACCACTTCTTTTTTCTTACCCGAATTTTAAAAATACTGTCCCAGTACTGGATTTAAAGTTAGGCCAAGTAAGCCCAGACCTAGGGCCCCACGATTTGAGGCCCCTTCAGGCCCCTTGATGGGGCTTAATATCTTAATAACTGGCGGGCGGCAATTATTTCTCATCTCGAAACTTGACCATGAAACAGACGGTTAAAGCTTATTGCACTGTCGCCCCTCTAGTAACACTGATAAAGCGAAGACAATCACGTTTCTAGCTTTTGGTCTTATGTGCCGTGTTTCATGATGGTTGCTCGTATGTCTTATGGCTCAAGGATATTTAAGGGCATGCTGCGGCAGGTTCTACGGTTTTCCTAGGAAACTAAATTCCCTTTCGCCTAGGGAGCTTAACACCGCATCAGTAGAAAACAAGCTCGGCAAAGATTAATGACGTTTCTAATGTCACGTGGTAAGGGACCTGACTTCCGATGCATGTCTCAGACGTCACGTGACAAGGCAGGTGACTTCTGACGCTTATTTATGTAAAACTTATTATTACTATTACTTTTCATTACTGTTACTTATTGTTACTTAATATTACTTTTCATTACTGTTACTTTTTGTTACTTAAT
>QLNU02014802.1:161509341-161521263 GCA_006491805.2 Dysdera silvatica | reverse complement strand
TACTTATTATTACATTTACTTATTATTCTTACTCATCATTACATTTACTTATTATTCTTACTTATTATTACATTTACTTATTATTCTTACTTATTATTACATTTACTTATTATTACATTTACTTATTATTACATTTACTTATTATTACATTTACTTATTATTCTTACTTATTATTACTGTCATTACTTATTATTATTATTGCTTATTATGAAGGGTGGATCTAGAACTCTCTCAAGGGAGGTGATTTGTTTCCGATTCCTATTTTTAGCCAAGTGTCCGGTACTTTTCATTTCATTTTCCATGATATAAACCCAGCTTATGGGGGTGGGGGTGGTGGGGAGCAATAGCCCAATGACCTTGTATCCACCAGTGATTATCATTATTACTATTATTATTACTTATAATTATCACTATTACCTATAATTATCACTATTACCTATTATTATCACAATTAATTATTATTATTACTATAACTTATTATCACTATTACTTATTATTATTACTATTAGTTATTATCACTTATTTATTATTATCACTTATTTATTATTATCACTTATTTATTATTATCACTTATTTATTATTATCACTTATTTATTATTATCACTATTATTTATTTCTTATTATTGCTATTATCCATTTACTATTAATTTATAGGCATTAGATAGGTTTATATAAATCGAACACTACGCAGATTAAATCAAACAACAATATTAATCAACGTTTATTGGCGTAGTGATACCAGCGCCGATGTTATGGCGTGATTAGATGGTGAAACGTTCGAAAGAAAATAAATATTTCTGAGTTCGGTGGGTCCCACAGAACGCAGTAATAAAATTTTTATTATAAATAATTATAAGTAAATAATTTTTATTATATCATATTATATATCACAAGTTTTTCATAAGTATCTTAAAATTTAAATTGTCTTCTATTCATCAATAGCATTTTATAGCCAAACAGGTGCTTTTCAAATCTATTGAAGTTATTGAGCTGTACTTATCAGAGTTTAAATGGGCGCGAGCTCGACTCCGGCACTTCTTAATTTTTAGCGATTATTTAAACATTAGCCGGAGCCCCCTACAGGGATAAAAAATACCAAAAAGGTCGTGAATATCATGAAAAATTAATGAATTTGCGATTAGAGTAATGAATTTTGTTGTCCATAAAAATGGACATAAACAATTGATATGATTTATCGATTCTTTTGCAGCCATTCGATTTCTTGATCGATTTATCTTAATATTAGGGCGCCTGCACTTTTACTGTTAGAAATTGATCTCTGGTGCTTATAAAATTTGTGAGTAGTTTATAATGGATAGCTTATCCGTAAAAGAGTGTCAGCAACGTTTATTACAGAAATACATACAATGTTGAGGAATGTTAATTTACATAAGTGTTTTTTGTGTTTAAAAGTTTTAAGTGACCTTAGGTTGACTACCTATCTAGCAAAATAGAACTAAACCCCTTCGTTTCGATGTGGCTAATTCATCTGCAGATGTTATACAATACAGATACAATTTTTAATGCCTTAGGATAATTAAATATGTACATTTACAAGTTCATTTTTTTCTGCTCATATAGGAGTAAAAGTAAAGTCTTTATTGGTGTGTGAAAAATTTTCTACAAAATAAAAAAAATCTTAAAATTATTGAGACCTTTGAAATATGTACTTATTCTGAAAATTTACGGTTTTTATGCATTTATATGAACTAAAAAGTGTTAAGATATACATATGCACACATGAACTTGCATATAATCCTGTCTTTAATAATAATAAATATTAGGGTATGCTCGCAAAATGCTTTCCGGCACATGACAAATTTTACAACACAGCCTAGTGATCAATTCCAGTTTGTTTAGACGGTGATGATGGACTGATTCAGAACTTCCAATTCGTGATCAATAAACTTTTGTTTTGAATAAGCTCATGTCTTCCATCAAAAACTTCTTCAAACAGGTTTTCCTATCAAGGTGATGGAAGAGCCTTTCACTTCGATCTTCGCGTATTTTTCGGATCACCGAATACACATGTGTTGTATTATATTATATAAGATAATCAATGCAGATTCCGAATCACATAAGCAGCCAATGGAGAAATCAGATAAAATATTGTATACGTGTTTTGAAATACAGTTGCAACGTGGGCTTTCCCTTTGCCCAACGAATAATATTGAACATAATCTGCTACATCCAGAACTTATCCTTCAAATGTTAACACTTTAGTAACGTTTGGATACAACACAGCCAACAGGTGCAGTTGGGACGTTGATGGGGTCAATCCCCCCCATTGCAATGAAATTTTGTATATTTAACATAGGAATATGTGAGTTGTAGCTCTGTAACTTCCCCATTGAACCTATAGCCCCCCTACCAACTTTCTGCGTACATCTATACACAGAGTTACTTTCTAATAAGGGACATACAGGGGACCGAACATTTTATCCCTTAAATTGAGGTATATATATATGGGGGACCAGAGGTTGGTTGGTGGTAGCTTTATGGCGCAAGGACAGAGAGGGTCATTGTGCGCCAAACAAGGTGGGAAGGGGACCAAAGGAAACGTCCCTTAAACAGAGGTGTCCCATACCGGAGATAATACTGTGGTTTATTTTTTTATCACGACAAATATTCATGGTTTATATGACTGTTTATTTTTATTCCGCATGCTCATTAGTAAATTTTACAATTACGACGATATTAAGAAATATAAGGATCACGTAACTTTTACTGGAAATGTTAGTTCAGTTTAACTTTCACCCATAGACCTGAGAAATGTCCAAATATCGTCACAGCGTGTATATTGTGCCAAATAAGGATTTTTTTTTTAAATCGAAATTTCATTTATTTTTAAATTCCTCAACTATTTTTCCAAGTCTGTCAAAGTAGACATAAGAGAGCTGACAACAATTAGAATCACTGTTGTTCAATTTTCCTAAAGCCAGTCAGTTTCTTTTTGTAGATTTCGATCGATAGTTTGTATAATTTTTCAAGTTCTTTGCTCTGTTGTCACCATTCTTGTCACGTCCATTAACATCGGTGAACCCAGAAAATTCATAAAGAGGAGGTTGCAGAGCTAAAACTCTATATATTTTTATGCACACATACAGGGTGGTCCTGAACTCTACCGACAAAATAAGAGGGGTGATAGTACACAACAAGACAAACAATATTTGCAATGGGACCTAGGGTCGCATCCTACTCACAGTGCCAGAAAAGAGTAAGTTCGAAAAATGTCCAGCGTGCAAAAGTATCTACAACTAGTGCATGGAAAGCACAAGATGCGATGTCCTAATCGTCTACGCACTTGATCAGCTCACATGATTTGTATCCTGTGTTTGTCATGCACCAGTTGTAAGTACTTTTGCATGCTGGACGGTTTTCGATCTTGCTCTTTTCTGGCACTATGAGTGGAATGCGCCCTAACCTCCATTGCAAATATTTTTGCTTTGATGATTTGCACCTCTCTTACTTCGTCGGTGAACTTTCGGACCACCCTGTGTACAAATTTGCATCGCAGTGGGGGGTCATGAACCCACATCAACCCCCCTCTGCATATGCCAGTGTCTATTAACTATTACAATGACTAGTATAACATTAAGTTTTAGATGTTTGCTAACCCATATTCGAAACTTCCATTATTATTACTATTAAACTATGTACTTTTAAAAAATTAATACAAATTATCTAACTCTGAATAATGTGACTATTTGCAAGAGACCCGCATAATTTGCAAAGTGATGGTAAGTCTTCTTTGGTTTATAATATTCGCTTACTTACCGCAATAACTATTGAAACATTATTTAATGGAATAGGTTTTTAAAAAGTAGTCCTTTAAAGAGAACGAAGATGCATTTTACACAACATAAAAAACCAATCGAATAAAATGTTCTATTTTAGTGGCGATGTTTTAAACGCTTATTCTTAATCTCTTTAAACCAATCTAAATAATCCAACATGGCTACCACAAGGGAATCAATTCCTAAAATACCTAGCCCCAAGTTCAGCCACGTGGGGTGGCAGCCAACGCTATCTTGATTGTCAACTGCTAAAGATAGACATTAGAATAATGAAAACCGGTAGTTTTCTTTTGCTAACTAAATGAAATCGACTCATTAAAGGTCAAATGCCAGCATAGAAACCGTTTTTCCTTTTTTACTCTCATCATTGATGGAGGATTGGCAAGCAAGGAAACAGAAAGATATACCGTGGTCAGCTAAACAACGCCCCTATCGACGCCGGATGTTTTGACGTCATCAGTTACGTCAACAGCTTCCGAAGGTCGCCTGTACTTAAACAGAGCAAAATTAACCCCTAAACGTGAATAGATTGCAAAGAACAATTAGGCGACAATTTTATACTCTTTTTACATGCATTAACCAAATTGCCGGTGAGAAATAAATTTATGATTACGTGAAATTTCTAATTTCGCTGCTGTGCGATTGTGTTTTACAGCGCAAGAGGAAATATGGTCATGGTGTGCAGGTGCGGATTTAGGAAGACCCGGCGATCGCACCCCCCTTGAATGAAAATTTAACAGTAGAAATAAATGCAAAACAATTTTTATGGTGCAGTTCGATAAAATCATTAACACGATAACTTATAGAACGATAATTTATTAACGATTACGATAATTTTATAGAACTCACCATAAAAATTGTGTTGCATTTATTTCTATTGATCAGTGCAGTGTGTCGCTATTAAACTATTCTATGAAAATTTAACGTTGAAAAGATACAATGTGAAGGTCCAATGGGGTATCATTTCCGAAAATCATGCCATTAATCGCCCCACCCCCCGAATGACTTCTAAATCCGCCCCTGATGGTGTACCGGGAAGTTTTCCGAGATATCCGGACCCTGTTGCATGTAGAACCGAACTCTGGTCAACGGTGGGAAGGTAAAACGGAACGCACTCTACGGCGCTGGTGGACTTGAACCCAGGTTAGCGGAACAATAGACAAACGTGCTACCTTCACATCACAGTAGGGCTGTAGTTTAGAGGTGTTGAAAAGTAGAGTTGGTTGATATAGAGCAGGGTTGTCCAACCTTTTTGGGTAGCGGGCCACTTAAAGAATTTTCACGGATCTCGCAGGCCAGCGGTTTCGAGAGTGGGGGTTGGGTGGGGACCTTACTAAAAGCCTTACTTTAGAGTCTCTCCCAGTTATTTATTTGTTCACTTGCGATATGGAAAGGCGTCACTCATGTTGTTCCCGCAGTTTTTACTTATTTCTGGCGGGAAAAAAATCGAATTTTAGTTTGGGAATTTTTTTTATTCCAAACAGTTGTTGGCAGGCTAGATTGTGGCCTACAGACCGTATGTTGAATAACCTTGATATAGAGTTTATATAAAATATTGGTTTGTAAGGTTTAGAAATATTGGTTTGTAAGGTTTGGGAATATTGGTTTGTAAGGTGTAGAAATGTTGGTTTATGAGGTTCAAGAATGTTGGTTTGTAAGATTTAGAAATATTGGTTTGTAAGGTTTAGAAATATTGGTTTATGAGGTTTAGAAATATTGCTTTGTAAGGTTTAGAAATATTGCTTTGGTTTGAAAGTATTGGTTTGAAAGCAAATCACAGTTAGTATCGGGGATCGGAATATATCCAGAAGAAGGCTCGAAGGAAATAATTTCTGCAAAGACCTAAGAGATTTAAAGAATCTTAAACATTAAAGTCTCAGGCGAATGAAACAAGAAAGCTCTTGATGAAATCTTGTGTATGAATTTTTCAAAATTTATTATTTTTTTAAATTTAAAAACAATAAATTTTATATTTTCCAAAATTTATAAGTTCTTTTGAAGCTTTTCTTCTAAAGATGGCCTTCCTGATAATTTGAGATAAAATGGACGGTTTGTTGCAACTTTCACACTGACATAAATAAGATCTCAACGTAAGATAAATAAGTACATAATACAATGGCGGTATTTGAAAACGCATCGGTGAATTTATATTCTTAAGAATAATTAAGACATCTCTTTTTTTCTCTCTTTTTTTCTCTCTTTTTTTCTAAACTTTTTTTTTTACTTTTTTTAAAACTTTTTTAGCTTTTTCTTTTTTTCGCAAAAATAATAAAACACCTGTCTTTTTATAAAACATTAAAGTCTTTAATTTCTCCAAGTCATACAGTAAGTACCCCAACCGTGAATATTTTTATTGTCGCTTATTTTTATGTGTATATCTTCGCAGTATTCTAATAACTTTTCATCATTCCAGTGTTTTAATTTTCTTACGTCATGGATAAATTTAAAGATTTAATTATTACAAGTAGTAATTGACAAGTGTAAAAATGAAAACAACGAAGATAAGTAAAAGGCGCAAGCCATCTTTATCATTCTGCGATATTTATGTTTGTTTGGGGTGCGTTTTGTGAAAAAAATAAACTAATGTACTTTGAAAGTAAACAGCCCCCCCTTTGGATACACACGTATGGGTGCTATGACTGTCTTATTTGACTTCTGTTTTCTTTCGATTCAGTCGCCATGCAGTGGCAGTTGTTCGTTCTAACACGATGAACATGCTCAAACATGAGTTAATGCGCCATCTTGTCTGAATTTCTAAATACGCGTGTTGGGCAAGTGCTAAAACGCAAAAGATTTAGAGGCGCAAAATTTTAAAAGGCCGTGGAGTCATCATCATCATCATCATATTCAACCATTATCTATCCACTATGATGATGATGATGCGTGATGATGAGGCCGTGGAGTATATATATATATATGTGTGTGTGTGTGTGTACAGTGAAAATCGGTTATAACGACCTTCAAGGGACTGTGCAAATTCGGTCGTTATAACCGATAGTCGTTATAAACGATATCTTTTTAAAATCATTGTAGCCTACAGTATAGTACACTCTAGAGTTTTATAAATTATTTTGATAGTAAAATTTATTAAACTTTTTGGTTTCAAAATTAAATAAAAACATAATTATAATGAATTTAATTTCCGTTTATATTATGTTATAGCCAAACTAAGTACATAGTACTTTCTTAGTTTTTTAAATTGAAAAAATTGTAGAAAATACTACTAAAGTATATAATGTAGAAAACAAATGTAATGAATAGTATTTATTATATTATACTAATGACTTCAGAACAGTGCCGGTTTAAGAGTTTTGTGGGCTTTACACTGAAAAAATAGAATGGGCCCCCTTAAGAATATGACCCTCGTGATATTCAATTAATAAATCACGTGGCTTTTTTTAACGGTTCGTTATCTTTAATATTCAGGTTTAGCAGTAATAAAAATTTCTCAGACATTTGTAAATAAACAAGATTAGAATAACACTTAAATTTTAATAACTAACTTTAAATTTTAATAACTAGCCCACGTGGTTCTGATTTATGACTGTCGAGTTGCGTCGTTATATCCGATACGAATTTCCCTACTTAGAATCTACGTAGACTACAAAATCGCCGTCGTTATATACGATGTCGTTATAACCGATATATTTAGTATGGAGTAGAATAGCAAACCAAACTTCTTGTAAAAATTCCGTCGTTATATGCGGTTGGTCGTTATAACCGGCGTCGTTATAAACGATTTTCACTGTATGTACATATATATATATATATAGAAATATCAATCATAGAATTCTATTGAATCGTCCTCCCGGGAAAGCTCCCCAATTCATTCCTTAATTTGAAAATCTGAAAATTTTTACGAAACGACCTTCTTAAACATTAGAAAAAAAATCGTTGTCAAATAAAATAAATGTATTCATAAAAATAACTTTATTCTATAATATTGCGCATAAGGGAATAATAAATGCCTCCTTTCATATATGCTGTCATTTTCCATCGGACTAAAGAGAGCTGATCCACAAAATTCGGATTGGAGGCAGAAGAAGTGCGACTCGCACCCCAATTTCGAACCTGCGTACTACGTAAAGGCAAAGAGGCTAATCCGTTGTTTACTGTTCAATTTTTTTTATCGACTTACGATTTATTTTAAGTTGTAAAATTTTTGTAGCAGAGTTTTACTTCATTAATTAAACAAAAATTTGTTATCCACTATGGTCTTAATGTATGTAATTATTTATCTTAATGCATTATGTAAAAAATTACTATCTGAAGTTGCGCCCTTCTTGATCAGGCGCCTTTGTACGAGGCACAACCTGCACGCGGTGGCCATATGTAAAATACAACGTTGTCAGCGAAAGAAAATAGTGAAAAGAGCAAAAGATAAAATTACAAATCATGTAAATATATTTTAATATTTTTCCAATTACGTATCTATTTTTAAATATTATAAATTATTTTATTGAATGTTTTCCAAGTTCAAGTAGAACATAGGTAAAACCAACGTAGAACAAACTCTATCCAGTAAATCAAATGACATTCCTTTAATCGGGGTGAAGTGAAGTGATTGAAGAAAAAAAATGGCATTTTTTGTGTATGAAAGAAAAAGCACAGGAATTAATTTCTATAAAATTTTCTGTTGCACTTAGAATTGAACGAGAATAATAAAATAAGTTTCGATTAGGTAGTTTAAATTTTTATATTTATATAAATATTTTATATTAAGCTCTTAAAAACTGAGTATTGAGAAAGTATAACGTTGGAATATAAAAAAAAAACAAATATACTGATATTATGGACCACTTGGAACAGAGCACTATTAAAAATAGATTTATAACTTTTTTTTATTGCAGGTTCTTGTGAATCTAAGCATTGCTATAATATTGCAAGATTTGAAATCAGAATAAGAATACAAATATTTTTAAGGTCATGTTTCGAGATAATACCTTTAACACAACTAGTGTAAAAACTATAAAACTACTACTTCATTAAATCATGGTATCTTGATACGATGAAAAAAATTCCTGATTAAGAGTAAACGAAGAAACAAATTACAAAAGCATGCACCGGTGAATTTGTGTATTAACTATTTGGCAAATGTATTAATTAATTAATGTATTTATTAATTCTGTAAAAAGTAATGATACCTTACAAAGAAAAATTACGAAAGACATTTTAATGTGAAGGAACTATTTTATCCAGAACTTATTAATTAAACGTAAAATATTTTAGACTTGTATGATAAAATTGTAATA
The DNA here is from genome assembly GCA_006491805.2 of Dysdera silvatica. Lineage (NCBI taxonomy): Eukaryota > Metazoa > Arthropoda > Arachnida > Araneae > Dysderidae > Dysdera > Dysdera silvatica. The sequence continues at coordinate 161,512,214 of QLNU02014802.1, read as the reverse complement.
TATCTATTGGGTTTAAAACATTAAGAAATACTATCGTTTCCTTCTTTTAAAGTATACTGTATCAATATATACGTGCTTTTATAATTGAGTTATATTAATTTTGATATACGCATTTTATTTTTAAGAACCAAGATGTATCCATTTTATATAAATCGAACACTACGCAGATTAAATCAAACAACAATGTCAATCAATCAACGTTTATTGGCGTAGTGATACCAACGCCGATGGTATGGCGTGATTAGATGGTGAAACGTTCGAAAGAAAATAAATATTTCTGCCTTCGGTGGGACCTGAACCCACGACCTTCCACTTGCCGGGCGGAGGCTCTACCCACTGAGCTACGAAGGACAATATATAATCTCTTTACGAACGTATATATACTGTTGCCAGTTATTTCGCAGAATGGTGTAGTACATAGACTACTATTTAAACCAAATTGCAAAGAGACTGGTATTAAATTGATCGAAATGCCCGTTGCAGCATATGTATTTATTTTATATAAATCGAACACTACGCAGATTAAATCAAACAACAATGTCAATCCATCAACGTTTATTGGCGTAGTGATACCAACGCCGATGGTATGGCGTGATTAGATGGTGAAACGTTCGAAAGAAAATAAATATTTGTTGTATTTAATCTGCGTAGTGTTCGATTTATATAAAATAAATACATACATGTATGCTGCAACGTGCATTTCGATCAATTTAATACCAGTCTCTTTGCAATTTGGTTTAAATAGTAGTCTATGTACTACACCATTCTGCGAAATAACTGGCAACAATATATATACGTTCGTAAAGAGATTATATATTGTCCTTCGTAGCTCAGTGGGTAGAGCCTCCGCCCGGCAAGTGGAAGGTCGTGGGTTCAGGTCCCACCGAAGGCAGAAATATTTATTTTCTTTCGAACGTTTCACCATCTAATCACGCCATAACATCGGCGCTGGTATCACTACGCCAATAAACGTTGATTGATTGACTTTGTTGTTTGAAGAACCAAGATACTTTATATTTGTCGAAATAATGTATATTTTTGGTAAATAAAATCATAAAATTATTTTATACATTGAGATTTGGAAAATAAAGTTTCAGCAATAACGTTGGCGGATACAATAAGCAAAGGACAGAATTTACGAAATTTTTCCTCTTAAATGTTGAAATATTTGTCATAGATATAATTAAACAAGGCAATGCCTTAACACAGCGGTTATGAAAAATGGAAAAGCTGTTTTTTGGTGAAAGATGATGCATGCAATAAAGTAAAATTATTCTTACTTCCAAGCATTTGGCTTCGTGCGATGGAAGTACGAAGGGTCCAGGTTCTCTTCCGCAAATGTAGCACGCTTTAGAGTTATTACTTTGATTATAGTTTTTTTTTGCCACGGAATTTATTACTAGGGCTTTAGGTGACCCCGTGACACCTTTTATAATGTCATCATTTGACCTTTCTTTTTTGCCCTCCTTGCTTGACTCTTGCGTGGCATTTTTTGCATGTTCTTTAATGTTCTTTTCTTCGGTAATTACCTTCTTTTGAGGAGAAGGCGTTTTGGCTTCAGATGGAGTTGATTTTTTGAGCGTCAAACTTCTAGTATCTTTCTTTACGTGGCTATGCAGTCTTTCTGGGGCAACACTTCTATTGCAACTGTTGCACGGATGCGGAATACTGCTCGGAGAGGTTGACAAGATGGGTGGTGCGTCTTTCTGAGGAGGCAGAACCCTCTCTTTTGGACTACTTTTAATGTTCTTGTCCACATTATACTTATTGTACATGATAAAGTTTTTTGGCTTTTGCTCTCCTGAAGTTTCACAGTTGCTGTGCTTCATCCTCTTTGGAGTTTCGTCTTTACTTTTATCAGAATTGTCCCCACTTTCGTCAGAGTCTACTTGTATGATGGGATGCTTGAGGTTGGGTGTTGGCCTCCGGAGGATCTTCGTTTGTGGACGGACAGATCTGTTACTTGTGGATATTTCTTTCTTTGGACTTTGAGGTTCTTCAGTTATCTTTTCAAGCTTATCATCAGAGATGACATCGTTGACTTCGTTTTTCTTGATTAAGAGTCCAGGTTTCTGAATGGAATGGTCGTTCATGATGTTGTTTCCCCTTGAAATAATGTCAGATTTATTGCTGTTGACGTTATTTTTGTTCTCTTTACCCTTCTTCGGAGAGGACACCTTGGTGCCGGCTGCCATGTTGGATATCGTCTTTGACTGGAGGAGAGGAGATCCGGACTTGGGCTTGCCAAAACAATTTGCCGCGTGCTCACCGCGCTTGGCCGCAGGCACGCTTACTTGGCAGTTGGTACACAGCCAGGTAGATTCGGTATTATGCTTCCACCCAATGGGTTTTACAGGAGTCGTGGACCTTTTTTCCGGTGGTAGACTCCTGTTGGAAGCACGCCAACGCTCCAGGCACTTCGGCTCGTGGAACGGAATGGAACGGGATCCGTACTCACGAAAACAGACGTAGCAAGTGATGAAGGCCCTAGGCCCCATCGGGTTTTCGATTGAGACTCCCGTCCTTCAAATCTGAAAAAACAAACATTGTCAACGGCATCGAATCGTTTAAAAGGGAAAGAATACAAATGGGGAAAAATAAACAGGCGATCGAGCTGAGTTTAAACTTGCGTGTTAAGTAAGATATTGTTGATTTCAGTCTCCGTTTTATTACGAAATTAACAGACTGATTATTCATAAATAATTCAAATATTACAAAACACGCACTTTAGAAAATGAATGGAAAATAAAATAATTTAGTATTTTTTTTTAAATTTAATTAAAAAGATATAAACGTTGTAGGATTAAGATCGCATTTATAGAAAGTGTTTATACTTATATGCTTTTTGAATATTATTAAAATTATAGTCCAAA
>QLNU02014802.1:161486692-161500279 GCA_006491805.2 Dysdera silvatica | reverse complement strand
TTTTAGAATGGACAATTAATAATTTATTAAATCGATGCTAATTAAGGCAAAATAGGTTGATTTGAAGATATTTCTACCTATACGGGCCGAACTCTCCACATCAGTGGCGCACCCACGTAGGGGGTCCGCGTTCTTCCCTTGGGCTAACAAAGCGAAAAATTATTACGCCAACAGACACTGGTAAATTATTTTATTAAAAATGTAGGATAAAATTAGTGATGTTCCCAACATTTCCTTGAACTCTGGTTACATTGATGAGACTACTGTTGAGGCAAGCAACAGCAGCAGAAGCCTGGGACTGTCTTCAAACGCTTTCCAGGAGGTAAAGGTGGATCAAAACACAATATCAAACACAGTTGAAATAGAAATTCTGACTGCAGATATTTGTAATTATGTCAAGAAATCTAACCTCACTGATGGAGATAAGACAAGAGTGCTGGCCATTGTAAAATTGTGCAAACATAATCTACTACTTCTAATTATTTAAGTATGTTGCATTATAGAATTATTAGTAATTCAAGAATGATAAATGTCATTTGGCGTACGCAGGGGGTGTTGATGGGGGTTGTAACCCCCACATTGCAATGAAATTTTGTATATTTAACATAGGAATATTAGAGTAGTGGCTCTGTAACCCCCCCATGGGCTTATAATACCCCTTACTAGTTTTTCGCGCGCGAAAAACCAGTTTACGAAGGACGCACTGCCCTCTACTGCAATGAAATAACCCGTCTGTGATGTAAGCTCCCGAGAATTGTAACGGTTCTACACGCCAACTTCTCGCGAACGAACTGCACACAAGAAGACAACCGTAACTGATATAGTACCTGGCCATTTTTTTCCACAAAAAATTTCTTGCACAACTGGGCCCTCCCCTTGGGGATATGCTGGATACTCCACTGCTCCACATAACGTATAATTCACGCAGACATCAAGTACCTCTTGCATGGGCGCCGGTGGCATACAAATATTGTGGGGACAATATACCAGTAAAAGGCATTTTGTTTAGAATTGGAGGGGGATATGGAACCCTAATACCAACATTGGGGGACGGGCCCCCCTTGTCCCCCCCCGCTAATGGCACCCTTGACTTTTTGTAATGACTATAGACACAAATGCAGTATTTAGATATCTCTATCGATTAACGATTATATTAAAAAAAATGCAATCGACAAGTTGTCATATTATCTTGTCACCTTCGTCACTATCATTAGGTAGTTAATATTATCGATACAGAATAAATAGTGTATGCTGATTATTTTTCACATCTAAGGGATAATGGGCCATTTTATGAAACAATGTGTATTTTACGTGTCGATGTCTCACCTGTTTATTCAAATTATGAACTCTAATAAGGTATTTTCACATGAAAAATTCATAGATAGTCGTAAATGTATCTCAGATGAGTAGTTAACAGCTGTTTTGGAGGGAAAATGGTCTACCATCATCTGGACAAAATATAGTCTTTTTGTGTTGTTATCGATCAGAAACTTAGAATAATAATTTCCAGTGAATATAATTTTACGCATTTTCTTCTAGTTCTTGATTTGCATGGAACATAACCTGCCTTGGTCTTAAAAATAAAATTTATTAGTGGGTTTCAATAGATATTGAACCCGCCATTGCTTTTGATCTGTCTGTCTGTCTGTCCGTCCGCAATACAAAGGGTAAGGTAAAGGTAATGTGCAAATGCAATAATGATGGCTATAATATATAATACGGATGTATATGGCCATATACAATAATATGGATGGTTAACGCTGCAAACCTACTGAGTTACTTGAGAATTAGAGGGTCGCGAATTAGAGGGTCGCGAATTAGAGGGTCGCGAATTAAAGAGTCGTGAATGAGAGGGTCGCGAATTAATATTAATCGAAACCCTCTAAATTTAAATATTGACCTGAGGCGAGTTTCTTTCACTCGATTGTTATTATTATATTATTATTAAAAAGGGTCAGAGGCTTTGTGTTAAATTTTTTTCCTTTAAAAAAAGAAAAAGAAAAAAAAGAAAGAAATAAAGAAAAAGAAAGAAAGGAAGAAAGAAATTGGCACCCACTTCCCTGGAGACACGTGCAAAATGCACACTCATGTAGAAGATCGTGTCTAAAATTAAATTAGTTAGCGAAAGTAAAGGAAATTCAAACACTGCGCGTGCCTATATGCAACCCCAAATACTGAGAAACCGGAACATCAGATGCTAAATTACTCACAAAGGAAAGAATAATTTCTCGGCGTTTAGTGGGATCCAAATTCATAACCGATCGTCGCCTCTAGCCCAATAGTTAAGCGCACTTGAATGGTTATCAAGAGGTGGCGGGTTCGGCTCCACCTCACCAAACTCCTCCTCGAGAAACCACCCCTTCCACTGCAACTAATTATCATGTAATATTACTTCATCAACGGCTATGGTGATAACTGTCGACTTTAATAAAACGGAACATATTCAAAATACATTTTTTTACATGTTGAAAAAAAGTGCAGGATGGCGTTGTTGGCGCATCGAGAAGGTAGGACAACGAGCAATGTTATTTATTCACCACAAAAATAAAAATTTCCAACTGTCATGACCAAAACCGTAGCCGGGATTTAATTTTGGGAGGGGTGGGGCTCAAAAAATGTTTGCAGCATATATCGATACAGTCACAGCATGCAAGTCCATAGCCTAGTCCCATTTAGTTTCGGGGGGGGGGTGGTCCCTGAGATTCCCCCTCCGAATACGAACATGGTTATGACTGTACAACAAGGACGTAGTAACTCGAAAATTACGAGGTGGGGCTACAGTAGCCTAATGACAGATCATGCGATATGGCACTAAACAAAACAAGGTGTCTTGCTGTCTAACGGGGGGGGGGAGACTTGAGACCTTTTATCCCCCTTTAATACGCCACTTGCTCTATAATACATCATATTATATTCTAATATCTATGTTATAAATGTGGAGGAGGAGGAGGAGGAGTAAGAGAGGGGAAAATGTAAATTGGATTGAATTAGCTGTCATACATTTCGTGCCCTAAATCTAGTGTTTTTGAACGCGCTTAGCATATACAGTGTCACCTCTCAATAAAGGACACTCACGGGACTGGACATTTTGTATCTTAAATAGAAATGTCCTTCACGGGAGGTAACACAGCATACTTTGCGTCACAAGCCTGCTCTGAATCATTTGGGATGTGACAGATTGCTTAACGTAATCGTTGAACTACGATACATCTATATACAACCAAGTTTAGTCGAAGTCGGACCCTGTCCAGCGAGATAGAAGGCGGTTGTTAAAACGGTTAAAATTCCAATGAAGGCTAAGGGTTGGTCGTATACAATCAGGTAGTATACAAATTGGGCGGGAGCCCATCTCTGGCCCTTTATCAGTTTTGGCGATTATTTAAATATTAACCGGAGTCCTTAAATGGACACTGTCATGAAAAAGTAATAAATTTGAGATTAAGGTCAAGCATTTTGTTGTCCATAAAAATGGACGTAAACAATTGATATGATTTATCGATTATTTGATTTTTAAATCGATTTATCATAATATTAGGGTTCCTTCACTTTTGTTAGAAATTAAGCCCTGTATACAACTAAAACAGTATATTGGTAAACAGAGACAGGTAAGGGTTTAGTTTGGGGCCAGAGAGGACACTACAATTAAATTTTTTGAAGAAACTAAGTTAGCGGTAAGTTCTTTACAAGCACTCTTTGAAATTAATTTATATACTTTTAAAAATGTGTTCAAATTCCACCAATTAAAGAATCATTGCGAAAAATTTCATTTGCTTTTTAAAATGTGGTGATTCAGGGAGTCCCAAAAAGGAAGTGGATGGATGTCAATGTCGTTGAAGAAATGATACGAAGAACCGTACCATATTGCGTCATATTAGTAAGTGTTCGAAAATAAAACTAGCAACGGAAATAAGGCGTCAAATTGCGTCATATTTACGACGTCGGAAGACCCGAAGAAATCTTAAATTGCATCATTTTGAAGAACGGAAACAAGAAGAAGAGCCAAAAACAATGAAACATTGTTTCATTTCAGGAACGTGTCAAGTCTAGACGAATCGTCTGGAGACTACAGTGATATGTCGTTAGATCACGTTACACTGATACTGACAGGTTACACGTATATTGACATCTACAAGTCTAATGATCTCATCCAGTCTCCTGATGCAGATTTATATGTAAATTTTTGCTCCAAGAACTTACATTTAAAGAGAAATTAGCTTAATATTCTCGGAATTCTCTCTTGGAAGTTAAACAGCCATGTTTTCATTTACAATAAAGATTTGTCAGTAGCAGACAGTGGCGGATAAAGGAAATTTGTGGCCTTGTTCGAGTTCGAGATTTTTAGGCCCCTTCCTTCCTTCTTTGACTTATATTTTTAGACGTTTTTAATTTAAATCTTTAAATTGTGTTATCCCTGTGAAGGGTAATAATATCTTTCATCCTAATATACGGAGAAAAATGCGTTTGTTCTTGTTCTCATTCGTCTAGTAGGTCAAGACACCGCGGGCTCAATGCGGGGACCCTGGTTCGAATCCAGGATGAGGACGGCGCCTCTTTTTCTCCAAATATAAAAAAAGCTCTAGTTTGAGCTAAATATACGTGGGTGGCAAAAATTATTGTATAATAAATTCCCCCACGAAAAACTCACAAAAATTTCGCCCCGGAGGCTTTTCTGTGTTGACCATTATTTGGCAATTGTGTTATCCCTGTGAAGGGTAATAATATCTTACATCCTAATTAAAGAATATTGTAATTGCGGGGTTACTGGACTTGGTGACGTCATCGCGCCGCGCTGACTGGTCGTCTATAAAAGCCCAAGCTGGTAGTTGCCACCAGTGGCGTTGTGTGGGGTGGTGCCACCGGGGCGAAAGCGCCGAGCTCAAAATTTCAATACTGGTCTGTTGAAAGGGTGTGCTAATGGGTTTTAGTGGGTGCAATACTTAACTGGCGCTGGCAACATACGCTACGCCGCTGGTTTCCACTTTCATCAGTTTTTCATTCCTCTTCTGGTCATACACAGGACATTATTTGGGGCGGGGTGTTCAGAGTATTTTCCTCCTTTGTTTCCATTCAAGCTCGTAAATGACTAGGGAAAAAAAGTCTGAACTTTATTGAGAGTTTCCCCAAAACCAGAAAATACAAAAACTTTATTGAGATCTTGAGAGTATCTGGTGCACACGGCGTGTACCCTTTGGGGGCAGCACTAGTTATAGTGACACAAAAATTTCTTTGCTCTATTTCTGACTTATATCATCCAAATCGGATTGCACGTTTTTGTTAAGAAGCCAATCCACTTCTGGAGAACGATGTATTGGGCAGTTCGCTTCTGTATGGCTGCTGTTTGCTAATTAGTTATAAAGTTGAATGCCCCAACTCTGAAGCGGGTGCTTCCTTGTAATAGCAACTCTGTGTCTTCTTCATCAGTGCTCTTCGTTTCATTTGGGAAAATCTTGCAGATCTTTTTTCTTTTGCTTTCAGTCAGATACAATTTATACGAAGATGCATTGAGCGCCTTGCCTTCTATCTCATTGAATTGTTCTCTTAGATTTGACATAAACTTACGTAGTGATTAAAAATGATCAATTGCACAGCTCAGTTACATTGAGACCTATTGTAAGTGTTGTGTTGTTGCACTGAAACGTTCAAAAATCACATTCCACATGATGTATGTGAACTGGTTTTCTGGCACACGGAGTTTTTTGTACAGTTGTCTTGCCTGCGTACACGTTTCTTTCTTACGCTAGGTGTCAGTTGAGATTTTAAACAAACATTCTAGAATCGAATCATAAATTAAATGTAGCAGCATGACCTAGTTTCGCATAATTTGTTTTCAACGTTAACTTCCTTCCATATTCACTTAATGACAAGGAATTTGTCAATTTTTCCCATCGATGTGTGGAAACAAAGAGAAAAAACCATATAAAAGCTGCACTAATCTAAAAAAAATCTGCAACTACTCTGCATGAATGGGCGGCTAATCTTTTTGTAAAATGTAGAGAGTGGGAAGCATAAATTATATAATCTGCAAATTTATTGCACTGTATAATATTCTAGTCTGCACTACGTCATTTTCCCGACATGTTTGAGGCATCATCGTACGTTTGTCCATGACAGTCAGTCATATTTATTCAGTACTTCTTTTCAAGCACTTCAAACACATTTTGATTTTGCACTTCGTTTCGTTTTTGCACTTCAGACGCATTCGTTAAATATTCACCAGTATGGGAGTAGATGTGAAGGAATTTTAAGAAATGTTCTTCCGAACGATCTTTGACATTTACCTACCTCAACGTGAAAGAAAGTTGATCATATTAAATATTCATATTAATATTTAGCTTTCGGTATTTTCCTTACTAGGCTTTTACGCACTTTATCTGTCATTAGATGAAAGCGTTGAACACATGGTTGATGAGAGGTACGAGGCGGTGCCTTTTCTTTTATTCCCGTACCAAAGAACAGAGTTATTAACACTGGCTAAACGGAGGGACCCTGGTTCGAATCCAGGATGGGGAAAGCGTCTCTTTTTCTCCAAAATTACATAAGCTCTAGTTTGAGCTGTAATTAATACGTGGGTGGCAAAAATTATAGTATAATAAATTTCCCCCACGAAAACTCACAAAATTCTCGCCCCGGAGGCTTTCTTGTGTTGACCATATTTGGCAATTGTGTTATCCCTGCGGAGGGTAATAATACCTTAACATCTTTACATACGGAGAAAGAGAGCGTTGTTTCCTGTCCTCATTCGTCTAGCGGTCCAAGACACTCCGGGCTAAACGGAGGGACCCTGGTTCGAATCCAGGATGGGGAAAGCGTCTCTTTTTCTCCAAAATTACACAAGCTCTAGTTTGAGCTGTAATTAAAACGTAAAAAAAAATTATACTATAACAGAGTTATATCGATATTCTTTGGCATTGCTATGCATTAGCATGGCGGAAATGTGGCTACAAGAATGGCTATAATATATTTTATTTTAAAATGCAAAATTTTAAAGTATGTTTGTTTTTCCTTTTTTTGGAAAGAGTGACATATTCTATGCAATTGGAGCACCCCCCTGGTTTGCGAGGCCCTGTGCGGCCGCACAATCCGCATTTCGGGTAATCCGTCACTGTTAGCAGAGCCATGCCAAGAAATTTTTACCTGAGGAAAAGATGTAAAGTGGCGCCTAATATTTTTTTACACTCGTTGTTTTAAATTATTATACGTCCTTTTTTTTAATTCTAACACATGAATATTTGCTTAAAACGACAATACATTTTCCTACGTTAGAGAGTGTTCAAGTATTACGTATGCAACATTTTTCACATTTCACCCCCACGTAAGCATTTTTTTTTTACACATTGGCTAACATAGGAAAATAAGACCAACGGCAACCCCTCACAAGGTGCTTACGTAATACTTGAACTCTCCCTTAATAAATCATTTGGCGCCACTTTATGCTGATGATCTTCGCAACCGTCTCGTTTACAACACTTTCGATGAGAAACCTGTACTGTGGGGTACCTAATGTTGGGAAAATCCCATACATTTCAGAGTAAGAGTTGTTTGTAAGTTTCTGGAAGTGGTTGTGATGTATTAATGGCTTTCCCGTGTAGTTTGTAAGTTTCCCAAGATTCTAAGAAGAGTCTACTATTCTTGTTTGTGATGTGACGGTGTAGTATTTTTGTTGAGTCCCAGTCGGGTTCGTGTCCGTGTTGTAAAGCGTGTTCTGCCAGACGTGAGGCTATGTCTCCTTTCGCGAGTGCTTGTTTGTGTTCTTTTTTTCTTGTTTTGATCATTCTTTTTGTTTGTCCTATGTAATGTTTGTTGCAGTCTTTGCATGGTATTTGGTATATGGCGCCTGTGAGATCTTCTGGTGGAACTAGGTCTTCAACTTTTGTAAGTTGTTTGCGAAGTGTTGTGACAGGGGAATAGAATGTTTTGATATTTATACAAACATTTCTCACGTCTGGCAGAACACGCTTTACAACACGGACCCGACTGGGACTCAATAGAAATAGTACACCGGTACATCACAAACAAAAATAGCAGACTCATCTTAGAATCTTGGAAAACTTGCCAGCACACCCTTCCAAATGAGGCTTACAATATTCTTACAAAAGGGGTAACTGGGGCTTTAAAAAATTCCGAATATTTAACTAATAAGTCTTATAAACGCACTCCAAGAAAGCCTTGGATCACAGGAGGTATCCTGAAATCCATCATCAATAGGGATCGGCTTCATGCTAAATACAGGAACAGTCCTTTTGACCCCCTTTTAAACTCCAAATATGTTTCTTATCGAAATTTGTTAACTACAATCCTGAGAGTAGCCAAAAGGAACTACTTTGATGCGAAGTTTAAAATCTCACTCGGAGACAACAAATCTACGTGGAAAACAATTTACGAGGCCCTAAACCGCAAAAAATCAAATAATCTCCTCCCCACCAAAATCAATGCCTTTGGCACTGAGCTCCACACAACTAATACAATAGCCAACGCCTTCAACGAACTTTTTGCAAACGATCCCCCTCCCAACAGTAGTCCCACTCCCCCGCACCACTCAGAAGTTTTTGAACCCTTCCCCGCCGCCGGGTCTTCTTTCTTCCTTAAACCATTGAGCAGAAACGAGGTCAAGCGCTCTATTAATGCTCTTAGTTCCAAGTCCACAGGTCTCGATAATATCCCGCCGCATATTGTTAAAGCCAACCCAGATTTCTTTGCAAATGCTATTGCGCATTTAATCAATATCAGCTTCAATAAGGGTATTTTCCCCTCGAAGCTTAAGATGGCTAAAATTATTCCTATATTTAAAAAAGGCGACCCATCTGACATTCAGAATTATCATCCTATTTCTATCCTTCCAGTTATTAGCAAAATTTTTGAAAAGGCTTTACACAGTAGACTTGAATCATATTTCGAAAGTAAAAACTTACTTTACAAACATCAATTCGGCTTTCGAAAACATAGGTCAACAACTACCGCCCTCCTTAATATCAAAGAGATGATTTCTGACGAAATAGACAAAAGCAATTTTGTAATAGGAATGCAAAGAGATCTCCAAAGAGCGTTTGAAAATGTTAAGCATGACATTTTACTGACGAAATTAGAACGGTATGGTATTCGGGGTACACCTCTAAAATTACTGAACAGCTACCTTTCTGATAGGCAACAGCAAGTTTTCATAGGTAAAACTCCCTCAACTCGCAAAACTATTTGCGTTGGTGTATCTCAAGGAAGCTGTTTAGCTCCGCTATTCTTCCTTCTTTACATCAACGATTTGCCCCAAGCTGTCCTGAATAGTCAGCTGTTTCTTTATGCTGACGACGCGACACTTCTGGTATCGGGAAAAAATATCGAAGAAACAGTGCAAAAAGTCAACCAAGATTTAGATAACATTTCACGTTGGCTTTACGTTAACAAACTAGAGCTAAACATTGCAAAATCTAACTACGTTATCTTCCATTCCCGGCAAAAAATATTACCTAACAGTTCTCCTATTACTTTCCGCAACTCCATCCTTCAGGAAACGAAATCAGCCAAACTTCTTGGAGTAATTTTCGATTCAAATTTAACCTGGAAAGAACACATTAACGATCTCACCAATTCTCTTAGCAGTCTCCTGGGAATATTTTTGAGATTCAGACATGTCGTTCCTCAATATATCCTAATGATTCTTTACTATTCTTTATTTTATTCAAAACTTACCTACTGTCTTGAGGTCTGGGGAATCACATATTTTACCACCCTTTGGCAATTGATAGGAACGCAAAAAAAAAAGCTTATGCGAATAGTTAACTTTGCAGGCTTCCATGAACACGCTGGCCAATTTTTTAAATTATGGCGCATTCTTCCTTTCACTCTCTTAGTAAAATATAAACTTGCACTCCTTATGTACAAAGTCACAAAAGGTGACCTAGTTTTACCTTTCTCCATCTCACAGACGACACATGATTACAATACACGTCACCAGGACGATATCAGGCTACCGCGGACTCGCACAAACTATAAAACACACAGTGTCTCCGTTACGGGTTCTAAAATCTGGAATTCAATTCCCCAAGAATTTAAATCTCTCTTTTCACGCCTTTAAAGCCAAAATCTTTGATTAGTACTTAAATCAAGTATGCTCTGCCTGCTACTTCTGCCTTCCCACTCTTTCCTTTTAGTTTTCAGTTCTTCCCCCTCCTCTGCTCTCCCTGCTCTTCCTTTTCCATTTTTCTTTTGTCTGCCTTTCCTTATAAATGTCCTTTAAAACTGCACCCGCAACGGTCAACTCAAAATTCATTTACATTTTTCTACTATTTTTGTTTCTCCTACTTCTTCTCTCGGCCTTGGCTACAAGGAAAAACATTCTTACTCTGCAGCCCACAAAGATTCCACCTTTGGACTTCAACCTTCACTTGTAACATCTTCGAGTCAAGACTCTGCTCATAAACTCTGTAAATGTGATACACCTGCGAATGTAAATCTCTTAATAACAATGCGGATTTGTACGCGCGAATCTATATCGTTATTGTTTCTTGTTGAATACGAGAAATCCCTTGCTTTGTCTTCCGGAAAGAGAGCCCCGTTACTAGCATCGCTACTGCTCTCTTTCCATTTCCCAAGCAAATCGTTTGTATGGTCTCCTGATGTACATAATAATAAGGAATAAAGTATTACTTACTTACTTTTCTTGCTTCTCAAGCATTTTTTAACAACCAAAAGCTAACGGATTATTGCGCCCGTAATTTTTGTAATGATTCTTGTAAATAATTTAAAAAGAAAATATTTGTAAAAAAGTTTTATGCCATGCCCAAAGGAGATGTCCATTTACCCTCCCTGTTCTCGTCAGTGGCCTTGTGTGCATCGACTTCAATTGGTATCGATCAATCAATAACAAATCAATCGATAACAAATCAATCGATAACAAATGAAGATTTCTCTGTTGTTTGTGATTGAAATGGTTCAAATCAATGTAATGATCCAAGTTTTTACAAAAATGAATCATAAATGGATAGAAAATACCACGAAAAAAAAGCAAATTATCCATTAACATTTTGAAATATGTCCCCGGACGGAATAGATGGTCCATAAACGGAAAATACTGTCGTTAGTAAAGACAAGTTTGCTCATTTTAGGAAAAATGTTTTTAGTTTCTGGAGAAAAAAACTTCGTTGTTGTTTCTCCATCGCTTTCAATTTGTTTTTCTTTATGGCACTTTCCGTTTTATAGTGTGTTTGGGGGATCATTATAGTTTTGAGAACTATATCACCATTTATTCTGTGGGAACGACCCCTCATTCCCACGTCATGAGTTCAAGGAATAACGTGATAGCGTGTTTTTTTTTATAAAATAGAAATGGATATTTTTATGGAAAAGAAAACCCAAATGGGTAAAAGCTAATGCTGGTATTTTGTTTTTAGACGCTTTAAAGAGCAGTTTTTATAATTAACACAACTTGGAGAAGGAATTTAATAAAATAATTTTAATTTTCACTTATTGAGATTCATTTTGCGTGATCTTTAAAATCTATATAAAAATTTTCATTGATGTTGTGATGTAGATATGGGATCGGAATTTATTCCACGGTTCAATAATACATGGTACTTTACACATCAGAGTAGCTAAACTTAGAAAAACATTGTTCAATACATCCCTTTATTATAAATTTCTCATTGGTGACAAGGGCCGACTTCAGCTCATGCAGGGACTGGGGCAAAACATATTTCGAGCGCCCATACGTACACGAGTAAGAAATCAAAACAAAAAATTGGAATAATGCATGAGCACTAGATGGTAGGAAATGAGAGAACCGAAGCAAAAATATTTTTGGGGAAATTTTTAATATTACAAAAATTAAAAATTTGAGAATATTTTTTCGCGGGTCTCCAAGAAGCTCGGGGTCCGGAGTATGGACCCCGCTTGCCCCCCCATTTAAGGGCGGCCCTGCTGGTGACGTCATATGCCAGCGTAACGCCACCTGTTTTGGGATTCTGAGACGTGGCTGCTTGCATTTCGCCTCCCACATTATTTTTCCCCCAACATATTTCGCCCCTCCCCATGTAGATAACGAATAGTTAATAAAATACAATAAAAGTAAAGTGAAAATTGAATATATCGACTTCCAAAGGACTACGTAAATTCGGTCGTTATAAGTAATAGCCGTTATAAAGCGTAGTTTTTTAAAATCATAGTATGGTGATACATTTTAGGATTTAATAAATCGTATTGGTAGTAAAAAGTATTAAACTTGTTTTTAAAATTAAATAAAAATATATTTAATTATAATGAATTTAATTACTGTATACATTAAATTATGTTGATAGGCGCACTAAATATACAATATATATTTTTTAAATGAAAAAATTGAGAAAATACTAAAGTATATAAAAAGCAAATAACCACTAAGAAATTACACGACAATATTAACCAAAGTTTTTTTTTGGCGTAGTGATACCAGCGCTGATGTTATGGCGTGGTTAGATGCTGAAACATTCGAAAGATTTTTTTTTTTTTTTTTTTTGCGGGTTCCGGGTAAGGCTGAACTGATGACCTTCACTGTACGTGGGTTCAAGCAGGCCCATATTTGCCAGGCTCCTAGTGGCCCGAGCCTGGCGGTTAACCTTTAGCTGATTTGGAAAAAATTAGCAGACACAAAAACTGCTGCCGCACAGTGGGGCGAACTGTTAGAAAATCAGATATTAAAAAAAAAAAAAAACTAGTTTCGGCATATTTTCTTCTTTTTCACATTCTAATCTGCCCTAAAATATGTTTCCATCATTAAATTTGATTAAAAATTCCGACCGAAAATATTTAACAAAGTTCATACTTTGAGCAACTATAGTAATGTTCTATCTTTGACACATATGGTTTCAGGGAACTTTCACATTGAAACTAAATAACAACGATAGTTAAAGCTGAAACTATTAAAAGACGCTATACAACAGCAGGATAATGATCGTTCTTCAGGATGTTTTCAATATGCTTTTTTTGCAAACTTTTTTAATGTTATTTTGTCGAAAAAAAGTAATAAAAAATAAATAATAATATAATAAGTTTTGATTGTCGTTATGTTTTTTTTTTCCATCAAGTTGAATGGGTGATGATTATTCAATTTTCACTTATCACTGTTTTAGAATAAAATATGCACCATAAAATTTGAGGGGTCAAATGGTGGAGAGATGAGGTGTTGGGGGTAAATGGGGGCGCTTACAGATATTCTGCCTAGGGGAGCAAAATATGTAAATACGGCCCTGGATTCAGGGCCCACCGAACGCAAAAAACAAACAAACAAACATTTCTTTCGAACGTTTCACTATCTAACCATGCCATAACATCGGAGCTGGTATCACTACGCCAAAAGACGTTGATTAATATTGTTGTTTAATTTAATCTGCGTAGTGTTCGATTTATATAAACCACTACGAACTCGCGTAAAATTTCTTTCTTTCAGTAGGATCAATAATATTTATTATATTTACGATATTGATGACAAGGGATCGACAAACGACAAATGAACCATATTCTCCGAATAAGGACGGTACTTCTCCGCCTGAATAAGAAGACCCAAGTTCCTAGTAGGAAAAGGGGTTCTACTCTCCAACTGCAAAAATGTAGTTGCCAGTGACA
>QLNU02014802.1:161461826-161486592 GCA_006491805.2 Dysdera silvatica | reverse complement strand
CGACAAGAGCCACGACGCGGGCAAAAATAACTGACAAGACAGCATCACACAACTGACAAGATATAACTCCAATTAATAAAATTAGCAACATTGCAAGCGTTATCGATATAATAATTCCTAACATAAACAATATACATGTCAGATATAACAACAACACAAAAAAAAATTAGATCTCAGACACGAATTTAAAGACATGGAGCACATGAAAAGAGCTGACACTGTACCTATATTTCTGTCAGCCATCCTAATACCAAACACATTGCACAGAAATCTGGAAATACTTTGAAATTGACCTCAACGTCCACACTGAGCTACGAAAGACCACAATCTTAATCACACGCCGAACAGTCAGGCTGCTCTTAGATAAAGGGCAGACAGACTTTCATTTGGGGGGTCAAGGACAGAATTTGCCATGGTCTTGGAATAACACCCTTCATTTTTCATGAAAGTTGGAATTTTTTACAGTGAAAAAATATATTTTTGGGGGTCATGACATCTGTGACCTCCACTGTGACTAGGCTTGCTCCTAGACTAAATCCGGATTAAGAAGAATCTTATGGGCTCTAGACTGGTCGTAGAGAACGGGTTCCTAAAAATACAGCCTTCGCCATATTTAATTAATAAACCACGAATTTCTATTTGAAGTTCATTATCCACAATATTCAGGATTATCAATAAAAAAAACCGGGACATTTGTAAATAGACAAGATTAAAATAATTCTTAAAATTAAATAATGTAAAACTTCATCCTGGTCCCTGAGTTGGGACCCCAAATTCGATGATGCACCTAAGTTAGGGCCTTCTTGGCCGATACGTCAATCAGGAACTCTCTTAGACACATTATATAAATAATTCACAAAAGGGACCTTGGGTACTCACACAGCACTTCCCGTCTCAAGCCTTACCGCCAAGCGCGAGGACATATAATAATAATAATAATAATAATAATAATAATAATAATAAGCAAAGGAAAGAAAATTGCCTAAGGTCGATATTTAAATTTAGCGGGTTTCAATTAATATTAATTTGCAACTTTTTAATCCGTAACTCTCTAATCCGCAACTCTCTAATTCGCAACTCTCTAATCCACAACTCTCTAATCCGCAACTCTCTAATTCTCAAGTAACTCGGTAGGTTTTCAACGTTAACAATAGCCATCATTATTGCATTTACGGAAGACCTTTACCTTGCCCTTTTTATTGCGTACAGACAGGCAGACAGGAAAGCCAAAAGCAATAGCGGGTTCAATATCTATTGAAACTCGCTTTTGCTTTTAATAAATTAATATAAAATATAATAAATTATATATTGTAAATATTTATAAAAGGGACCAAGGGAACGAAACACGTGGCCTTTGCTATGTGTGTATGTACGTATAAATAGGGTAAAAAATTGTTTTTTAAATAAAAACTTGAAGGAAGCGATAATTGACATTTGAATTAGGCAACTGCTCACAAGGATAGAAGACCGAGAAGCTATGATAAAGACAATTGACTTGTGAACGAACACATGAAACCGTGAATATTAAAATAAATAAATAAATAAATAAATAAACAGCGACGATGCAATTAGCAAATGTTTTTTTATTATATAGTTTTTTTTTAACGCAGGCTGAGAAATTTTATTATACTATTTATAATGTTAGAGGAGGACTTTCCTGTACCACTAGGGAGGTTATGGTGAAAGGCATAGCATGAATTAGTTTTTAGCATTCTACTATACTTAATTTCCACCCAGGGCCGTTGTAACGCATTTGGAGGTCTAGTCGGGACTCCATACCTGTCAAGATGGCCCTTTAATAAACGTAAGTACGAGAAATAGATCGTGCACAGACGATGCGCTTGGTGGCTTAGCGGTCAAAACAATGGAAGGGAAACCCTGGAATCCTTGGTTCGAGTTCAGCCTGAGTGTACGGTTTCTTCTCTCCTTTAATTCTCACGAATTGGAAAAAATTTAATTTGAATTAAAAAAATTGAACCTTTTTTTTTTAAATTAAAAATACATTACCGTCGGAAACGTTATTTTATTTTTCACATTTGCCAAATTTGACGCAAAAATGTGAAGACAAAATTTAAGACGTATAATGGGTATAAACTCAGCAAAAATATTGATATCACAAATTAATTTCTAATAATAATTTATTTTATTTATAATAAGTGCTGACGGCAAATTTTTGTATTTTCTACTTACCATGATTTTTCAAACCTCTTAATTATGAAGCTATTAAAAAGTTTTTTCATTCCATATCATAATCAAAAAAATATTTTGTTTGAAAATACAATTTATGACATCATTATCATGAATTGATTCATTGAATTGAACAGGTATGGCGAAATGCTATTTCATCATCGCG
Organism: Dysdera silvatica; assembly: GCA_006491805.2. Lineage (NCBI taxonomy): Eukaryota > Metazoa > Arthropoda > Arachnida > Araneae > Dysderidae > Dysdera > Dysdera silvatica. The sequence continues at coordinate 161,484,239 of QLNU02014802.1, read as the reverse complement.
TCAGTAACTGATAATGATGAATACTGACGAAACGTAATCATCAGTATTAATCAATGCTATGAAACAGTCACCTTTAAAAATAGTTAAGTATCTTTTTTTTTTTCCAGATAGCCCAGCTCAAACCTATCGAATGACGTCACTATTGACGAAGACCAAACACATGGTTTTTCACAGAAAATATATATTTTTTTTTCAGACGGAAGCGAGGAAAAAAAATAAACTAACAACAAACTCAAACACACCTGTGTAATTCCCCAACATATCAATGCATTATATTATTTAAATAGAAAGATATATCCCGGAAACATTACGTGGTTTGTGAATATAAATAACAAAATTATTGTCTAGACCAATTTCGGTGAAAATCTACTGGTTCTAAAAAGACTTTAAGAGTTCTCAAAATAGATTGTAGATTTGTTTACACTTTTTACTCAGTATATCGCAGGCCCAGGATTATAGCATAGACCGAATTATAGCATAGGCAAAAAATCCAAATGTCTAGAGTCTGCTAATTTGATGGGCCCATCATTAATTAATCAAAATAAAGTATTCTTCCTGAATTGTGCGTAGAAAAAGATAGTAATATGAATTTGGATAATGTTGATTATGAAGAAATATTCAATAATTTTGCTGAAAAAAGAGAAAAGAAAATGTTTTTTAATATAAATAATGAAATTTGTATATTATAAATAAAAGTTTCGAATTATCGTTTGATTGTTGATAATCAGAGCCGAGGAGAGGGGGGGAAGCAGGGGCTGCAGCCTGGGCCCCCGGAGCTCTGAAGTCTAGGGGCTCGCTCTGGCAAGAACCTATGATGTGGGGGGGGCAGGCCCTGACAAAAATATATGTCTCTGCCTAGGGAAGGGCTCATGGGTGCAGGTCGAAATGGGCCAGGAGGCCCGCTGTGGCTCTTGGCGCACTTGTTGACGATAGGTATGCGAATTTCGTTTCAAATAAATCTTAATTTAATAAAGCATTGGTATAGTAAAAGTTTCCCTTTTTTTGCTCCTCTCCTTAAAAAAAACAAAAACAAAACGATTACGCAGGCTTAATTTATGCCACAAGGGGCCCGGTAAAACTTTTTTAGGGCCCCCACAAAACTTTAATCTGGCACTGATCCAAAAACAATTAAATTGGAAACAGTATTATTGTGAATAATAATAACAATTTTTCTAAGTTTGAGTGGTTATTACATGTCAAGTGAGGAATCACGTTAGCGATGACAAGTTCATGAACAACTGATAGTCTCCATATGGCAATCTTCGCATCTCTTTTTTTTTTTTTACCGATTGGCTTGTATACGAATTATCAACGTCGCCGATTATAGCTCCCTCATTTCGTACGGGGCTTGTATTTTCAATCATTCATACGCAATTTAGCTTGTAAAATACAGATTCCGAGGTAAAAAAACATGTTTTGATTACGATTCCAGTTGAATAATCGATTAGCACGGTGAGAAACAATGGCTGCTGCGTCACCGGTTCGCCCTGTGGTCTTGGTGGCTACGTGTTTGAATTCGGTAACCATGTTCGCGATCCCTTTTGCCATGGATTCACGGTAATGACTCGTTAAGAATTTACGCTGATTTTCGTCTAGTGCGAGTCGCGCGATTATCGCATTCCTCAAAAGCTATGTCAGGGACATTATGAATTCGTCTTAGCGGTGTTTAACTCAAATGACGTTTTTGTGTGTCATATGAAATTTTCCAAATATCATCAGGCAAAATTGCCATTACGTAGGTTCATAATGATATTTTTAACATATAGGGATTTCTTGCTTAAAATAAGAATGATAGTGGACAAAATTTTTAAGATAAAATTTTTTTAAGACAAAATTTATGTATTTCATAAGAGGCCTAATAACATGTATAAGACACTTAAATGAGATATTGAATAGAGATTTCTAGTTTCGGTAGGAATAGCTTTTTAAATTAAAAAAAAAAAGTAATGTATTTTATAGAAAGTTTAATGCTTTATTTAAGACAGTTAAATAAGACATTAAATGAAAGATTTGAGTGATATATTAAATCAGATATTTAAATGAGATATTAAACAAAATTAGTTAAATTAAATTTATTTTTAATGAGTAAGAAGGAAATCAAATGTAATCCTCATTTTGATAATAAGCCTACAGTGAAATTACAAGTCCAGAGTTCATGCTCCATACAGCGTCCAAAAAATTTCCAAAATTAAATTTAATTTAAAAAAAATTTATACAATTTCAATGAAAAAAAAAATCAACTATACTTTTTTTTGCCAATTGATTCACATTCTGATTTTTTTATTCAATAATGGTCAATCCTTTTCTGATTTTTTTTTGCCAGTATTTATAAAAAATTAAATGCTGTGGTCACAATACATACTATAGACAATGGTGTTATAATCTCATATTGCATTTCAATTTAATGCCACAGAGTCTCGGCAGATTTTCAGCATAAATTAATCTGTTCTCTTGTTCTTTCTAACGTTTCTCTAAACTGTTTTGCATTTCATGCACTCATCGTTTGAAGACACTATTTAATAGGTTTCTCTCGTGTCATATCGGTTGATAATTGACGATTTCTTTTCGAAATAAATAAATGTAATTTAATAGAAAATCTCTAAATTGTTTCGGTTGCAAGCCCTAATTTTGCAGGGATTTCTTCTTTAAGCTACAACGTAAACGTACAATAATATCTTTTTTTTTTTTATATTTTTGTTTTTACTAATGGCAAGCATGTCGGCCATATTGAAATATACACACTCGCTGTCAATGTCAAACTCAGGCATTTATAGTGGAGTGTCAATGGGAATTGATTAAGAAAATTAAGTCCTGACACTCAAGTTTTCGGCTCAAATTAGTCTTTTGACCCATATATTACAATGACGGGTCATTGCCCTTCATAGGCTCAGCACAATTACTACGAATGACTTAACACCGTAAATGGCTATTTAATTCCTTATATAATTGATTTATAACAGGGTTGTCCAACATACGGCCTGCGGATTCGCACCAGGGTCCCTGCGTTGAGCCCGCGGTGTCTTGACCTACTAGACAAACTAGGACAAGAACAAACGCATTTTTCTCCGTATATGAGGATGTAAGATATTATTACCCTTCACAGGGATAACACAATTGCCAAATAATGGTCAACACAGAAAAGCCTCCGGGGCGAGATTTTTGTGAGTTTTTCGTGGGGGAATTTATTATACAATAATTTTTGACACCCACGTTTATTTAGCTCAAACTAGAGCTTTTTTTATATTTGGAGAAAAAGAGTTGGTCAAGATACCGAGGGCTAAATGCGGTTCGAATCCTGGTTCGAATCCAGGATGAGGACGGCGCTTCTTTTTCTCCAACTATAAATAAAAAGCTCTAGTTTGAGCTACATAAACGTGGGTGGCACAAAATTATTGTATAATAAATTCCCCCACGAAAAACTCACAAAAAACTCGCCACGGAGGCTTTTCTGTGTTGACCAATGTTTGGCAATTGTGTTATCCCTGTGAAGGGTAATAATATCTTACATAATGAAATGCTACAAAAGTAATTGATACTGCTTGACAATTAGTAATGAGCTAAAAAGTACCTTATTTTAAAACCTACTTGTAAAACTTTTGAAAGTAAATGCATAGCAGAATTAGGCAAATAAAATTTTCAACTACTAGGTATGGGGCTCGCCCCCCCTTGCCCCCCCCCCCATTGGGCGCCCATGCCTAAGGATGCAAAACGATCATAACGAGGTCAGATATCTTTCCTTTAAAAGTAGGACCTCTTTAATTCGACACTTTGGGGACCTTGACCGTGCCGGATTAGCGATTACACCGGATTATCGAACGTTAATATGGTTTTAACGGGAATACCAAAGAAAAATAAAAAATACAGTTCACTGATATTTAAATTAAGTTGTAATAAGCTTCTCTGTGACAAGAAAAAATACATATAAGCGTTACTGTTTAAAAAAGTCTCTGATATCATGTTGCCTTTGTGATTCGGATCTTTCCTTCAAAACATCGTTACAGATTATACACAAATTAATGAGTTCCATAGTTTTTGTTGGATTCGGCAAATTTTATAAATATATTTAATGCACAAGAAGCCTGTTTCCTCGAGACTTTAGTTTCATCTGCCATGTCTCCTTCTTCATCCGATCTAGCGGTGAGAGTCGACAAACGCCGGAACCCACCTGGAAAAAAAACGAACGCGAGCAGCTCCATCGGTGTCGGATTATAGAATGTTCCAAACCAAAGAACGCCGGATTAAAAAGTGCTTCTACTGTATTGCATTTGACATGTTTAAATATGCGTATATTTTTATTCCTTCCAGGGACTGGTAAATGACTTTCCCATCTCTTTCCTTTCAGGTGTCCATAGCGGAAACCAACGTTCTATATTATAATTAAGGTACAGATGCAATTCACATGATCGATATAAAAAAGTGTGACGAATATAAAAAGCAGAAACTTCACACGCTCTTCGTCAAGATAACCGGAAATGACTCAGAATGACGAATATTTAAAAATATTCGACTTCCTGTCCATAACTGTCGCCAATTTTTTTGTTACACCAAAGCTACGTATTAACGGAAATTAAAGGAATCGTTTAGATAAAATTAATAAATTCTCATTAAAAAAAAAATTGATCGTAGAAAAGTAGAGTTTTCAAAATTGTCAAAGGGGAGGGGCGGCTCAAGTGAATTTTGTATACGTTTATACGTTTAAATCAGTGACGTAGGCAGAAAGTTCATAAGGGAGAGGTATAGGCTTAATGGGAGGGGTTACAGAGCTACAACTTATGTATTTCTGTGTTAAATATACAAAATTTCATTGCGATGGGGGTTACAACCCCCAAAACCGCCCTCTGGCTACGCCTCTGGTTAAAATATATGTAAAATTGCGAATTATTTTAAATTATTGGGGAAGCCCATATAATTCTACGCCTGTAATGAGTCGTTGAATGCAAAAACGTAAACTGTTTTAAATATACATAAAATAAATAATTTTTTTTTTCAGAGCTGTTTCAATTTTAGTTGCTTTTTTTAAGCGGAATAAAATTAAAATAATATCTATACATTTTATAACAAAAAAATCGACGCACCAAGAAAGAGTTGTCCGATTGTAATGAAATTTCGTATGCAAAGACATTTTGACCGAACATGCAAATGATTAAAATTTGGTGTCCAATGAATGAATAGCGGGAACTCCAGTGCATCGGAACTGCGCATTCAGCAGGTGTATATAAGGAGCGATTCTCAATATGTGGTCAAAATTTCTGTTGCATTTTGACTGCGGATATCTTACGTCGACTGTAACAATGCCTCGCCGAAAGATTCGTGCTCATTACGAGCATATGTCAGAGTTTGAAAGAGGTCGTGCTATCGGATTGAAAGAGGCTGGTTGGACGAATCGAAGAATCGCTGGACATGTGGGTCGAAGCGATGCGGCGATTGGACGGTGCTGGCAAGAGTGGGTCAACAACGGCAGATGTCAGCGTCGGGACGGCAGCGGTCGACCTAGGGCCACAACAGAACGGGAAGACAGAGCGATTGTCAGAGCAGCTGTCACAGCACCGGATTCGTCGTTATCAACTATCAAAAGTGTGGACCGCACACATGTGTCCAACATGACCCTCTGCAGACGACTGAGAGAGCGGAATTTACGCTCGCGCCGACCGTTACGCCGCTTACCTCTCACGCCTTTACACCGTCAAGTCCGATTACAGTGGTGCCGGGCTCGATCAACTTGGAACTGCGCTGACTGGGGACGTATAGTCTTTAGTGACGAGTCCCGTTTCCAACTGTGTCCTGACGACAACCGCAGACGTGTCTGGAGACGTCCAGGGCAGCGTGGGGATCCTGCCCTTACTATCGCACGCCACACATGCCCACAACAGGGCGTTATGGTCTGGGGTGCCATCTCCTTTGATAGCCGGACCCCTTTGGTGGTCATTTCTGGCACACTTACAGCACAGCGGTACGTAGACGACATTCTACGACCGGTTGTGTTACCGTTCCTTTTGCGACACCCTGGACTTACGTTTCAACAAGACAATGCCCGGCCGCACACGGCACGTGTTGCTATGAATTGTCTTCAAGCTTGCCCAACACTTCCTTGGCAAGCTAGGTCTCCTGATCTCTCTCCCATAGAGCACATTTGGGACGCTATGGGAAGGCGATTGCAACCATCCCGGAATGTTGACGATTTAGCCCGACAGTTGGAGACAATTTGGCAAGAAATTCCGCAGGACACCATCCGGGATCTTTATCAGTCTATGCCACGCCGGGTGACAGCTTGCATCCAGGCCAGAGGTGGACCAACGCCTTATTGACTTCCTCCCTTTGTAACGGTCAAACTCTGCAATAAATCATTCAATTGTTCTGAAATTTTAATCCTTTCTTTTTCTATGTATGTTCTTCACATCCACCAATTTTTATCGCAATCGGACAACCCCTTCTTGGTCAATTTTTTTTGTTATAAAGTGTATATATACATTGCACTTTATTTTACTTTTTAATTGTATTTATACTTTTAAACTATTCCAGACGTGCGTTAAGTGTGAAAAACTATGTTCTATGACGTTGATACTTATATTTAATGCATTTATGATTACTGTTAATTAATATAATTTATTCAATATCGATATTGAATCATGATGAAGAAGTTTCGATGATGGATCATCCTTCATCGATATCTTGCATGATTCCCATTTCAAGTTAGCTTTCGTCAATTCCCAAGTTGATTCTTAATTTCATGTCTCCAATACCACTTTCGGCCGCTCACAACACGCATACATATTCACATTGTACTCTACACACGCAGTTTCATCACAATTACAACCGTTATTTGCCAATGAAGAAAGAGGGAGGGGAAAAGAAAATTGACAAAAAAAAAAAATCTGCATTTCGTGACGTAATTTTGGATTCTCTCCCAGGATAATTTTTCAATGATTATCCTCTACCACGCGGGTTCCCCTCAAAATTAAATATTTATAAATTCGATTTTTGAACTCAATTAGAATAATGCCCCATTTTGCGAACGTTTGCTCAGTGCATTAACTGATCAAAGCTGTTGAATATTCAGCGGCAACGTTAACTTCATGAGTACACGCGCGTGGTTATCGGAAAACTACTGAAAAAACTACTGGTTACTGAAAAAAAAAGTAAGCAAATTTCCGTATAAATACAGTAGAAACTCTATTACCTCTTTACCGAAGTCGATCTGCTCCATCAAAAAACGTCGATATAGGAGTGGTTCAAAAGCCAATGTGATTGTCCATTTTTGTTTACATTTTCTGATTTTTGTAAACTTTAACCAAATAAATATTACACCCTTTTAAGTAATAAATGATTTACAGGTTGCTTTGCTTTTTCTACGTTTAAAACCCTTTTTTATGGTTTCTTCAGAAATATTTAAAGAATTAACATATAAAAACATATTTCTTCTCAATTCTTGTTTTATGAATTTAATCAAATTCTTAGGCTTTGTCAGACCCTTGTCTTTACTCATTTCTGTTCGTGTGATTATCATTGTTATCATATTGTGTTATCGATGACTTTTTAATAACTGTTCTATCATAACCATTACTTCTTGTAATATTATTGTCATATATTAACCACTCGAAATAAAGTTGTTAAATAAGTCATATTGACTTCTGTGCCACTCGTATATAGAAAATAAAGTTTCGTTTTATATAGATACACTGCGAATTATTTTAAATTCAGAGACAATATTTCTTAATCAACGAATTCTTATTGTTTAATAAATGAATGCGAATGCATTATATATATAAGTTATGCTCCTAATATATAGATAGTTAAAAACAAGAATTAGCAAGAAAAAGATGTACGGAACGTACCTTGAAAAACATCTTATTTAGTATTTATATATGCGCAAATAAAATTTCCAATGTTTTGCTGCACAGTGAATTTCGATGACGATTCATCATAAAGGTGTTTATATTTACCAAGTCCATGAAATACGAATATCGTCAGGAACATTTTTTTGTGACTTGAAAATCATGATGGCTTAGGATAATAGTGCTTTTCAACCTTTGCGAAACCGCGGCCCGCTGAATACTCTTTTTACAAGAAGAGGGCCCGGTGAATACTCTTTTTTACAAGAAGAGGGTCATATGAATATTCCTTTTACAAGAAGAGGGCCCGGTGAATACTCTTCTTACAAGAAAAGAGTCCGATGAACACTCTTTTTACAAGAAGAGGGTGCGGTGAATACTCTTCTTACAAGAAGAGGGTTCGGCGAATGCTCTTTTTACAAGAGGGCCCGGTGAATACTCTTCTTACAAGAAAAGGGTTGGGTGAACACTCTTTTTACAAGAAGAGGGTCATATGAATATTCTTTTTATAAGAAGAGGGCCCGGTCCCAACTAGTTTACTCGTATATATAAATGCCTTTCCTTGTTATAAAGTTCATATATTAAAATACCACAAGTATGAATAATTAATTATGGAATGATCATAAAGAGTATCGGTACACCCCTTCTAATAATATACACTTTGCTGATACTCTACACTGTATGCTGATAATATACACTTTGCTGATACTCTCCCTTGCCTGGCATTTGTAACACGGATGTTATTTCGTTTGATTTCGGAACAGAGGATGAATAGCGTGTTATTGCAATCGCCTTGCAGGCGCTTTTTTGTGAAATTAAAAAAAAATATTGTCTGAAATTAAAGTTGCCGACTCCGATTAATAATATTATGATACACTGACCACTATTAATTGCAAGCTATGCAAATAATTATATGTTATACACCCTTATTTAAACGGAAAAAGCATCCGGTATTAGATTTTTGCAATCCAACATAGATTTCTTAAATTGCTTAAACACTGGCATGATTATCATTTTCAGAAATTTTATTGTCTGTATCGCATTTTTATTCCTTGCAAAAAGGAATGTTTTGCAGCCGTAAATAAAATTTTAACAATTTTAAATATAATGTTCATTAATTTTTTTTGAAAGTCCTGGGGAACTTTTGAGAGGTAGGACTGCCACGGAGCACCCATAGTCCACGGACAACTCTTCGAGAACTACTGCTGTTATACTTACTTACGTTACGTTACTCACGTTATCGGTTTTAATAAAGTAAATGGGAAAACTTGAATATTTTTTGGCAGATGCGTTTTCTATTTTTATTGCAATTGGTTGCTACACTAAGAGCCAGATTCTTTTTTTCTAAGAAACTTCAAATTAAATTTTATTCAGACGGATTCCATTTTTTTTTACATAATGTGATAATTATTTACAATTTATTTGTAAGGTTAATCTGTCCAGGCAGCAAAGGGTAAAGACTTTAGGGTCTGACAAAGCCCCTGCTGCCCAGAATTGGATATAATAAGTGAATGCAATAAATAACTAAACCCGATGAAATAAAAAAGCTGGCTGATTAGTAAAGACATGGAAGAAATAAATGGAGAAAAATGTACTGATCTCATAATTCTCTATCCAATAGATGTCTGCGGATGAGTTTTTTATATTGAGCAAAGGAATAAATAGATTCAAGTGGAAGTAAAACGACTCACTGTGCTGAATATATCACAAAACTTGGTAAAATAACACAATGGGCACAGTTCAAAAACTGTGCCCATTGTGTTATTTTACCAAGTTTTGTGATAGATTTAAGTGGGTTAGGAAGATTTCACAACCTGGGGTCAAAGCAAGAGATGCGGTAGAGTCCAAGTTGACTTGAAGCGTTTTTGATAGAAAATTAAACTGAAAAGCGTAGCGTAATTATTGCAATCGAATCTCGATTGTTTGAGTTTCTATGGCGCAAGGGTCATGTACAAACACAAAAAATTAGCATGACGGTAAAACGCGACACCATTTCGCTACAGCAGGGCCCAAGGTTTAAGAGTACGTGTATGTACGTGTTGGAAATTTATTTATTAAATATTTAATAAAAACTTTTTTCTGGATAGTTATCAAAATCATTTATTGAATATTATCTGAAAATTTATTACATGCTAATTAAAAATTTGCCTGTTGAATATTCCGGGAAATTTGTTTATTAAATACTTATTAAAATGTATTTATATATTTAATTATTAAATAACATTCTAAATTTATTAATTTACTAGGCTTAAGCTAGATACTCTATAATTGGAGTTCAAATTAGAATCTATTTGGGTTCACAAAAGCTAGGGGGTTGTAGCCCCCCCCCATTGCGATGCAATTTTGTATACATATATATGGATATATATATATATGCAGTTGTACCTTCGTAATCCCCCCACTTTAAACCCGAAACCCCCTTATGCATTTTCTACGTACACCACTGCGCTTATGTATAATGTACATTAACAGGATAGGCTACAGGTGTAAGAGAACAATGTTCCCTTTCTTCGAATTTAAGGCTTGTAAACTATCATTATCCTTTTCAGGAATAACACAATTGCAGATTTGATAAATTCTGATCAACAAATGAAGCCACCGGGTCAAGTTTTTTACGGTTTTCTGGAGAATTAAAGATGGACAATAGTTTCAGCACCAGCCTATACGCCCAAGCTGAAGCTGCTTTTCGAAAGAATAAAAAAAAAAGAAAAAAGAAAAAGAGACATTATTCCGTAATTAATAATATAAAACACAGTCCAAATAATATCTTACAAACCTTAAATGCGAAGTAAAGGATTATTGCACCCATGTAGCTGTGGTTTAGTCGGTTAAAACATTCCGGTACATAAGGAGGGTCTCCGGTTTGACTTTGGACTGGAACGGCGTCTCGCTTTTTCTTCCTTTCAAAAACAGCTTTGGTGTGAACTTACGGGCGCGGGGGGTCAAAAATGCTTTTCATTAAAATTCTTTCAACATGAGGTCCTATTGGTTGACAAGAACAACCTCTCAGGCATGAGCGCACACATAAGAAATTCTAGGTGTGTGTGTGTGTGTGTGTGGGGGGGGGGGTCTGAGAAAAATTACCTTCTTCTTAAGGCTGTAAAACAGTTTAATGAATGTACAAGATACTAAAATGCTACAAAAATAATTGATACTGCTTGACAATTAGTAATGAGATAAAAAAAAAAATACATTATTTTAAAATATACTTGTAAAACTTTTAAAAGCAAATGTATAGCAGGATGGTGCATATCGAATTTTTGAACGGCTGGGGGGGGAGGGCTGGAGCCCTACCCTGCCCCCCCATCTGGGTGTCCATGCTCTCATTTTCTCTCTTTTTCGTTATGTTTTTTGTTGTCATGTCTTTTGAATGCGCATATGCTGTGTGCGTTCTGTTTAAACAGGTGAAATTCTTTCAACCTTTTTAATAACATTACTGATAAACAGGCGTAGTTGTCAGACGCTAAGCACATCACCAACATGTCAGATGTTGTCTACGTTAAACATGATTATCAGGTGAGAAATTGGAAAACAATCACGTTGGTTTTAGGTAATTGCTGCTAAGAGTAAACAAGATGATGTTTACAAGCTCCCGAAGCGACGTGAAATCGATTGGTAAAAAAGAAACACATTTGCAGGAGTTGAATTACAACTGCGCATAAATACATTAAAAAGGTGGGAGCTACTTTACTTTCAAAATCTTTCAAAACGCTTATTTGGCATATTATTTATAAAACATAATTTATTTATTTTAGTTGCATATTAATGCATGCTTTGCTGGTTTTTTTTATTGCATATAATTCAGGCTTTGGTTAGCCTAAAGGGGAATGAACTAACCAGAATTGATGACGTTATGGGGGAGGTTTCTAACAATACTCTAGACTTTGTGACTGAGTTTAAATTTTTCTCCAATTCAAAGTATGGAGCATTAATTCTCCCCTACATTGCGTGTAATAAAGATGCAAATTATCATCTATTAGGACTATATATAGCGGGCTATTTTAATTCAGACACGAACGGCCCAACTCCTAAGTGCCAGTGCGTTACACTCCAATATTTTCCCTATAGGTAGATTTATTAGTTAATCGTGATAATGTTTTCACAATGATTCAAAATCGGAACCGAAGGGAGTAAAATGGGTCAGCACGCAACTCAGAGATCCTCATTGCTCTGACAATTGGGATTCGTTCAAATGAATCAGTCAATTATGGCAAATGACCCATAGGAGCTAAAGGATCTGATTACCCGAACGTTGCATTAATGATTTTTCCGCTTTGCCGTTCATTTTTAAAGGTAATTAAGATATGGCTATTAACGACAGAGGGCGCTCCGAGGTAAAGACAAACACACGACAGGGTAACTAATAAAAAAAAAAAGTCATATTCAAATCGCCCTCATGTGCTACGCATAAATTATGCTAAGGAGGAGAAAATATAAGTTCTCTGCCCCTGAAATATAAACATTAATACTCTGTTGTAGAATTTTCACATGTTTTCGAATGAGACAAAACCATCTGTTTCTATGAAATTTTTTTGCCCTTTATCATGTTTCAGGATGATGCGCATGCGTGAGTGACATGCGCTTAAGCCTCAAAATTGTTGTCGGTTCATTTATGAAGTCTGTGAAGTAGCGTGACAATTCAAAGCTCATGGGGTGGAGGCTCAGGCGCTTTCTAAGAAAATTTTGAGATGCGGTCCACGAGAAAATAATGGGTTTTGATATCTAAGGGGGGGTTCGAGCCCCTGAAACCCCCCTTTTCTACTCTACTGAGTTCGTGTACAGTTAAAGTTTTTGAAAAAATACAACGATGAATATAAATGAAAGTACAAGGAATATTGCATATATATATTAAGTGAAAAATATTATATAAATATAATATTGAAAAATACAATACTGCAGAGAATTATAATATTGAAAAATAATATGACGTACTAGGCATGGTCTCATTTGGTTTTGCTGATCAGTCCGAAAAATATTCAATTCTTGGAAGGTTGGGAGGGGTGGGGGTGGGGAGGGGGGGGCGATTCAAAATCAGGTTGGTTTGAGCTATCTAAATAGTTAATTGGCCAATGGTTTCTCTAAAATATTTTTGAGGATACTCAAGCATATATTTTATAAAATTATGATGTCCTGTTTTATGGCAGAAATCATGCTTTATGTTGATAATTCACCCGCAGTCTTGCTTTATGTCTGTAGGTGTCTGTAGTCCTGTTTTATGTTAGTAGCTGTTCGGAGTTACGATTGATGTCAGTAGTTGTCCAGAGTTACGATTGATATCAGTAGTTGTCGGGAATTATGATCGATGTCTGTAATTGCCCGGAGTCATGATTTAATGTCATTAGTTGTCCGGAGTTATGATTGATGCCAGTAGTTGTCGGGAATTATGATTGATGTTAGTAATTGTCCGGAGTTATGATTTGATGTCAATAATGGTCCGGAGTAATGATTTGATGTTAGTAATTGTCCGGAGTTATGATTGATGTCAGTAGTTGTCCAGAGTTACGATTGATGTCAGTAGTTCACCAGAGTTATGGTTGATGTCATTAGTTATCCAGTGTTACGATTGATGTCAGTAGTTGTCGGGATTTATGATTGATGCCAATAATTATTGTCCGGAGTTATGATTTGATGCCATTATTTGTCCGGAGTTATGATCGATGCCAGTAGTTTTCGGGAATTATGATTGATGTCAGTAATTGTCCGGAGATATGATTTGATGTCAGTAATTGTCCGGAGTAATGATTGATGTCTGTAGTTATCCGGTGTCATGTTTTACGTTCAGGGGCGACTCGAGGTTGGTTTTGAACCTAGGCGGCCTGGTATAGATTGCTTGTTGGCGCCCGCTCCCCCAACTTCGGCGGAAACAGGAAATTTTCACAGATGCAGAGTAAACCATAAACCCTGTGGCCAAAAGCCTCTGAAAGTATTTCTCAAAATATGCAATTTTTTTCAAAAGGCTCTTGAGGCACAGATTGTACGTATGCATTCTTTTGACCCCCACTCCCCCGGGGGGACTTCCCCCAGCAAATTTAGGCTATTTTTAGCATTATTTTCTATTTACGGTATTAATGATAAGAAACAAAATACAATACAAACAACGTTTCTAGTAGTGTGTAGTGTCAAAAGTTATTACTCTATTTAGTAAATATTACACTAGGTAATGAAAATTTATTTTGTATTGCATAGGAAAATGGAAATAAATGGGTTTATGTATTGGGGAAATACTTAAATGTGTAAGCAATGTTCAGGAAACAATCTTATAACAACAAAAACAATTATTCACATCAAAAGTGTGCTTTGTCGGCCTTCTTTACTGCAAAGTCTTTAATTATTGATTCTATGTCAATTTCTTGAAGGATGTCATATTTAGTGGACATCATTGCTAGTTCCACCAAACGTTTCCGTGACATGGTGGATTTCAGGTAGTTCTTAATTAAACTCATGTTTGTAAAAATTGCAACACCATGAAGGACTCTCCCGAATTGAATGAAATTTAATGTACAAACGACCTGTGTTGATACAAATAAACGATTAAAATTACAAAGCAAAAAAATAATATTGCATGTCGAAAATCAGTATTTGGTGAAGCCACCACGCGCTGCAATAAGTGATGCTATACGACGTGGCATGGAATCAAACAGATGTTGAATGTGTGCCTGAGGAAGAGCATTCCAGATTGCTTGTATGCGACCCCAAAGTTCATCTGTAGTAGCTATGGGACGAGGATCACGAGCGAGACGCCGACCAATTAAATCCCGAACATCAAGCGGAGACACATCCGAAAGTCTTGCACGCAGTCCACGGTGCAGTAGACGCCGACGAATTGATGAAGCACACAATGATACACCTGTAGCAGTGCACCAACGTTCTGACAACTGTCCAGATGAAGCAAAACGGTCCGTCACCGCCATGCGGACCAGGTGTCTATCATCCCGTGCTGACGTCACCTTTCGGCGTCCACTCCCGGATTTCCGAGTTGTCTGGTTCTCTTGAACCCACTGCTTCCACACTCGCATCACTGTGCTGCTGTTACGCCCCATACGAGCTGCTATTGTAGGTAGAGTTAGAAACTTTGAATATAGAAACGAAAATAGCTAGAATAAAGGAGGTAGTCCTTTCTTCCTATTGGTCGATTCGACACAATCGACCAATAGGAAGAAAGGAGTGGACGGGAATACCTTCTTTATTCTATCTATCTTGGTTTCTTCCCATCAAAGTTTCCAATATGTCCAAAATTCCCGAGTTTTTTACAACTCTAATTGTAGGATAATCCTCCTTCACGAAGGCCGATCATTCGTTCCCGTTCAAACTCCGTAACTTGCTGAAATGTCGCCCTCTTTCGTCGTAGAGGCATAGTGACGTCTCATGTAACGTTTACCACTAGCAGATAGCCATACACGCCCCGCTACAGCCCTCTATTTATACGGATCCATCAGCAGTTCAGAGGGCGCTGCTCAGCCCACGCATGCGCGATGACTCTGAAATTCTAATCATTTGAATAGCATACCCTAATTTGCATTTCCTGAAAGTTTCAGCTCAATCACATGATTCCTTCATGGTGTTGCAATTTTTACAATCACGAGTATAATTTTAATTTCGAGAAGTTCCTTTGTTCCGAAGTAATAGTCACTGGAAGAGTGAGAAGAATTCGGAGATACCACTGTTACGTTTGAAAAATTTTCATTGAGGCCGTTGGTAGTGATGTATTTTAATACATCCAATGGCCCATTTGCATCTTCATCTGGTAACAAAATAAAAGGAGCACTAAAAGTTCTTGACATAGTTGCACAGCCTTACATCCCAATGTTTTTCGTATATTAACGCTAACTTCGAGTTTGTACATTTTTCTAACAGTCAATCCTTTTCGTGAGGTTTCATATCGTATATAAAACCAAATATATTAATTTGTGCGTGTACTTGAACAAATCTTTCATCCAATGACATGATGGCACAATCCAATACATAGGAAAAAGTTGCTTTTGAAAGCCTCTTCACGATCCACAGCTAATTCGTCTTGTGACTCTTGGTCAAATCGGACTTAATTTTTCTGGAGTGGACTAGATGTTTAGCTAGAAACTCTTTCTCAATATCAAGAGTTTCCGTCATTCCCTTTGAATCAACAAGTGTCTCTTCAAAATCTTTATCTGATCGCATTTCTTCCAGGAAACTGATTTTGAAACACTCATATGTTTGCAACAGTTGGCTGATCATGCAGATTTTGGAGAGAATTGAATGCCAAATAGTTAAACAACACACAAAGTTGTAACTTTTTAGCCTTCTAGCTTAACTTAATGCAGTGTCAGATTTATAACAATGTAGAAGTGGTTAAAGATTTTTTAATAAAATATAAACATGTTTTCAACCATTCAAATTGATGGTCATCATCATCAGATATTAAAATGCGAAAACAGGTTTCAATAATTTACTAGCAAAACAATATCAGTACTTGAATTTAGATTTAATGCAGTGTGCTTTCCAAATGCATCGGTTTTTGGATCGACTCATAATTTGAATAATGCGTCGTAAATTTCATCAACCTGGTAGCGAAATGGGGTGGCAGCGTCAATACGACTTTCCCATTGAGTTATGCTAAGGGGTTATATATTTAAAGCCAGGGCTGTCCCCAAAGGGTACGCGCTGTGTGCGCCGCTTACTCTCAAGAAAATTTGAAAAATGCCGAGTACGCGCCGCGTACTCTCAAAGTCTCAAGAAAGTTTTTGTATTTGCTGGTTTTGGGGCAACTTTCAACGAAGTTCAACGTTTCTTTTGCTAGATATTTACAAACTTGAATGGAAACAAATATGGAAATGAGAAAAACCCCCTGAACCCCCAAGCCTCAAAATAATACCCTGCGTATAACCAGGAGAGGAATGAAAAACTGATGAAAGTGGCAACTGCCACCTTGGGCTTGGATAGACGATAGATGACCAGTCAAATGCCCGTCAGCGCGGCGCGTTGACATCACCAAGTCCAGTAACCCCTCAATTTCAATACTCTTTAAGATAGCACCGCATACTCTCAATAATTTTCTTCAGGACAGCCTTATTATATATTATTCATTAATTTTAAATATGGATTAATCTGACTCCATTACTAATCAATTAACTGTTCTATATGTATTTTCTGTGTTTTAAGTTTGGAGGAAATTATAGAGTACTAAGAATTAATAAATTACACACATTAAAATATTTTATGTCTACATCGTACATATTGAGTATTTTATTATATTATTAATATTATCCAGATATGTACTATCTCATATATCATCATCATCATATTCAACCATTATCTATCCACTGCTGGATGAAGGTCTCTCCAAATGCTTTCCACACAAGTCTATCCTGAGCAATTCGCTTCCACGTCACCCCAACCTGTTTTCTTATTTCATCCACCCATCTAGTTTGAGGACGTTTTCTAGGTCTTCGGTGGTCTCTTGGAATCCAGTTCAGAATTTCTGTTGTCCATCGTTGATCAGTTCTTCTTGCAATATGCCCAGCCCATCGCCATTTCAGCCCTTTTACTTTAACAATGATGTCCTCTACTCTAGTTTGCTCTCTCACCCAAGTGTTTCTTTTTCGATCTCTCCTAGTTATTCCAAGCATGCACCTCTCCATGCTCCTTTGCGTTGTCTGTAACTTTCGTATTGCTCCAACTGTTAGACTCCATGTCTCTGATCCATAAGAGAGGACTGGCAATACACACTGGTTGAAGACCTTTCTTTTTAGACACAAAGGCAATTTCCCCTTCAGGATAAAACTGTTTCTTCCAAATGCACTCCAGCCAAGTTTAATACGTCTGTTGAGTTCTTTCATAATGTTGCCATCCATTGAAATCAGCTGGCCAAGGTAAATATATGAATCAGCAATTTCTAGCTCAATGTTGTCAACTTGTATTTTTGTTTCCTCTACAAAATTATTGAACATGATCTTAGTTTTTTGTAGGTTCATCTTTTTTTTTTTTAGCAACTTTATTTAGGCAGCAACATGAACAACAAAAAAATATACATTGGGATTACAAATCAATGTTAGTTTGAGTTAATTATAAGAACAAAGACATATCTACATTAACATTATACGAAAATATAGATGCATAAAATTAATTACAAAAATATAAATACATCAAATTTAATTAAAAAAAAAATATCAATACATTAATTAATATACTGTGAAATAAAATTTTGTCCATGTCTGCCTGGGTAGCGCAGGTAAAGACGTAGTCTGACAAAGCCTGCACCACCCAGGAGATACCAGATAGCCAAAGCAGCCCCATGGGATATCACTGCGCAAACATCAGCGAAAATTAAATTAAGTATGCGATTGATTAAATAGAATTAGTAAGGAGGATCCGGATTAAAGACTTAAACTTAGAATAGGAATTTATCTCTTTTATATTAGAAGGCAGCTGATTCCACAATTTAGGACCTGAAGAACCCACTCTGTGGCAACCCAGCTCCAGACGAGAAAATTGAGGTCTGTAGTTATGTCTACTTGTTGTTGGATAGTTATGTGTAGGTTGCTGTAAATCAACTGGAATAGATTAGTATTTTTAATTTTTTTAAACATTAATAACAAAATTTTATAATTTAAAAGTTGATTAAAAGTTAATAAATTGAATCTTTGCGGAACCTCACGGATCGACATTGGTTGTGGTAATTTATGGTTAATAATATTGAAGAATTTATTTTGTAATGACTAAATTCTACTTTGGTTAGCCTGTGAAGTGTATCCCCAGACCGA
The DNA here is from genome assembly GCA_006491805.2 of Dysdera silvatica. NCBI lineage: Eukaryota > Metazoa > Arthropoda > Arachnida > Araneae > Dysderidae > Dysdera > Dysdera silvatica. The sequence continues at coordinate 161,465,674 of QLNU02014802.1, read as the reverse complement.
TAAACAATAAAAAAGATGAGAAAAAATAAAAGAATAATATAGATTGATCAAAAATTTTATAGGTATATAAATACTAATGTTGCGCAATATTCCCAAAAATCTACCAATTTTTAAGCACAATAGGTTAATGTGTGTATCCCATTTTAAATTGGCTTGAATAGTAACTCCAAGGAATTTCGTCTCCTGCGATAACGGAACTATATCGTTATCTATTTTTATGGTATTACATAAGTAGTTGCTTTTGTTATGTTTATTTGAAAACAGAATACATTTGGTTTTTTTTGTATTAAGTGAGAGATAATTATCTCTAAAGTATTTTATATATATATCAATATCATTATTTACAAGTGAAAACAGCACATCAAGATTCCTTTCCCTATAAAAGATGCTTGTGTCGTCGGCAAAGCATAGAACTCTAGATCGAGTTGGCAGAAAAAAAAGATCATTAATATAAAAAATAAAAAGCAAAGGTCCCAATGTCGACCCCTGAGGAACCCCACATAGAGGTGATCTGGCGATAGATTGATTTTCGTTTATTTGCACATATTGAGATCTTCCAAAATGGTAATTTCTGAAAAGAAGATTTTGCTTTCCGCATATACCTGCCAATTGTAATTTATATAAAAGTCTATCATAGTTAATGGTATCAAATGCCCGTGACAAATCAAAAAAAATTCCAATTGATGAGTCACCACCGTCCAAAGCCGAATATATGAAGTCTGTTGCCGTTAACAATACTTGTTCAGTAGATTTATTTTTAGTAAAACCGAATTGATTTTCCTGTATGATGTGGTTATGTTCAAAGTATTTTAATAATCTATTATAAATGAGTTTTTCAAGTATTTTTGTAAACACCGATAATATTGATATCGGTCTATAATTAGCAACGTCAGTATATGAACCCTTTTTATGAATCGGAACAACCCTTGCCGTCTTAAATTCCGGCGGAATCTCACCAGTGGAAAAGATTAGATTAAAGATGTAGGTTAAAGGCCCTGAAATCTCATGAGCACAATATTTAATGGGAACTGGATGAAAGTTATCTGGGCCTGGTCCTTTATTAGCACTAAGATTATTAATTAGTCGAATTGTCTCAAGTTCAGTGACCCCATCCAAGAAAAAGGAATTAGCGATATTATAATCATGGCATCTTTGGAATACATTATTAAATTTACTAGATAAAGAATAAGGGAATTCTATGAAATATTGATTGAATGTATTAGAAATCTGTTATATGTTAGTAATCGTTTTATGAGGAGTTATTAGTTTATCAATTTCTCTTGTTCTGGATTTTCTTCTTGATCTTGAGTCCAACTTCTTTACTTCTAGTTGAGAGCTCCTGTACCATGTCTTGGAGTTCTAATGGGTTCGTTGAAAAAATAACAATGTCATCAGCAAACCGCAAATGATTTAAATATTCACCATTTATTTTTATTCCCTTGTTATTCCAATTTATCTGCTGAAAAATCATCTGTAAAGCTGAAGTAAAAAGTTTTGGAGAAATGGTATCTCCCTGCCTCACACCTTTACCAATTTTGATAGTTTTGGTATCTTTATGTAACCGAAATTTTGCACTTGCATTTTTATACACACGTTTCACCATGTCAATGTACACATCCTCAATGTCTGTTGATCTTAAAGAGTTGATGACTGCTGATGTTTTAATAGAGTCAAAGGCCTTCTCATAGTCAATAAATGCCACACACAATGGAAGTTCATATTCATGTGTTCTTTCAATTAATTCTCTTAATACTTGAATATGGTCCACTGTACTGAATCCACTTCGAAATCCAGCTTGTTCTCTTGGTTGAGCTGCATCTAATTTTTTCTGCAGGCGATGTGTTAGCACTTTTGTGAAGATTTTATAAATAGCAGGTAACAAGCTAATTGGTCGGTAATTTTTCAAATCCTCTTTATCACCTTTTTTATGCAAAAGAATTACTGTTGCAGAATCCCATTGGTTTGGTATGTTACCGCTGTTAAGACATTTGGTAAAGAATTTTGCAAGTATGTCTTCTACATATTCTCCAGCTTCTTTTAGGATATCTAATGTAATACCATCATCACCAGGGGCTCTTCCTTTCTTCATACTTTTTATTGCAAATGAAACTTCTTCTTTTAAGATTTTAGGAGCTGTTCCTTCGACTATTTCAATGTCTTCGTTTAATCCACTGTTACTTTCGTATAGATTTTTGTAGAATTCTTCAACTCTTCTAAGTATTTCTTCCCTATTTCTTGTTACGGTGCCATCCTCTCCTTTTAATGCAATGATGTGTTTCTTCCCAACAGATAAACTTCCTTTAACAACCCTAAGGCTCTTGTTATTTTCAATGGCTTTCCTTACTAGCTCACAGTTGAATTTTCTTATGTCTTCTTTCATGCTTTTGCGCAGAGTTTTACAAAGTTCTATGTACTCAATCCTGGAACTGGTATTTTGATTGTCCACCTTCATATCTCTTCGCCTTTTCATGAGCTGTTTCGTCTTCTCAGATAATTTGCTATTGTGCTTTTTACAGGTTACACCACCAATTTCCCCAGCAGTTTCAACTATTGTCTTAACAATGTTTTCATTTGCTTCTGAGATATCACTTTCATCAATAAGTCCTTCCAGTGCAGAAAAGCGATTTTTTAATTCCAACTTGAATGCCTCGGTATTTTCTTTTAATTTCTTTAAATCCACCCTCTTACTTACTTGTTTCCTAATGAGCTTCTGTCGTTCTAATTTAGTATTTAAGTGCACTTTACATCTCACCATTCGATGATCACTTCCAGTATTAAATCTGTTCAGTACACTGCAATCTTCAATAATTGATTTCTTGTTTGCCAGGATATAGTCAATTTCACTAGTTCCCCCATTTGGGTGTTTCCATGTCCATTTTCTTTGCGGTTTCTTCTTAAAAAATGAATTCATGATGCTAAGATTTTCAGCTTCTGCAAATTCGATGAGTTGATCGCCACGTTCATTCCTTTCCCCATATCCGTATTTACCAACCGATGTCTCTCCTTGTTCCTGTTGTCCAATTCTTGCATTGAAATCCCCCATGATGAGCTTGATATGTTGTTTCCCTTTGGTGTGTAACTCTTTGATTTCTTCATAAAATTCTTCAACCTCTTCGTCGGTATGGCTTGATGTTGGTGCATATACCTGTACTATTTGAAGTTGGTATCGCTGGGTTAGTTGAACAACGAGCCTCGCTGCTCGATCTGACGTGCTTTCGACTTCAAGAAGGTAGTCTTTAATTCTTTTGTTGATTAAGAAGCCAACACCACTTGTTCTTCCAGTTTCCGTTCCTCTATAATAAAACAAATGTCCACTTTTAAGTTCCACCAACTCTTCACCTTTTCTTCTAACTTCACTGAGTCCTACAATGTCCCATTTGATCTTGTCAAGTTCTTCTTCCAATTCCTGAAGTTTTGCTTCAGAAGCAAGGGATCGTCCATTAAACGTAGCCAAGGTCAATAACAAACGGCAGCCTGGGCCATTCCAGTGATTCTTAGCACCCCCTGCTTTCATGCCACACTGACCGCTGCCTTGATCAGGAGCACTCCAGCACCTGGAGACTAGGGGCCATGGTTTCTGGTGTGTCAACATAATGGAGGAATTAGCCATAATTTCACCACGCTGGCTAGACGGGTTGGTGAATTAGCCCTCCCCTTCCGCCTTTCTATCCGTGTAGCAAATATTAATTTGCCACATAAATAGAAAGCTCAGCCTGCACCACTTGAAGGCGGGGTAGGACACTAGGTTACTGGCCTGGCCGGTTCCACACATCGTCACATACGTTCAGCGTGTGGGTCTCCTTCCAGTTAGATACCAGCAACCCTTTTGCAGGCCATATATATATATA
>QLNU02014802.1:161447250-161461726 GCA_006491805.2 Dysdera silvatica | reverse complement strand
CGCCTTTCCATCCGTAGCAACACACTCGCCAAAGACAACAGAAAGCTCAGCCTGACCCTCACACGAAGGCGTAGACACTAGGTTACTGGCCTGGCCGGTTCCACACATCGTCACATACGTTCAGCGTGTGGGTCTCCTTCCAGTTAGATACCAGCAACCCTTTTGCAGGCCATATATATATACTCGTAAGGGAGAGAGTGGTTGCGCCTGTAGCTTAGTAGGTACAGCACCTGACCGGCAATCAGGAGGTCGTGAGTTCGGGTCCCACCAGGCGCCGGAAAATCATTCTTTTCTTTATAAGTAATTTAACATCTTTTGTTGCCACATCATCGGCTAATATGAAAAAATTGTTGCTTTAATAAATTTACTTATTGTTTTTAAAACTCTGTTTACAATTGATTCAAGCTTATTTTCTTGTTCTTTATTAACATATCCATATAATAACGGATACTAAGCTATCCCTAAAAAGAGCTTCAAACTACGACGCAGATTCTAAGCAAAGTTCACGATTTACTAATGAGCTTTGCTTAGAAGCTCATGATTTACTAATTAAATATATCGCGAGAACCATATAATTTAGGGGTTCATTTTATTCCTCTAGCGTAGGGCCCACAAAATCTTAAGCCGGCAGAGGATCCAACAACAGCTTTGATCCGTTTAACAAAGCAGTTTGTTTACTATTTTTAAAAAAAACATGTTTTTTCAAACAGTTTGGCGTTCTTGTGCCATCACTAACATTCCTAAATACAATGATTATTAAAACATTTGTGTTTATTTCATTTTTATTACACACACAAAGAGTATTAAAAATCATTTTTTACAAGTATACATAGTGCTTTATAGTATTATGTATGCAGGGCCTAAATTGGGACGGAGCCCACCAGAGCCCGGCTCCGGTACTTCTTCATTTTTGGCGATTATTTAAATATTAGCCGGAGCCCCTACAGGGTCATGAATTGACAAAAAAGGTCATGAAAAAGTCATGAATATGAAATTAAAGTCATGAATTTCGTTGTCCAGAAAAATGGACATAAACAATTGATATGATTTATCGATTCTTTTGCAGCCATTCGATTTTTTTAAAATCGATTTATCATAACGTTGGGCTCCTGCACTTTTTTTGTTAGAAATTGAGCCCTGGATGCGTGTACGAATAAAAATATATGTATTTAAAAAATTATATTTAAATTATTTGTGCATCCATGCCAATGTTATTTTCATAATTAATTACTGCTGTATGTTTTCTATTAAAATTAGAAACGCTAAAATTATTCAAGAAGATTATACACTATTTTAAAAAAGTGCGTTCTTTAAAATCTGCAATATCAGTGAGCAAGTAAATAATAATAGACGCTGATCAACTCTACGTAACGGAAGCCGTCGACTACGTTTTATAGATTATAGAACGGAAACTCTTCTTCAGGGGCTCTTCCTAATGAAGCACAGACTGAGATGAATGGGGAGATAAAACGCATAAAATATATCGCTTGTTTTCAGGCCGGAAACTACGTTTCGATTTTTTATTATCTTTGTTGACCACACATTAAGACAATGATGGTTCTCTGTAAATACGAGTAGGTACAGTTCTAGGAAAAAAGTTGGTAGTACGTTTTCAATTCAATACGTTTCAATTGGTAATACGTTTTCAATTCAATACGTTTCGATTTCCAGGATTCGACCCCCTAAGCATTTTAACAGGATTATTTGAGATAACGACGGTACGCTAGCTTATCCTTGAAATTATAATTAAAGGATACAGGTATACTCAATTAATTCCACACATTTATTTTACTTTTTTTTGTCACAGTACAGGTACAAAGAGCTGTGTCTTCTCCTGGATTAGTTAATACAGATTTGACTACCTTTATAAGTGTATTTCCTCTAGAAGAACGAACATATTTAAACATTTTAGTAGGATTAACTAAAGGAGAAGGTCTTTAAGATTTAAAGAGTGGATAACTCAATATAAATAAGTTTTAACCCTTCACTTTTTATACAGTTCATATTAGGCCCTGCGTTTATAAGTAGAGAAAAGAAAATAGGCAGCTGGACACTCAGGCTGGAGTTGAAACAGCGATCTTTGGGTCGCCATTGCCTTGACGGCTGGACACAGTCGAACGTAGCTGTTTTCTTGTGTATTTGTATTTAGGGCACGCCAAATCTCGGCGTACCTATTGGCCGGACAAGAACAGCAGTTCCGTATATAGGATAGGAGGCGCGTTGGCCATAAGAAATGTTAGCGCTCCCCCACCATTGGCGTAATTAGGGGGGCTAACACCCATAGAAAATTTCTGCTAAGCATTGAGGTATAAGGTTTAGCCCCCTTAGAAAATGGGTCAGCACCCTTGAAAGTTAGCCCCCGCTGCTAGATTTCAAAGCTAGTTATGCCCATGCTACCCCCACTACCAGTAGAATAAAATAAAATTCTGTTTTTCCATCCCCTCAAATTCGACGAAAAATCGCAGACGATAGGGAAGGGGTGACATTTATGATTAGCCTACCTTATGTGCATCATTATAAGATATAACAATGATATTTTTACAAACAAATTTAGTTTATTTGACGACGAGTTTTTAGATTCTTTTGGATATTGGGAGGGGGCAAGGACGAATGCAGAATAAAATTTAAGGAAAGAAGCAAAGCTTGAAAATTTCCTTTGTAACGTTAGTTTTACTGTATTTTTTTACTTGAAAATAATCATTTTTACTGTAAATTTATTATACTCGGAGGAACGCGCAAGCCCCCTGCCTGGATCCGGCTTTGTGGGGCAGGGCGAGGCTGTTTCATGCAATTTTTCAAAATTTCGAATTTAGAAAAAAAAAAGATCAGAGGGCGCCATTTCTCCTCTAGAAGGCACCCTAGACAGAATTCTACGGTAAATAAATTGCAATTAAAAAAAAAAAATCCGCAGCTTCTTGCGCCCTGGGCAAGTGCCCATTTATAAATCCGGCACTGAAAAACGGTATCTGCCTAGAACAGAAATTCGTGGACGCTTTTATTAAAGAGAACCGTAGTAATGGTCAACGAAAAGAAAATATATATAATATGCCTGAAATAGACATTTCGTTTGATATGGAAAAGTGCGATGAATTCTTTTACGAAAATGAATGAAATTCTCACATCTCCTATAAATCGAACGTTGTGTATGTTAACTAAATGGTTTTTGGGCAACATTCAACGAAGTTCAACGGTTTTTTTTGCTAGATATTTACAAACTCGAATGGACACAAACGAGGAAATGAGGAAAACCCCTGAACTCCCAGGCATCAAAATAATATCCTGCGTACGACCAGGAGAGGAATGAAAAACTGATGAAAGTGGCAACTGCCACCTTGGATTTGGATAGACGATAGATGACCAGTCAAATGCCAGTAAGCACCGAACGTTGACGTCACCAAGTCCAGAGTTACCCCGCAATTTCAATACTCTTTAATTAAGATAGCACTGCATACTCTCAATAATTTTCTTTAGGACAGCCTTATTATATATTATTCATTAATTTTAAATATGGATTAATCTGACTCCATTACTAATCAATTAACTGTTCTATATGTATTTTATGTCTCTTTAAGATAGTATTCCTTAAGAAGTAAAACAGGGTGCAGAGAAAGATTATTAAATAAGTTTAAATATTGCCAAATCTCTCTCAATAATACTCAGTAGGCCATCACTTTGCAAAACCATCGCATTCACTTCTTTAGACGCAGCAGGTGAAATAGACAGTTATAAATACCCGAAACTTCTTCAAAGTACTGGAACCATAGAAATAAATATCCAACAACGTTTTTATTAATTACGTTTGTCAACCCATTTCATACTGGGAGTGTCGCTCTATTTCCAGTCTATTTCCGAATGCAGCAGCTCCTTTTTTTTCCCTATTTACCGATTCATCTGCAGTACTGGATACGAGTTCAGCAAATGCATTTGCCCGCTTGTAATATTTGGCCATTATACACCAACGTCGTTACAAGAATTGACTTTGTGGAGCGGATATTGGGTTTTCTGCTTCGATTTTTTCACCACTTGCTGTCTTTTCGCACGTTGCCATTGTCTATTAGCACTTAGTCCTATTGCAGTACATTTGTCGCTTCCTATAGCCATTTTAATGATGTGTTACTGGCAGGTAAAACTAATAGTCTGGGAGGGAACTTTAGGGAGTTCGGAAAAATTATATTCGGCAGTACATCTTTTTTTTTTGGCGACGGTGTTCCAATCGGTATTTAATGGGTTGCTGTGTGTGTGTGAATGGTCGTAGCAGGGCAGGGGGTTAATATGCTCTATTTTATAGAAAATTAGCAAATTGCGTGCCGCTTAAATAGTATTTACTGCCAGGTCTTCTAGATTATATTTGTATACGTACAGATCTTTCCTTAATCTTTCCTTACTTCCAAGAAAAAAGAACAAATATCAAAGAATCATTAATTGATAATTATCAATCGATAGTGATTAATTGGATCCGAATTGACATATTTTTATTATTTTTTAAAACAAATTTTGACAAGAGAACGCAGAGTAAGAGACAAAGTTATCGGCTAACATGAAAGGCGTCTTGTCAGATTGACATGGAAAGAAACCAGAGGTTTAACAAAGCCCAAGTCACCAAACTGTTATACAGTTTACTGTATACAGTTACTTGTACGCTATACAGTTACTGTATACAGTTGTCTGTATACAGTTTACTGTTATACAGTTACTGTTATACAGAGTATTTAAAACGAATACAAAACATGTAACATACATTGATATCACGACACAAAATACATATAAATAATGAAACAATCAATGCAAAATTAACAATAATAGGCCCATAGCATATGCATATGTCACCCCACAGAACCCAAAGACTTTTGTCTGATTATTATGCTTCCTGAGACGTACTTTTTTTTATACCTTGAAACAATTTGTCACGATTTGGTAAAGTAAAATTATGTTTACATGTATTTTTCAACATTGCCGATCAATTAAAGTATTTTAACAATCATCATTTCGAAAATAGTTCGAAGTCTAAGAACATCAGTTCCTGGAACAGACTGCTCCCTTGTCCAAGTAAAAGGGAAGGCATTTAACCTTCATTTGATAAAAGGGAGCTAATTCCCTTTGATCAAATGAAGGCTAAATGCTTTCATTTGATTGAAAATTGTGTTTCAACTGTTGTGCTCTCAACACTTACATCTGTGTATTTCCATTATCAGAGCCGTTTCTAGGTGTTTCGCTGCCCTAGGCGAGAATTGAAAAATAACATCCCCACCCTTCCACTACCATAACTCTTTAGCCAACATCTCCTCTCTATAACCACCAACATCCAGCGGTACAACAACGTAAATGTTCTATTATACTTTTAATCATTAAACCCGTTAATTATATTTATATTTTAAACTTATATTAGTTATTTTGTAATATTAGAATATTGTGAATAGTAAAACAATTGCTACATGTTATAATCGTTTAATTTCAACATTTTATATTTTTAAAAACTGAAATATTAAAGGAGTAATATTTCAAAACACAACGTTGTATTATCAGAGCTAGAAGGCTTAAATGTATTAGATATAAAAAAACTTGTGTGCAAAATTAAACAATGAAACACATCAAACATTTTCACATTCGTCAAAGTAAAGACTTATTAAGTAATTGTCCCGTATGCTTTTGAAAACAATTATATGTTTTAATTTTTCTTCTTTTTCATTTTTTCTCCTCATTTGCTCAATTTTTTCTTTGTTTGATTTAAAAATAAATTTTTTACGCCATTTTGCCGCCCTAGGCAGTCGCCTACTCTGGCCTAATGGTAGAAACGGCCCTGATCATTGTTCTTATGCAGTGTTCTTACTAATGTCTTAAACGGAGTGTTCATTATGAAAGTGTTGGTGAAACTTTGTTTTATTATGATATTGATTATTAGGGGTTCCATCTACCCATCATTTTATATTTTCTTCCTTAATTTCATTAAAAATATTTTCAAGATGTGTAATCAGTCGAAATGTTTAATTAGATGTGTAATTAGTCCACATTGGTTTTAATTTCTACTATAAAATAAAGAGTTTGATTCGTTCGAATAAGTCCTCCATTTAATGGACTAATAGGAGCGAAGACAAGTCCGTTAAATTGAAAATATTTATGCATATTATAGATATAAAGTTAACAACCGTTAGTAGAATATTGCAATGTAGCCATGTTGAAATATAAAAGCGTTGGAAATATTTGATAAAAATAATTACAACTGAAAATAGTTGTGGAAACCCACTCCGAGGATTGGATCCCCAGGTTGGAAAGCACTACTCTTAACCGCTCAATTGGTCATTTATTTTACACCACCACTAGATTATGCACATTGAGTCTGAAATCAGGGACCTTTCACCCCATTGACCTGGGTTCTCTTTCCAGAGAACTCGATTGCAAATGCATGTGGAACGGTTTGGAGGTAGTATTAGGTAGAAGATCCCATATCACGTTAGTCCGTCGACCGTTTTGGAACTTGAACACACAAACGTGCATTTAGCACCGACGCAATTTATATAAATCCATCCGCTGTCTTGGAACATCGATCCCATCATTTGGACATTCACACAAAAGGCCAAGCAATGAATGTTTAAAAAGTCAAAGGATATATCGTATTGCCTTTAATGGATGGATATAAAAAGATTGCGAGTAGTCGTGGAGAAGCGTGAGTCCCGTTGCCAGAATCTGTTTAATAAATAAATAATGCGAAAGAACAAAAAATAATCGAATCTCGTTTCCCTGAGGCCCAGAACATCTGACATCGAAAATGAAGGTAAACAATAGACATCTTGTTTAATTGACTTGTCGCTCAAAGGACGGAGACAAACTAACAAGAGTGAGGAACAAAAAAAGAGAAAGGAGAGATAGAGAGAGAGAGAGTGTTGGACGATACTTGTTTGAAGTAGGCTAACTTACATTATTAATGCCAGACTCTCTTGCCATGTTCCTTAAAGAAGTGTATTCGAAGAAGAAAAGAAAGCAGATGGATATTCCATTAGAGGAGTGGCAAGTCAACGAGAAATGAGGTTTGTTTTTTGGCCTTGTTTTCTCTTCCGCGTGGAGTCTAAGCTATCTATAACCGAGAGGATTCACGATTTTTTTTGGTCATCGATGATAAATCGATATTGCGACAGCAAGCTTAATCGAATAATGATAACCTATTACTACACGTATAAATTAATAAATATGCATTATTGCACATAAGTTTCTAAATATTAAATTTATGTATTTTTAGATGATTATTGGTTAAATAAATACCTTTATTAATTTTGTACCTTAAATAAAACACGCGTTAATGGGAATTAGATGATTGGTATCAGCAATATTATTAAATTAAATTCTTACTGTGCATTTAACTATTATTATTACTATATTATTGTTTCCTGTTAATTTAGTGCAAAGGATTTTTCTATGTTCGCAGAAACTATATGCATTTTGAGAAAAACGTGTGAAATGTTCGTTAAAACTGAAGAACGTTAGTTAAAACGGGGGAAAATTATACTCTATGGAGAGGACCTGCTTTTAAAAATTTAGTTTCAATAAAAAATATTAGTTTTTAGAAAAAAATATTTTTTAAATTTAATGCTAATTCCACTGATAAAACCACTATTTTAATTGGTCAGGAAAACAAATACAATTGTTTTTTTAGAAAAACAAATACAATTGTTTTGAAAAAAAAATTGTTTTACCCCCCCCCTTTGCCCCTTGTTGTGTTTTGTGTCCAGTTGACCTTATCTTAAATTTGACCATAAATTTATTTTTGTAAATAATGTTATTTTTAGGTCATTTGCAGAAAAAATGAGCTGTCGTTTTAAATCTGACAATAATTTGAAACGGAAAGGCAGCGCCTGATTTAAGTAGGACTTGGCGCCCTGCGACAGGAGTTCTTATGTGTAGGGCGCCAAGTCAGAAGATCGACGCATGATCTAATGACCCCAACGCGCAGATGGGTCCAAATCCAACCTGATCACTTAACTTCATAATATAATGTAAATACTTAATTACTTAACATTATTAAATAGATGCACATGTTTTTCATTGTAAGAAACTTGGCGCAGTATAGCCCAGATGCTCTTGCGCCATAAAACACCTAAACAAACAAACATCATTGTAAGAAAATATTTTTAATTGCCATCATGAACTTCTCTTTTTGTAATTTCAAATTCTGTGATACAATTGCGAAGATTCCTAAAAGGATAATTAATGTACCAAAATGGAAATATCCTGAAAATAACCACTATTTAGGGCAGTGTTTCCTAACCTAGGGGTCGCGACCCTCAAGGGGGTGGAAAACAAGTTTCTGTGGGTCGCCGCAACTATTTTTAGTTGCAATTATTTTTATAAGGAATTTTATACCAAATGTTGTCGACAGTTTTATATTTCAACGTGGCCACACATATTGCAATATTCTACTAATGGTTGTTAACTTTACTTGTACATTAGTATACATATAATTAATATAATACATATAATTAACATATATACCCATAATACATATAATTACAATATAATTAATACATAATTAACACAAATACATAATTAATATAATACATATAATAATATACACAATTAATATATATATAATCAACATAATATACATAATTAATGTAATACATATAATTAACATATACATAATATAATGCATATAATTAATATAATATAAATAATATAATATAACATATATATAATTAATATAATATAATTTTCTATTTAATGTGTTTTCTTTACTTTGTTAAAAATGCTTTTATTATGCAAATGTGGCGGCGGCGGACAGAGGGGGTCACGGATCTTTTGGTTACTATAAAAGGGGGTCGCGGATTACTTGGTTACTATAAAAATGGGTCGCGGCTTGAAAAAGGTTGGGAACCACTGATTTAGGGAGTATTAAATTTTCATCTCACACAGGTCGCAACACAACCTGAGTACTCCCCTGAAAAAAGAATTATTCAGCGAAAACAATAACCCTCAATGAATTAATGATTCTTCTACCTTTATCCTTCTCTTCAAATTCCAATAACTGTTTCTCAGAAAACAAGGTAACTGGACACAAGTCATTCGAGATACTGAAAACGCATAATTTCGGCATGAGTCACTGCTTCGGCATTCTTGAACGTTGTAGTGAATGAATCAGGGAATGTTAATGACCTCTGGAAGTGTTTCCCTATTAGGTCATAATTAGGGAATTTTGCAGAAATTTTCCCTTGCACAATTTAAAGGCCGAAACACAATGAAATTTTTTCTAGCTTACTATCTGATAATTTTTAGTATCCGCTACCAAAATAACTTTGTGCCATTGAATTCGATACTAAAAGTTTGCTGCGTTTGCTATCAGGAAAAAGCAGATAGACGTCCATCTGTAGGATCTAATAGCAAATGACGTCACTTATTTTCGTACTAAAATCGTTTTGTGTGATAGGATGCAGATACCGAAAGAAGTAAATTTAAAGAGATTAGGCATCTTTGTTTCTAGGTGTCCACAGGATTGGAAGACAAAAAAATTATGAGACGAAGGAGATTTCCAAGCTACTTGGTATCCTGTTATTATTCATTAGAGAAATTCTTATCACAGCCGATGATTTGGCTATATTAGATCAGTGGTTCCCAACTTGGGCTTCGCGACCGCCCCTCGAAGGGGTCGCAAACAGATTTCTGGGGGCTCGCCGCAACTATTTTTAGTTGCTGTTTGTTTGTGAGTTTTACTGCTCAAGAACTAAAATGGTCATGATACGCCGGATTTTTGTTTTGTTTTTTGCATTTTTTTTAATTGCAATTATTTTTATAAGAAATTTCATACCAAATGTTTCCAACCCTTTTATATGTCAAAATGGCTACACACATTGCAATATTCTACTAATTGTTGTTAACATTATATCTATTATATACATAAATATATAATTAATATAATATATACAATTAATATGGCAATTAATATAATATATACAAAATACATATAATTAATATAAATATATACAATTAATATTTGCGCACATGCATAATTAATGTAATATATATATATAGATATATATATATATATATATATATATATATATATATATATATATATATATATGCACAATTAATGTAATATATATATGCACATGATTAATATAGTACGCATACTAATGAATATATACATGATTAATATAGTACGCATAATTCACGTAATATATATATGCACATGATTAATATAGTACGCATATTCAATGTAATATATATATACACATGATTAATATAGCACGCGCATAATTAATGGAAGTATATATATATATGTATGTATGTATGTATATGGTTAACATAATTTCGTATTTAATGTTTTTTTTAGCCTGTTAAAAATGGCTTTACTTTTATGCAAATATGGCGGCGACGGAGAGAAGGGGATCGCAGATCTTTTGCTTACTATAAAAGGAGGTCCGGATTATTTGGTTATTATAAAAGTGGGTCCCCTCTTGATAAAGATTGAGAACCCCTGTATTAGATGATCAACTACTCGCAAAGAATGACTTTTGGGCGTTAGGTGGGAGCCGAACCCGCATCTTCTCGATTGCCGGTCAAGTGCTCTAATTACTGAGCTACTGGCGTATTAAGCTAATGCCTGTAAGATAATTGTTTTCTTTGCGAATATTTGATCATCTCGTTATTAGATATGTATGATTGCGTAGTAACGTCTGTTGCGTCATAAATGACGTCAAGTAGCGTTTCACCAGCAGATCAGAAGACAGTGAGTTGATTGACTATTTGGCCTTGTTTCAAGTGACCGAGCCTCAGTGGCATTTGGTAAAATTTAAAAGCAGCCCAATTTTTGTCAGGTAAGCGCTGGCCATAGGCGTACGCAGAAAGTTCATAAGGGGGTTACGAACACAACTTACAATATTCCTACGTTAAATATACAAAATTTCATTACAATGGGGGGTTTACAGCACCCAACACCCTCCTGCGTACGTCAGTGGCCCTGGCCATGCGATTGAATTTAAGGATTGCCTGAGCAGTGATAAGATTATATGACGAGTACAATGCCACGAAAAAGACATTGCTTCATTAACGCAGAACAAGCTAAAAACAAAGCCCTTTGATTAATTATTCGACTGGATAAGCCCCAGGAAGTGATGAAAAATCCTAATGATTTTTTTTAATTTAAACTATTTTTTGTAAACATGCCTCCATGTCATCAAAAACCTTTTGAGGATTGGAAAATCCAATATTTGCGGACATTTCCGAACGATTAGGAGTAAACACATCAAAACGATAGAAAGGCAGCTACATTTTAAAAAAAATTCCCAAAAAATAAAAATAATATTTAAAAATAAGTTATATTTTCATGAAATAATTTTTTATCATTTATCACATTATTTATCGTGATTTGATATCGGAAGATGATTACGACATATATTTTTATACGAATGGTTTCAGAGGTTGGCGTTTTGAAATTGATAAAGAAGCAAACGACTCAAATTATTGAGTTAGTTGACCCCGATTTTTTTTTTGGTCACGACTTAAAAATTCGAAATAAATTTGCAAGATGATCCAAAGTGCAACATTTATTAATAATAACAATAAAAAAAATCGTAATATACATTACTTCACGTTTATTATTTTCATGACTAATTTGGCAATTCTCGCGACTTGAAGAACCTGAAACCAGGTAAACTTTATATAGTTTACAGCGTTCTGTATATAGTTGCACTGTATGCACTGCTCAGCATGGTTTACAACGAATTCCTTCAATATTAAGCGAATCCATGGGCTCCAAATCAAATGTGAAGACAATCCCTATTACTCTAACTCAAATTTTATACGCTATAGGTGTCACGATTCAAATTATAATGGAGGTTTGCTTAGACTGATTTATTTATGAAATAAATATTGACAACCAACAACCGCAAGGTATTGGAGCTTACCATAACTAGTAAAATTTGACACTGGTCGGAATATACGAAATACAAATGAAGACGGATAAAGAATATTTACCATCTGCAAAATATTCGCAATGGTTCGAGAACTACTGTTCCCTTTATCAGGCGAAAGTTTCAAAGAAGTGTTTCCAAGGTTCGGTATTTATACCCCAACTTTGTTTTTTCCCAAAGCTATCCGGCACTCGGGTTTTCCCCCCTGTCTGAATCTGGATTTTCTAAGGACTGTCCCGCACTCGGTAATCCCCTCTGAAACTGGTTTTCCCCCATCTCCTAGCAAAAATGAAGTAAGGTTCAGGCGATTATGAACTTTTTCTGGAGTCTTGGGAGACTTTTCGAATGCGAAGTAAGGCGATGAACATCGCAAAATCGATGCCTGAACCTTACCGCATTTTTGCTAGGAGATGGGGGAAAACCAGTTTCAGACAGGGGGAATTACCGAGTGCGGGACAGTTCTTAGAAAATCCAGATTCAGGCAGTGTGTGTGTGGAGGGGGGGGGACCCGAGTGCGGGATAGCTTTGGGGAAAACCAAAGTTGGGGTATAAATACCGAACACCTACACTTCCTTGACACTTTCGCTTGATGAAGGGAACAGTAGTTCTCGAAACGTTGCGAATATTTTTGCAGACGGTAAATATCTTTTACCTTCTTCATTTGTATTTCGTATATTCAAACCAATCAATTACTGGTCTCGAAAATAAATATTGTTTTACATGACAGCTTCATAATTTCAGTTTATTTTCGTTGATACCTCTTATTTTTATAAATTTTTATATACAGAGGGTAGTGGTGTAGAGTCTTCCCAAAAATGAGCCAACCTCCAATTGCTCAACATTCCCCCGCCACCACCTCGATTGAAAAAGCGCCAATTTACGAATATATCATTATCACCATCATGATAGGTGTATTTGGATTGGGACTTTTTTTATTCAGGAGGGTACGAGAAATGAGGGCTATTTGAAGATGGTTCACTTACGCCGCGCCACTTACAGACAGCCATTTTTATATTTATTTGGGAAAAATTCTTTTATTGTAAAGCTAGTTTCACGCGCAGGGGAGCTGCCATTGGCCTAACTAGAGGGGCTTAGCCTGTATCCTTTGCTAGAAAAACGAAAATTACAAATAATTGCTATGTGTGGAGCATTACCATGGGGGCATTGGCGTACGCAGGGGGTGTTGATAGGGGTTGTAATCCTCCCATTGCAGTAAAATTTTGCATATTTAACATAGAAATATGTGAGTTGCAGATCTGTAACCCCCATTGAGACTATAATCCTACTTACGGACTTTCTACGTATGCCTATGGGGGGGGGGGACCCATAGCTCCTCTGGATTTCGAGGTTAGCTAAATCAGTGGAAGCTGCAGGAGTTTAGTTAGAAGAAAAGGTGGGGAGACGCGAACGTGAAGTCTCTGAAAGTAAGCTCCCTAGATTTTAACGAAACGCTACTGGCAGACTTACACAACACACAAAGTGGTAACATATAACCATCCAGTATTTTATATAACCATATAACACAATAACATAGATTCAAATAAACATTTAGTCAGTTCTAATCTTTCCTTATAAATAATTTTTATTTCAGGTTTCCTATGTTTCACAGGGTGAAGAAATCCAAGGCTGAACATAGTATCTGACTCACGATAGATTCACGAATCACGGTTATAGAGAGGACGTTACTCGATTTTTTTTATCACAGATGATGTATCGATAGACGCGACTTTAATCGTTATGCTATCGGGATGATAGCGAATGCAATACTTTCCTTTCTTTGCTTGTAAACTACATTTAAAGCACATGCACGTTATCGCTACTAATTAAGTAACTAGCTGGTTACTTTGAAGGTTTCTTTACAAGACAGAATGATTGTTTATATAGGAAGGACCTGAGGGCTTAACGTAACCGCTGAATTTATACGACAAGGAACATAGGGCTTAACGCAATCGCAGGGTTTATATGGGAAGAAATAAAGGACACAATGTAACTTCTGAGTTTATACGGCAAGGAACAGGGGGCTTAACGTAATCGCAGATTTTATATGGGAAGAAATAGATGGCGCAATGTGACTGCTGAGTTTATACGGTAAAGAACAGGGGAATTAATGTAACCCCAGAGTTTATATGGGAAAATAGAGAGCACCAGTATAACTGGTAGGTTCTGGTAAAACAAGAGGCTTAACGTAATCGCAGATTTTATATGGGAAGAAATAGATGGCGCAATGTGACTGCTGAGTTTATACGGTAAAGAACAGGGGAATTAATGTAACCCCAGAGTTTATATGGGAAGAAATAGAGGGCGCAATGTAACTGCTGAGTTTATACGGTAAAGAACAGAGGCTTAATATAACCACAGAGTTTATACGGGAAGAAAAAGAAGGCGTAATGTAACTGCTGAGTTTATACGGTAAAGAATAGAGGGCTTAATGTAACCGCAGAGTTTATATGGGCAGTAATAGAGGGCGCAGTGGAACTGCTGAGTTTATACGGTAAAGAATAGGGGGCTTAATGTAACCGTTGAAACACGCGTTCAGACAAGATCGTCTATTGATAATCGAATCCAACCGGTACATGCGC
>QLNU02014802.1:161414492-161443372 GCA_006491805.2 Dysdera silvatica | reverse complement strand
CATGATCATTAAGTCGAATAATTGGTCATGTGTTGTAATGCCTAACCCAGTGACCCACTCGCGAAAATAATTTCGGAGTTTATATACGAAGTCACTCCTCCATGTCCACTCCACATTTCTTTAGTTTCTAATAAATAATTGCCTGAATTTTTCAGGTCTTAACTTAAATTATTTTAATAGCAACTTCTTTCGTGATCGTAATCATCAACATTCTCTGCTAGTTCCCTGGCTATTAATTGCGAAACATCTCACGGCAATAAGCCTAACAAATGTGATACCCAGTCTGTTTTCTCCAATTTAATCTTCTCAGCTTGCCTTTCATACAATACTAAATATAAACTAATGTCTCCCTCTTTACGGTCAAACTTGCGTATGAACTGCGTTATATCAATCTTCGGTTTCGAGGCCAGAGAATTCTCATCGCCTTCATTAAAGTTAATTGGTCTTCGTTCACTTTCAATACTTAGTTTTTCCAATTTAAATTTCCCCTCATTCTCTCTTTCTCGTTCATCTCATTCTTCTTTTTCTCTCCATTTTCTATCCGCTCATCCTTCTTTCTCGTTCCTATTTTTCTACTGTAGTATTGACTATATTGGTTACTAATTCTTTCACGAATTCTTCTTCATAGTTCTGACTCTTTTAAAATCCACAACTTTATGATCGAAGAGTATTTCTTCTCCTAATTCTTCTGACAGAAGCCTCAAGTCTTCATTTTTTCCGTTGGCGGGAAATGTCATTTTCTTTTTCTAATTGTCTGATAAACAGAAGTTTGATATTTTGTATTCGCCGGTGCCTCCAAATAAATAATAAAGCTGTAACGTCTTTAATCAAGATCACAAAACATCTTTAGTGCAGAAAACGCGTAAAATACTAAATTCCAGAACTGAAGATTTTAATCTTTATTTTACTTTCGAAAACATCTCTTCTCCACTCAAAAACCAATTCCCAATCTCAGAAACTCGAAACTGAACTATTATACAAAAAATAACTTCTTTTTCTTTTCTTTTCTCGTGAACATAAAACAACAACAAAAAAAACCTCCTTTCTTCTCGGTACATTACTACTTAAACATAAAGGTCAATAAAGAAAATTTTATATAATCATCATACCGATGGGAAATTTCAGGGAAGGTTAATTCCTCCCAATCCCCGTCCCCAATCTGGAATGGGTCGATTGGTTTAACGTTAATTTGACTAACGCCTCTGTATATGGTCTTAAATCCGATCCAATAAACTGACTGTAACAAGGCTTACGGCCCTCATCATCGATCCTCATTTGCGTATGCCAGTGTTCGACGCCTATTACCCGGGCCGGATTAAGGCTTTGTGGTTCCTAGACAATTTTTTTCCAGGCCCCTTAATATAACTTAAGCCCGTGTAATTACAATAGGACCCATATATAACGAGGATCTTGGGACCAACGAAAATATTCGCTATATCCGATAAATCCGTTCTGGAATTTTAAGTTTGAACTTTGAAAATAAAGTCGTACAGGTAACATGTCTGCGTATAATGTACCTATAAAAATTTTTAAAATTCGTGCCACGATAAACATACCATCCTGATTATCAAAAGCGGCTGAAGGGCCGGGAGACCCGGGGCCCTATTTGGATGAGGGCGCCAAATTGAAGTCAAATTCAAATTTTTTTGAGTTAATAGTAGAAAATCTCTTTAAAAAGAGACAAGTTTAGAGAAATATTTAGAGACAAATTCTTTCAGAGACTTTTGGCCACTGTTGTAGGGTATATGGTTCACTGTACATCTGTGAAGATTTTCGGCCGCGCCGGGCCCTAGACATTAGTCTTGCTTGTCTATGTGATAATCCGGCCCTGCCTATAATTGGTCTTTACTTCTTCACCATACAGTCAAGTTGCTACTAACGGAGCCGAAGAGCGAATGCGTTAGTTGACCATGCAGAAAATCTAGTTTCGAATACCGCTAGTCCTGAGGGCTTGTTGAGTGTTCTCAAGGGCGGACAGCCAACCGTCCTCCCAGGCCGATGCGCCCTCATGAGCGATAGGACTCCCGCCCTCTGATAATCCAAGGTACGCACCCTTTGCGAGGACCTAGTCCGCTCCTGGGTGTTCTACCGATTTGTAATCCGGGGTTTTATTCCTTAGGCGACAGAAGTTTGGGTCTCCTGGAAAATTGCAGGTCTTGCCGCAGCACGATCTCATCCTTGCGTCATGGAGTAACCAACGAGAGTAATTTTTTTTTTTTTGCCTTAATTTACTATTTTATTATATTAAATAAAATTGGTAAAAACATTTCTGGGAGCCCCCTCCTTTCGCGGGGCCCGCGCCCCGCGAGCCCTTGAAATAATCTAGCCCTGTCCATTACTATATGGTATTATCGCAAATACAGTAAGACCTCAACAAAGAACACACCCGAATAGCGGACACATAGTTCTCCCATCATCCAGTTCTCGGTCCCAATTCTTGCCAGCATTCTCAAATAGCGGACATCTCGTACTGAGATGTCCACTATTCAGGGGTTTTAATATATTTTGTAAAGTTGGTTCATGCGTTTTTCAGTACAATTATCGTTAAGGTCGTATTGCGCTGGACTTAGTTCTCCAAGATTGTTTGCGGGTTTCAATAGATATTGAACCCGCTATTGCTTTTTCTGTCTGTCTGTATGCAATAAAAAGGGTAAGGTAAATGTCTTCCTTAAATGCAATAACTATGGTTATTGTTAACGTTGAAAACCTACCGAGTTACTTGAGAAATAGAGAGTTGTGAATTAGAGACGGCTGGATTAGAGAGTTGCGAGTTAATGTTAATTGAAACCCGCTAAATTTAAATATCGACCTTTGACGATTTTCCTTCACTTGCTTGTTGTTACCTTGAGCAGCCGACGAAAGGCGATGAATTCTAGGGGCCCACGCCGGTAAGTACCTATGCTGGGGTGCTGGCCTTGAAAAATATCTATTCCACTGCATAGGGAAGGGCTCATGGAGGCCGGTCGAAGGGGTCATGGGGGCTAGCGTTTGCTCTCGGTGCCCCTGATCTAGAGCAGAGGTTTCCAATACGTCACGTTACACTCCTGGGTACCCCCAGGGGTAAGCATGACGGACCAATTGGGTAGGGGGTCCGTGAAAACAACATTTGTAAAAGCGTAAAACATAAAAAAAAAGGGGTTAATATGAAAAAACAAAATTATAGTGTTTTGGTTCACAAAAAGACACGTGAAGGTCCAATAGTCTACTCTCGAAATGAGGAACACATTCATTGAAGGAAATGTTCAATTAATCTTTGAAGTTGGTTAAGGCCACTTCAACGAACTCTAGATCATTCAAATCTTTGTATTCAGAGATGTACAGAATCCATACTATATTAATTAATCACACAGAAATGAGGTACTTTCACGTGGAAAAGTACAAAAAATCCAACTCAATGAAACCAGCTCAAAGGCCGCGATGATATTATTAAGAGCCATATTTGAACACTTGCGTATCAAGATGAATAATAGTTATAAACTTTCAGCACAAGTTAATGTGGACGAGAGTCATTTTAATGTTTGTTTTGATGTTAGACTGCTATTATAAAAAACTGAAATGAATTGTAAAATCAAATACAAAAGCCTATAAATGTCCTTAATTTGAGTAGTTTGATTATTTAACTAACTTAAGAATATTACTACTTGACAAAAACAATTTCTTTCTTGCGTGGAGGGGGTACTCATAGGAGTACGCAGTAAGTTCATAATGGGGGGGGATCATAGGCTTAATGGGGTGTTACAGAGCTACAACTCATATATTCCTATGTTAAATATACAAAATTTCATTGCAATGGGGGGTTACAACCCCCTGCGTACGCCAGTGGGGGGTACTATTGAATAAAAAGCATAAACAAGGGGTATAAAAAAAAGTTGGGTGCTTAGAAAACCGGCGAAGTATTTGACAGGATATGCACTAGGGGCGAGGATGTCAAACTTCATTGGGCAGGAGTGTCAAATTTACCTTCAAAATTTTAATTTTTCTTATAAAATGTACTTACCAGAAAAGAAACGAAATAAAATATTTAGCAGTAATGAAATTATTTGTCCACGTTTACACAAAAGAGTTAACAAAAAAGTTTTTTATTTGAAGGTAAAATCCAAGTATATCTTCTTGGACATTTTACCCATTCAGATAGTTGATAATTTTTGAGGTGTCAAGCTTTTCTTCCTATGGTACTTTTCTCCCTCTTGGTATCCTCATTTATATTATTTAAAAAATTGCTACATATAAAAGATTATTACAATTTACATAAAATTATGTAGAAAAATAGTTTGCGTGATATTTTTCTTTCTAATATTATAATTTGAATATTTAGCGGGCATATGAACTTTGAGTTTTAGGGATGTATGTATCAAGAAATTTGAGGGGAGGGGGTGTAGCGGACTCCCGGACTATGATGGGCAGGAAAAATGTCACTCGTTCCACGCTACCACTGGAATCAAACCCAGGTAGCAGGAAAATATGCTACCGTAAAGTTACTGCTTTACGTCATAAAATCTTTGCTTTATGGCGCAAGGATAGCTATGATCATGCTGTACCTGAATCTAGTTTTCAGAGGAATCCGAACTTCGGTTGCCTAGGAAACTAAACCCCAGAGCATGATGGGTAAAAAACAGTCACGTGCTTTGCGATAACATTGGAAGTGAACTCGGATCGACGGTGTGATAGACAAATACGCTTCCGTAGTCCATGGACTCGTAAAGTTTAGTAAAGCATTTAATATGTTTAAGTGATTCCATTATTGATACGTATTTATACGGCCAGTCATCGGCACAGAAACATATGCCCCCCCTCCCCACCCAATCGTATAAAATTGGAACTTTATGTACATTATGATGAATATAATATGTGCTAGTGCGTCCCCAATAGTTTTGATTGTTTGTTTGTTTTACGGCTCAAAGACTACAGTGGTCATGCTGCGCCGGGACCTACTGTTTTCCGAGGAATCCGAACCTCTTAAGGCCTAGGGAACCAAACCCCGGACTACAGTGAGATCTTTTTAAGTTAGTTTTCAATAGTTTTGAAAACTCTACGTTACTGCGGTGACTCTTGGCTTTACCATGGCCATTTCTTGCACAGAGGGGCGTCGGATTAGTGAGGGGATAGAGAAAAATGTAATTCTTTGTTAAATAGCTTGTTCGTGACATCATGTGGAAGCGAAATCCCGCCCCTTTTATGGCAGTGGGTTCACTACTTTCCCAGGAATCATTTATCAAATGGAGTGGTTCGATTCATATAGAAACCGTATGAATAATTTGTGTTCTATGGCGCAAGGGCAACAAGGATCATGCTGAGTTGGGACTTAAAGTTTTCTAAAGAAATCGAATCTCTTATGCCTCGTTTACATTCAGCTCACTGAAGTGGCAGTGAGCATGAAAGTGGGCAGCTCGAGTATATAAACACGTCAATCGCTCTGACAATGCTCCTGTCATTACCACTGCTTCCTTCGTTGATGGTTTTTGTGCAGAAGTCAAAGGACCGACAGCGCGAGCGCGTTTTTACATTCTGCTCTCTGGCTCACTCAGTTGTAGAGTGCGGAAGCTGCAACTAATTCTACGTCCTCCATTGCTCAAGGTCGAATGCGAAGCAAGTATGAAGCGGCAATGAAAACACTCACTGCCTTTGATGCTGCCACACTATTAATATGTATTTCTATAGCGAGCATTTCACTGTTTTCAATAAATCATTTATAAAATAGAGCAGGTTGGATTTACATACAACCCTCCTCCCCCCACAAAAAAAGATTCAAAACTTGTCTAAACATTTCTAAAAGCTATTAATTGTACATTACTTCAATTATAAATTAATAGGAACAATTTAAACTCAAACTTTTTATTTAAACTTCACAAATGGTACAGTCAGTATTAGAAAAATAAAAAAAGTTATAAACACACTTAACACATGTATAACAAAAACTAACAACCACTGAATGAAACCATCTAAAAACAATTTAAGATTTCAAACTGCTTTTGATTTCAAAAACAAAGAATTTAAAAAATGTTAATGTATATCTGAGCTATAACTCTCTCTCTTCATTATTACAAATCCCACACACTATTGGGTAATATTGGTTATTGGATGACAATTTTCCAATGAATGATTGTGTGAAAAATTATGAATTCGTATGTTTTCTCTTACATATAAAAACGTTAATAACTAGTTACAAAAATAATTTTAAAATTATTTGTTGTTTAGGTAGTAGTGAATATATAAATTTAATATAATTAATAATAATAAGTAAATAAATAACTTTTTAATGTTCTTCACTGTTTCTATCTTTTTTTTTTTAACGTCTTAACTTAGGTCTCACGAATATTGCCTATGAGATGTTTTATAACAAGTTAAATTTCTTGATGGTCCAACATATGAGATTCGCGATGTTTCGAGGACTAATTGTTCGCTTTATCATTTCACTTGATAACGGGAACAGCAGTTTTCGAAACGTTGTGGAATGTTTTTTTTTTATACATTGGACCAGGACTAATTTTACTAGCTATGACAAGTCCCGGTTGGTCATCACATTCTTTTGTTAGAAATGAGATGTTTTTGCTACCACATTCCTTAATATTATATATTGTCACCCACATAAGTGGAAAAATAATTGTGTTCTATAGTATCAAAGATGGTTTGCTAACCAAGCCCTTATTTCTTCAAATTATCCCATTTTATCCGTGAAACACATAATTATTTTTTCACGAAAGTGATATGGATATGGAAAATAACATTGCCACAAATAATCCATTTACATTATAGAGGTACAACAATAACTAGCACATATTGAAATCTTCAGAGTTCTATATAATGAAATTATTAAAAAAAAAAAAAGAGAGTTTGTACACATATTTGTAAAACCATTGTAAATATACTGTGAAACGATAGCATATTTTTAATTCATATAATAGAAATACTATGTTGGTATAAAATATTGCTTATGGATGAAATCACAATTTCTTCTTTTATTCAAAAAACAAATAAGTAAAACAACTATTATTTAAAAAAAAAAAACACTTTTCAATTATGATTTACTATAACAAATATAGTTATGCTTTTATCCCAAATAGTCCAGAGACTATTTTTAAGAACAAGTTTCAAGACTTTTTACATGAACAACACAATAATTTCATTTCTTGCACTCAGAGGTGCAATAAACGCCGAGAGAAGAGAGAGTTTTTGTTTAGTTATTTCAATTAGGGAAGAACTTTTTATTTACATAACTTTTTCTTCATTTCATCTTCAAAACATCAAAAATTCATTTTCTTTCTACATGCCTATATAATGTTTTTCACATTTTTATGGAAAACACACACTAAAGCTGTCACACACCTCAGTTAATAACAGTATTTCAAAAACATCAAAGGGGTTGTTTAAAATACTCGTCACGGTTAAAGGTGCACACAAAAAAAAACGAAAAACAAAAAAACATCAAAATACATTTCACCAGTATTTCAGCAGAAGAGAAAATGCATATAAATGGACACATTTTAATTTCTGTACACTGAAAATACATTCACATGTGAAAAATCACCGTGAATAAGACAAGAAATGTGGCCTTGTAAAAAAAAAAAAAAAACCTATCAAAACAACTCTCAACAAAAAACAAAATACTAAAAAACATTTGAGCAAACGGTGTAAGTACTGTTGTTCATAAAAAATGGCAGGGCAGTGCAATTCTGTAAAAGGAAATGAACATGTGACCGAACTGGATGCACAGTGCTTGATGAGCGCCAGTAAAAGCCAGTTGCATAGATATTTGGGCTTGCTAATTATGCCACTTGTATAAAATTTACTTAAAAACTGTAAGGCACAGTCCTACAATATTTACAGTATATGTAACTTATTGTTCTATATAATTAGTAGCCTGTAAATGTTTACTACCTATCACACATTTCATGTAATAATTAAAAATATGGGGAATGTGTGAAAAAAGTTCGCATCTATAAATAATATTGTGCGGTTCATATGGAAAGTTATTCTGGCATATGCCATATCTGTTCGCATTTCACTGCGTAATTGGATTGGAAATTCAAACCTTATCCACTGCAAGTAACATATATACTGTCAGCACTGCATTTTAATTGATTTGCTTTAATTCAAACGTCATACGGCCATTTATGCAGTTGCACTTGACAGCACGTCAATGCCCCTGTTACTCCTTAAAATGAATATAGATCAAGGTATTCTCTTAATTTACATGACTTCGTAATGACATACAAAATCTGCAGTTGCGAGTTAACGCATGTTTACCATTATAACGTAATTAACTATATTGGGTAAGAGTTGGAGTACATCCTAAAACCACATGTACCAGCATGTACGTTACTTAAGGATGTTAATCACTATGATAAAAATACAATAATTAATCTTCGTTATTTTAATTAACTTGTATAATACTGTAATAATATATATAAAAACATAGCTATTATTGCAAGTTAGAATATTGATTATCTGAGCATTAGATTCTGTAAAATCAAAAATGTTGATGATAGTAATGGACTTCAGAGAATCATATATTATCTCCAACATATTTTAATGAGAAATAGTAACATATAATGCATCTAGAAAGTAAGCAGATAGTTAGATGGAGCAGATAATCTTTTCGCGCTCATTTTGCTCTATGTCAACAATCATGAAAACGAGGTCATTTAATTAAAAAAAAAAATTAAATTTACCCAAAGCAGCATAAATATTAACTTAGATAAAGAAAAAAGCCACAGCGCAATAACAACTTAAAGCATTATTTACAGCATATAAAACTAAGCTAGTCATAAACTGGCACATAAGCCAAAATTCCACTTAGCAACACATAAACACGTAACTTCAAACACATAACAGTGGGAGTCTGTGCATGTTCAGGAACCTGCTTACTAGAAATTTTTTCTGATATAGATGATACCACAGGCGATGGCAACAGCAAAAGAACAGACTATTGCAGTTTTCACAATTATGTTATAAAGGTTTCGGAAAACAGCTCCCTGAAAAAAAGGACAGAAAAATATGAAGATAGCACGAGTTTTACATTGAATCATAAACATCCCATTACAGTGGCATAGATTGACTTCAAAAGTGGGGCCCTCTTTAAGTGTTCCCCCCCCCCCACCTCTTCGTATAGAAAAGTCAAAATTAATACATGTATCATTAGGATGATGATTCTACATGTATGAAACGTGACCTTTTTATTCAAAGGGGAGATGGTGAACATGTAGAGAGGGCCCACTTTTGAAGACATGCTATCTATGTCTCTGCATCTCAAACTTTGTTTTGCTTTCAAACTTTCAGTTACTTGGTTTTTAAAATGCCACAAATAAGAATGTGCATTTGCCAAATATACATGCTTTCTCCTTTCTATAGTATTTAATGTTTGTGGACAGGTCCCATGAAAAACTGTATATAATTAAGAAATTCTTTATATTAAAGGGTTCCAGTCACATCCGTGAAAAAAATTCCATGACTTTTCCAACAGAATTCCCCGACCAATTGCTAACAAAACTTTGAATAAAACTTTGGTTCTAGGGAAAATAGTTTAACGTTTGCATGAAATTCAGCTATTCAAACCGGACGTTAGGAAGGTTTTCTCCGATGCTTTCAAGTTCAGCTAAAAATAAATCTCGTTTTATCCTAACTTTTAGGGTTGATTTCAAATTCCTGATAATTTCAGGTTCCCCAGGTTCTGTGGGAATGCTGTATATATAATCATAGCTCACGAGTTATATGGGCCCGTGGGGCCCAAGCCCCCCCAATAATTTGAAATAAATTGCAATTTTACATATACTGTAATGTATAAATGCCCAGTATGTGTTTTGCCCCCAACAATAAATTGGAGAACCCTACGTTGATGTATATAATATTTCATTTATAAAAGTAAACATTCTGTTACTTAAATAAATAAAAAAAATAGATGAATATATACAGCACTGACTCCAAGATGGAGCTTCATTCTGCATGTCAATTTTACTATCCATATTTCGTTAGCTTAATCTTCATGCTTGAACTATCACTTAACTACCAACAGTTATCTTTGATGGAGTGAACATGTTGACTGAATTTGAAGACAGAGATGCCACTGAGCTTTAGATATGGCGTTATAATGACATTATTATTTAAATGTGTTAAATGATAACAAAAATTACTAACATGGTTGAAACGAACAGGAATGTACGTTAGTAACAATTAAATGAGTCAAAGGAGTTTAGCCTATAATTATAAGCTTACGAATTTTGCAGGTAAAACAGATTTAAAAACTCACAGAGTCCCGAAATTTAGATTTTTGAACGTGAAATCCCATTAAAATGTATACATTTCCAAAGTTATGAATATTGATAAAATCATTGACAAGAAATATTGGCAAATTTAAAAGGTTGTCAGCACGTGGAATGCAATGGGTGCACAAAAATTATGTACTCTCCCCAATGTAAACTCTGTTAAAAGAAATTTGACGAAAACATGCAAGTGTTAAGATCGGCGGGGAAAATTGAATATAAAAATATTATACATTGTATATAAAAGTATTTAGGTTGGTAATAGCACTTAATAACATGTGATCACTGATTGATAGCTTTCAATAATAAACATAGTGTCCATTCAATTTTTAAAGCCAAATTCGTAATTTTCAACCAAGTTTAAAAATATAGCAATATTTTTGTGTGTCCGGTAATTTTTTATAATACTAAATCACAGCCTGATAAAAGTCTGATTGCCAAATCTAGCTACATAAATTCATATACATGATTAAAAATAAATTCAGTCAAAAAAGAAAAAAAAAAGAAGAATTTAAAATGGTTTTCCTGTGCCAGATATGTAACTTTATCATTTTAAATGAATGATTCAGCTCCACATAAAATAATCACCCCATAGCTTTTTTTGAAACTCAATAAAGATTATATAATAGAGTTAAATCTGTCCATAAGGTATAGATATAGATAAGGCTGAAATTGATACATTCTGTCGGGACTGCGTAAAATACTATCATAGGCAGATATCACTGCTTGGTTGGTTTCATTTTTGTAGTGCAAGGACAACAATGGTCATTCTGCACCAAGCAAGGTAATATCACTGCATTAACGGATCGCTTACCTTTTCTTTGAATTAGAGTTCAATGAATAAAATGTCACTTACCCAGCCTCCATGTTCATAAACCCATTGACAAATTTTGTCTCGGATGTACTTTAAGCTCCAGAAGAACAGGTTCCTGGTCAGATGTTCATCTTCGCTTCTCCTTGATCGTATTAGCAAGAGGGTGCAGTAATAAAAAAGTGCAATCACACGTTCTCGGCTTAGTCCTTCACTGAACAACTCGGTGAGGAGATTCAAAAATCGTTGCTCAGTAATATCTGTTAGTGATGCCTGAAAAATCAAGAATTTCATGGAAATTAGTTTGACAAACTCAATTATTCGTGAATGAAATTTTTGCCACAACACGAGTCATATGAGCAAAACTTCATCAAACTCAAAAGAAACCAGTATTTTGGATCAATGATCTATTGTGAACTTAGAATGAAAGGACTTCTTTTTTACATTAAACTACAATTATGTAAATATTATTCTTTACAGCACACATATAAGTAACTTCCCCTTTCTCTGTATGTACATAATCCTGTTTTCACTCATCTATTAATTAATCTTTAAACAATAGACAGATCTTACCTTTCATCTATTTGGCTTTTATCTTTTTGACCAATTCAATATAAATTAAGAAATTTTGAAATAAATATACCATTAACTAAAAACTAACTATTAATAAAGAAAAGTTTTAAAATATTCTTTTTTTATATTACATTTAAATTATTCTTTATAGATTAAAGACGCTAGTACAAAATATATAATTCACGCAAAAATTAAAAAATTAGATTTGACAGTAAAATTTTTTACCTACCGTTCGTGCTTGTTCGCGTACTTGAGCACCTTGTTGGCTTTGTGCAAACTCATCTGCCAATTCTCTTAAAGTTCGCCCATAAGCAGTCCAATCATAATTCTTATAACCTTCAGGTGTGCTGGAAAAAAAAAAAAAAAAAAAAAAAAAAAAATTAAAAGTCATCAAAAAGGACTTATGAATTCAATATAACTGATATACTTTTCCAATTCCTTTTCCTCTTCAAATATGCAACACATAACGCAAGCAACAAAAACAAACTTAAAACATTTCTTTAGTGTTCTGTTTCTTTTTTGGTCATTCCCTCATAAGCATGACAACCCCATACAAACATAATCCTCTCCAACTGAATAGCCAATCACCATTCAAAAGACACACAGGAATACCAATCAATAAATCAAGGCGGAGTCAACACCTTTCCTCCAATGGGAAAAGCTTTCCCTCAGCAAATGAAAATGAAGTGACATCAGTTGAATAAAATATTCCCCAAATTCATATCAATAAAAAATGGGCCTTTATTCAAAATTTAAGGTAATATATGCAGTGCTGGATTAAGGTAT
Source organism: Dysdera silvatica (assembly GCA_006491805.2). Taxonomy (NCBI): domain Eukaryota; kingdom Metazoa; phylum Arthropoda; class Arachnida; order Araneae; family Dysderidae; genus Dysdera; species Dysdera silvatica. Next base: position 161,430,946 of record QLNU02014802.1, on the reverse strand, counting down.
TCAGGAGGCCCTGGGCTGACATTTTTGAGGCCCCTATTTGCACTTTTCACAAAAAAAGTGTATTGCAACATCTTGCACCCAGTGTTGATTTTTAAAATTACACTTAATCTCATTTCTGCACCAGCATGAAGGAAAACATTAAATGATAAATTTTTAATATTTATTATTTAAGAACCACAATTTTAAATTACATTAAGAAAAAAAAATGGGTGCCCACTTGAAACATATTAGTGAAATGGACACATGTACAGAATTTTAACTTGCTTTTATGATTATTTTAATGTTTTTAAGTAAAAGTTAACACGGTTTGATACTTGGGTAACACACCTCCTTGAAATCTACACTTTGTACAGTATATACAATAGCTATATTTAAGTATATAGTACAGTACAACAAAAATTAGAAATGAGTACTTATTAAAAGCAAAAGTTCACATGTAATTCAGGACTTTAAGTTTTACAGTATTTAAAATTTCCGTTTCCTTACTTTGAGGTTTGCAAAACATAGTACGACATTGTCGAACGAAATTCTTCAGTAATATCATTCTCTAGTAACATGACGGCAAGATCATTAAGTCTTTGTTGAAGCATTGTCCATCACAATTCATTTTTTATTAAAGCCATTTTTGTAAAATAATGCTCTGTTTGACGGTTATTGGTATTACCAAATATCAAATTATTTTTCAATTTAGTTTTTTGAAATTTTATTTTACTTACGTGAACTTTTGGATTTTTTTTTAACAACAGGCTCCTTTGCAATGACTGTGCAAACTTGTATGACAACTAGGGTGGGGCCCTCTAAACTCTCCAGGGCCCTGGGTTATATCCCATTTAGCCCCTTTCCTTAATTGAGCTATGAATACATGGGCTAAGTTGTTTCCAGAGCTGTAGCCAGGTTAGGGCCAGAGGGGTGTGTGCTCCCCCCTTGGAAATATAGTCATCACCACCACTCAGAAAATATTTTTTTTGAAAGCACATTTTTATAGAATTTAATTTTAAATGTTTGTCTTGCAAGAAATTGTACATACATGATAATGCAAATTGTTCTTTGAAGTTGAAAACATACTCAAAATAGCTTATTGTGGTAGATATTGTAAACATAACTTTTTTACGGATATTTTAGCCCTCATCCACTATATGCTAAGGATGAGGGAAATTATAGAGAGGTATACTAAAATTTATAAGTTTTTAATGCAAAATTTATTTTAAGAAATTTATTTATTAATTTTAAATATATTAGTCTGCTTATATATTTAGTATTATTAAATATATTAATAAAATACATCAAAACATTTACGAATTTTAAGTAGCTTTCTGAGCCCACCTCCCCAGTGACTAGCATATAGCTACAGGCCTGGTTGTTTCAGCAATAAATTTAACTTACATAACAGCAAATTTTTTTCTTTAAATTTATAAATCCAGAAACATTACAGAAAAATATAGTAGCCATTTCTGCTGACAATGTAAATAAAATAAATAATATGGGTGAGATATTGAAAAAGCAAATCATTAAAATCATTTAAACGGATGTTTATAGCATATTTTGAATTTATGTACAAAGGAAATAATACCTAGTGGTAGGGGCCGACAAATTCAAAGTGCCTGAAAAATTTTGCCTGGTGCCTGAATTTTAAAATTCAGTTCTAAAAATATTTTTTTAATATTTCAAGTTCCCTTACAGAAATTTCAGCACTATCGTCAAAATGCCGAAATCACAAATGAAATCGTAGATTGCTTCTTAACATTTACAAAAAAATCTTAAACTTTAAATGTTAAGACCAAAATTCTTACATTAAATAAGTTGCTAGAAAAATCTCTGACTATGAAAGCACGATTTCTAATTTTAGGAAAGCTCCTCAGTATAGTAGCAACAATTGCTGTGTTCACCTCATCATGTGAACGTGGCTAAAGTAGAACAAATGTCATAAAACACAAACTGAAAACCAATCTAGTTGTGAAGAACTCGAGTGACCTGATATCTTTCAATGGGCCTCTAATAAAGGGCTTTGATCTAACCAAATCCATTAATCGTTGGTGAAAAATCAAATAGACACATGCAATGTAATTTTGTAAAGCTGGAAGAGAGCTGACTGATGACCATTTGGGTCAGTGCCTGTTAAAAAATTAATTACTTTTAATCCAATCTTGTACTTTCTGTCTACCCACCCACCCACCTACCTACCTACCTACCTATATATACATACATACATACAGTGATATAGCTCTGAAGAAAGAAGTGCCCTGGAATTGCCTTTTACGGGATCAATTTATCTTTATGTAGTAGGACTGAAAAACAAATGCCTTGGTGTTGTGAGGCCTCCTTGACACCACTGTACGTATATATATATATATACATTGCGTGATGTTAGCTCCTGAGAAAAAGGGCCTAGCTCCTGAATTTTTTTCAGTTTTGTCTACCCTTGCCTAGTGGTATAATAAAAACACAGTTGAAGTGCAAAAATAGTTTAAAAGCGTATATAATGCTCACTGTTTGTATGGAAAAAAAAAAGGCCTAATGCCACAAATTCTGAACGACACAAGTTGGAGTTTCATGTGTGGAAGAGTGTTTAAGAATTTTAAATAATAACTTCCTTAAATACTGGTGAAATGTATTTGGGAGATTTTGACAATCAAGGTGAAATTTTTTTAAGTAACGTTGATTATATTCTGAAGCTTTAAACTTACACAAATAGCTGAAAATAACAACAAAGGGTTTGGATACTCTACAAAGTGATACAGCAACTTTGTCTACAGCTGTAAAAACTTGGCTTCATATTTTAGAAAGTCCCTGCTTAAGGAATTATTTGCCTGAACTTCAAAAATATCTTTCACAAAACATGGAACTACTTCATTGTCTTTTTTTTTTTTTTTATATACATATGACAGACCCAAAATACTTTGATGAGCTATTGGTATCAACAAAAAATGGGCTTCCACTCACATTGCACAAAAAAAAAATCCCGACAAAATTTCCTCTGCAATTTCTTTGACTTCCCTCTGTGGATTTAGCCTAACTTCAGTTGCAGGGAAAATAACGTTACATTTGTGAGACATTTAGCGATACCCGTATCCAGACGGGGGATCTTAGGGACCGGCCCCCGAAACTAAATTTTTAATGGGACTTGGCTACGGCCTTGCATGCTGTGACTGTATCGATACATGCTGAAAAAAATTTTAACCCACCCAAAAATTAAATCCTGGCTACGGTCTTGCGTTTAGCTATTTGATATAGAAGTTAAGGCAGTTTCCTCTACCTGATTTTTACCCAAGTTTGACCAGAAAAGCTGATATATTACAGGGTACTATTAAAAGATATATTACAGGGGCACAGCCACGATTTTCTATTTGCTGGGGATGCTTGTGCTGTCAGATGGGTGAATCATACTTTTCTTTAAGTTCGATTATCACACATGAAAACCACTAAAAACACATACATATAAAAAAAACATGTAGAGTGCATGAAACACTTACCCTGGATTTTTCTTAAAATGTTATGAGAAATTCCTACGTTATTGAGAAGCACGAACATTTTTCGTTTGTTGGGGAAATTGAAAAATTGGAGGTCTGAAAAGCACTTCAACAAACCTCTGAGGGGAAGGGGGGGGCTCTATACAGTTCAGCCCCCTTGCATGTACATCTGATATATTATCAGAGTACACAATATTGGTTATCTGAGATGGGATAGACAATTTAATGTAATGCTTGTACACAGCCAGAGGAAGATCAAATGGTGTGTGTGTCTGTGGGGGGGAGGAGGGGTGTGAATAGTCCCAACTTCTCACCTTTCCCGTATCCACCACTGTATACAGCCAAACTTTTTGCGAATAAAACCCAGCCAATTGAGCTCAAAGCTCATGGTTATAACCACCAGGATGAGATGACACATGTGTATAAATAAATACCCAAGTTATATAAAATGAAAAATGAAATATATAAATGAAAAATTAACAAATTAGTATTCAAATTAAGCTATACTAACTAAAATAATTACTTACCTTGTAGCTGCACCTTGAGCAATTGGCCGGCGTCTCACACTTACGCTATTATAAGCCCCTGCTACTAAGCTTCCATTTGGTTCTCCACTAACCTCCTGGTATTGTTCGATAACTGGCGGATCGTCGATGCTATTCCGCTGAAACTCTTCAGACACAAAATTCTGGAACAGGAACTCTCCTCCCTGTTGCACTTCTTCCATGGGTGGGGTATAGAGTGGGATCGCTAAGGGCAGTGATAATGGAAGGCGATTTCTGTGAGAATTTTGTTCAGCATTTCCATTTGCGGAAGCACTGTGATTGTTGTTGGAATCTTCCGTAGAAGTGGGATGGACACCTCTTGCCATCAGGATTGTAGTTTCATTCACAATTTAATATCTAAGTCCTAGTAGAACTGTAGGGAAAAAGTCAAATAAGAAAATTGCTAAAAATGAAAACAAATAAAATTGTTAAAAATGAAAATAAATAAAATTGTTAAAAATAAAATCAAATAAAATTGTTAAAAATAAAATCAAATAAAATTGTTAAAAATGAAAACAAATAAAATTGTCAAAAATGAAAATAAATAAAATTGTCAAAAATCAAGACAAATAAAATTGTTAAAAATCAAAACAAATAAAATGTTGCGTAATTACTTAAAATAAATAATGGCATAAATATCTAAAACAAATAATTACAATGACAAATAAATAATTACATGTCTACAATAAATAACTAGATAAATAATTACCTAAATATTTAAATAAAACTTTCAGAGAATTATAAAAAAAAAAAATCATAATACATAATAACGTGAAAATTAAGTAAATGAAATAAAATTTCAAAAAATCAAATATTTTTTGAGAAATTACTAAAACAAAACTAATTATTAGCAAAACTGAAATTTTCATGCATTTTATAAATATAATTATATTCAATTATTGCTCGAAATCGATGTATAATTGTTGGGATATAGGGTTTATAAAAATAAAATTCCTTGGTATAGCTAGGCTGGAGGTAGTTGTGGTGTGGGAGAGGGGGCACAGTTCCCCACCCCAATAATCTCCTCATAGCATTTATTTGTAATTTTCGATTTTGTAGGAGAAAGTTAAAAAAGGGGAGGAGGCAAAGTCACCCCTATTTACGCCAATGATCGCAATGGATTATATAAAAGTTAATTTAACTTACGTTTTGTAAACACAAAAACAATCGAAATGATAGTTCAAATGTCCGATGAATCCAAATACGATCAACTAAATATTGACACAGCTAACGTCCCCATCTAACGTGAAAAACCATGTTGGATCGTATGCAAAACATGTTACTCCAAAAAACCATGTTGGATCGTATACAAAACACGTTGCAACACGTTATGAAATTGACGCAACAGTGAATCACTCGGATCAACAACAAAGAGCCATCGCATTTCGATTTTACTGTTGTTGCAAGATTTAACGATGTAAAAATTTAGCGTGGATCACTTTATGGAAGCTTTAATATTATAAAATCAGCGGCCGATGCAATGTTGGGATGTACAAAACAATATAAAACACTCACCGTAAAAGGCGATCTCTTTCGCGTGAAGAAGTACTATTCCTTTAAATGGGTATGAAAATATCGTTTGTTGTCTTCTAATAAATAATTTTTACGCAAACTGGCTATAAAATATAGCTAATAAAGATTTTAGGGGCTTTCGCACATTAATAACACAACGCTCACATTAGACACAGCTGATACATAAACTGTCGCATCTAATCTGTCACAAAAACTTGATGTAATAACCAGCAAGCATTTACAGCTGTGAAAAAACTTGTTTTTAACAATAGAAACAAATGCGGTACTGCAGGCGCCATCTATTGGTTGAAAAATAAAATATACAGAATTGAGTATTTTTTGGTATATTTGTTCATTTTGGTCAGATATGTCAGAATGAGGGGTGCGAGTTTGAAGAAAAAACGATGGGTTTGTGGGGTATCGAGTAACCCGCATATCAAGTCAGTTGATTGGAGACGGGTGAAACATAAATAATAACAATTAATATATTTTATATACCATATTTTTCACTCAAAATTATATATTCTTCATTTATCAATAACGTTTTTTTGGAAGGGCTCGTTCGAAGGGAGCCGACCCCTTAGAGTTGGCACCTTGGCTTTCCTAATTTTATTTTTAAAAGTGCAAATGAATTTATTAAATTAAACACAAAAATTTTAGGCTTAAAACACTTGTAATCCTAATCAAGGATGTAGTAATCATTTAATTGGGGGGGGGGACTAAAAATCTTTTACAAAATAACGACTAAAGATGCGTCACCTTTATTGTAAAGAAGAAATAAAAATAGATCAGCAGGAAAGAGGATCATAGGAAAGAGAGAAAGGTTCAGAGGCGCAAGCCCCCCATTTGGATATCAAAACACATTATTTTTTCGAAAACCGTATCTTTTTTGAAGCCACTTAGGCCCCCCCCCCATGAGTTTTGAACTGCTACGCTACTGAAGTATATCATACAAAAATGAATGAGAAAATGACAATTTTTCCTCCAGACATTATTGTAAACTTTTACTCGTAGTTTTACCATCAAAATTTAATTCTTCTGGGACGTTCTCTCTCTCTCAAACACCCACAAACATATATTTTTTTTTCTTTTTAAAGTATTCTTAAATTAATAGTCTAAAAAACGAGACCTTGAGGTCAGAATTTTGTTAATTCAAAGTTTGAGGGTTTTTTTGGTCCCCCCCTTTTTACAAATTTGATAAGCAAGTACATATACGTACTTCAGCGGTCCTATTATAAATTTTGATCTGAGGAGGGGATTAGCCCCTAAGAACCCCCCTTTGGATACGAGCATGATCCTAATAACATCACTAGGCCAGTAGCTAAACGCTTATTAAAGGGGAGGGGGCACTTAAAGCCATGGGGGCCTGTGAAACTACAGGGGATTAAAATTGTAAATATTTTGCTTTTATTTTTTATTAATATATTTACTGATACCAAATATATAAGGAGAGTAATATATTTAACGTTAATGAATAAATTTCTTAAAGTAAATTTTGCATTGAAAACTTATAAATTTTAGTACACATCTCTATAATTTCTCTTATCCTTATTATAACATAAATGAAGATCCAAACCTATGTAAAAAACATTATGTACACAAGATCTACCGTAGAAAGCTATTTTGAATACATTTTTAACGTCAAAGAACAATTTCCATTGTCATGTACAATTTAATACAAAACAAAAAATTTAAAATAAAAGTCTGCAATATTTTATTTTGAGAAAAGATATCTTCCAAGGGGGCTCAGCCCCCCTATAACCTTAGCCTGGCTACGGCGCTAACCATCAGGTTAAAAAATACACAGTATTCGGTATATAAGCATGCATATAAAAAATACAGTAGCACAGACGGGAAATTTTTTTCATTATGGTCGATGATGTGGTAATAATTATAATATAATAATAATATAATAAATTGCTTTTTATGTATGAAATATTATTGCCCTTCACAGGGTTAGCGCAATTTCTAAATGGTCAGCACACAGAGCCACTGGGGCCTATTTTTTTGGAAATTGCTCACAAAAAAAAAAAAGAATGATTTCATGGTGCTTGGTGGAAGCGAACCCAGGACCTCCTGGTAGCTGACCATGGACTCTTCCAGCTGAGCTACATGCGACCTGTCATCCTCCTCTGTACTCACAGAGTGGAGGAAAGGGTGCTGGAAATGAAACGGTGAAAAATCATCCTATCTTCGTTATAGTGGCTTGGTAACCCCTAGGCTAGTGTGTGGCGGCGAACCTTTTCATGGGCGCTTGCCAAACATTTACAAATTATATTTATGGTGTTGCTGATGTTTGTATTATTATTAGTTGTTTCCGAACAGCTTGTAGTGAAGGATAACAATAGAAAATTTATTATTGCAGAATTTTATTACGAAAAATTTAAAAATCAGCATCAATTTCATAAAGATGCGATGTATAACATGGCATTCACATTGCTGTACCAAGTATTTAAAATTTTGCTGTTGCACATTGGATGCTAGATGCTTATATCTAGTTCACATTTTATCACTTTTACTGAAACGTAGGTTGAACGACATTCGACGTCATTTCTGTGTCAGTAGCTAGACAATTTGTTGGTGGGTGGGGTGGGGTGGGCTCTTGAAACTTACAGGAGGAGCTCTGAAAGCTACAGGGGCTTAAAATTCGTGAATATTTTGATGTATTATATTAATAAACTCATGTTTGTAAAAATTGCAACACCATGAAGGAATCACTTGATTGAGCTGAAACTTTCAGGAAATGCAAATTAGGGTATGCTATTCAAATGATTAGAATTTCAGAGTCATCGCGCATGCGTGGGCTGAGCAGCGCCCTCTGAACTGCTGATGGATCCGTATAAATAGAGGGCTGTAGCGGGGCGTGTATGGCTATCTGCTAGTGGTAAACGTTACATGAGACGTCACTATGCCTCTACGACGAAAGAGGGCGACATTTCAGCAAGTTACGGAGTTTGAACGGGGACGAATGATCGGCCTTCGTGAAGGAGGGTTTTCTTATCGTGCAATAGCAGCTCGTATGGGGCGTAACAGCAGCACAGTGATGCGAGTGTGGAAGCAGTGGGTTCAAGAGAACCAGACAACTCGGAAATCCGGGAGTGGACGCCGAAAGGTGACGTCAGCACGGGATGATAGACACCTGGTCCGCATGGCGGTGACGGACCGTTTTGCTTCATCTGGACAGTTGGCAGAACGTTGGTGCACTGCTACAGGTGTATCATTGTGTGCTTCATCAATTCGTCGGCGTCTACTGCACCGTGGACTGCGTGCAAGAGTTCCTTTATACAGGATCCTCCTGACGCAAAACCATCGACACTTGCGGCTACAATGGGCTCATGGACATAGAGACTGGCGTGCTGATTGGCAACAAGTGGTGTTTTCTGATGAATCCCACTTTAATTTGGGGTACAGCCAGGGCTCGATTAAGAAATATGGGGGTCTGAAAACATATAAAAAATAAGTAACATATGCTCATTCTAAAACATCTCAAATCTGTAGTAAACTATCTAAAATAGCCCAAAAAAAGTAAGCTTTTACCTAAAAATTTTCTAGATACTTATCAAAATGAGCAACCAAAACTCAACTTTAAAAAAAATCACAATTTGGGATCCCTCTTCCAACTGGGGGTTCTAGGCCCGGGCGTTGCGGGCCTAGTCGGTAATCAAGTCCTGGGTACTTCGATGGCCGCATCCGTGTTAGACGCTATACCGGTGAACGCCACCTTCCGGAGTGCGTTATCCAACGTCATAGTGGACGAACCCCTAGCGTTATGGTCTGGGGTGCGATTGCGTATCATGGACGATCTCAGCTGCTACGAATTGTGGGTAATCTTAACAGCAACCGGTACATCAATGAAGTTCTGGAGCCCGAAGTTGTTCCCTTCCTTCAAGGCATTCCCGGAGCTGTATTTCAACAGGACAATGCCCGCCCACATATTGCCAGGAATGTTCAAGACTTCTTTTCATCACAACAGATACAGCTTCTTCCTTGGCCTGCCTATTCGCCGGATATGTCGCCGATTGAACATGTGTGGGATTTCGTTGGTCGGCGTCTCGCTCATGATCCTCGTCCCATAGCTACTACAGATGAACTTTGGGGTTGCATACAAGCAATCTGGAATGCTCTTCCTCAGGCACACATTCAACATCTGTTTGATTCCATGCCACGTCGTATAGCATCATTTATTAGGATATTTTTTCCTGCTGCGTTTAGATGTATTTAATATAATAAAAATTTCAAAAAAGAAAAACTAAAAAGTTTTGAGCTGGGTCCTCTTGGCATTTGTCCCCGCCTTTTTCCATGGGCCTGCCCTTTGAGCCAAAATTGAGAAAAAATTACTAATGACAAATTTCAACAATATACAAGTACTGTAATTTGAACATATAGGGTAATTGCTGAAAATGTATATGATGAAAATATAATAAATGAAGAAAATGTAATTTGATCATAAACCCCTATTGACTGTTCTCCATTTTTTAATGAAGTAAAAGCTTTTCTAGCTTTTTTTTTTCCTGCTAATGTACTGATAATTGAAGAAAAGTTGAGCTTTCGTGCTACATCATAATTTATGTTGAGCATAGCCAGTCCATTCAATCTCTCTTGACCCATCATTTAGCGGTGAACATTTAACTTGTTTTTAACTTGTTTGAGCACATTAAATGTTTTTTTTTATATTTAAAGGTACTGACAATGGAAAGGTCAGAAAAATCAGCAATGCAAGAGTTTTATCGGGGAATATTTTTTAAAGCAAAATTCGAGGCTCTCTGATAAAGCGAGACCCTGGCCAAATGGCCCCGCTGGCACCTTCTCGGAGGCCATTACATTTGACATTAAGTTACAGTCACTACCGATTCCAAACATCTTACTATAAGTTATATATGATACGCTTGACACAACACTTCATGTCATGCGTAATGGAATGTTTGACATGCTAAGTAATGGTACTTATGTACAGGGCGATTATAATAGAAGTTTCACTTTGAAACCCAAATAAAATGAATACAAACGGACCCAAAGTTACCCAACTTGGAAATATTGTAATGGAGGTCATAAGATTTTATATCCTGAAAAAAAAAGTTACCGCCAGGGGTAAAATCACGGTTTATTCCTGGTATTTACATCATAACACATTTTCCTAATAGCAGACATGACATTACATGTTCAATACAAGTATGCTGTTTACCATTTCCTGAAACCAAGATTATTTATTATAAAGGTTATGAATCTGTCGATGGATCATAGTTTTCAGCTCTAGAAAGTTTCTGTTACCACGAAAAAAATGTGATTTTGAGATAACTCCATAGCCAAAAGTTACATGGATTAAAGTCTGGTGAAGGAGATGGCCATAGAACGGAAACGTGTGTCGAACAACAACCCTGTCTTCCATAAGATGTTGCCTAAGTAACCGTTTCACACATCTACCAATATGAGGCAGAGCACCCTTTTAAATAAAAATTTTGCTGCCTAAGACGTCACGCTGTTGAAGATCGGGTACTATGAAACTTCTTAACATAGATTTATAGGCGAACGGCAGTTTACGTAGTACGTGATGGGTCCTACCATATATTGCTCTTCAAAGAAGAATGGTCCAATTATGACAATGGGGTGTTCATAAAGTCGAAACACTACTCCTGATCACAGCATACAGTGACATTTCTCGTTGTTGGTGACTTTTTGAATTTTTTTTTTTCGGAATATGAAATCCCATGACCTCCTTTAAAATATTTTCAAGTTTGGTAACCTTTAGTGCAGTAGTTGTCCTTTTTTTATAGAGGTTTTAAAGAGAAATTTTAATTATAATCAACCTCTATTTGTCTACTTTCCAATCTTTATGTCAAAGATCGTTTTGGACTTTCACGAGATATGAAGCTTTGTAATACAAAACTAAAAAGAAATGAAAAGAATATGTAATACTTTGACAAGAAAAATTAATGTTGGTTTTCTTACTTGTAACGTAAATTACATGTTCGAAACTTTCATAATAATTCGTCAATATCACATAAGATTTAACAGTTTTATCAGCGGCGTAGCGCAAAATCTGGGGCCCCCGCAAAAAAACATTTGGGACCCCCCATTTCAAAAATCAATCGAGACCCATATGGAAAATTGAAAAAATGTTACCTACATTTTCTTATCATCAATGTGGAATTTTCTAGGAGGTGCAAAAACGCTTTCTTTATGAGAAAAATGTATCACAGTTTTTTGTTCATTTTCAGTTTATTTTAAAGAAAAAAAGTCTGATTCTTTGGATAGTTCTCAATAAAATCCGGGGTTCAGCCTAAAAAAAGTTTTTTTCTGCCAACATTTTTATCCGTAAAATCCTCTACTAAAGCATCTATATCTAATTGTCGAACGCGATCACTTTCGATAGATATAACGCTTTGAGTCGATAGTTTTTCTTGCGACATAGAATTTCATAGATAGTTCTTTATCAGTTTTAATTTGGAAAGCGATATTTCAGCACCCGTAACAGTGACTGGAAGAGTTAGAAATTTTTTAACTGCGGTGGAAACATCTGGAACGTTGGACGGTAGAAAATTATTTTTAATTAATAAAAGTTCAACTAAATCTTTCACTGATCCATTTTTTATTTCGGATATGCTTTTCCAAAGAACGTTTCTTACAAGTAGTAGTTGTTGAGGAAATTACGAAGAAAGATCAGTAGAAAATTTCTCAGTAAGTAATTTAGCGGAAACATACAACTTATCATCATTTTTATGATTGAGATTGTGAGGAAATATACATTCAAATTTGCGCACCGTCTCCTTCATGCTCAAGAATCTGTTGTTTATTTGGGCCAGAATAAGATCGACATTTGTGTAAAACGCGTTGACTTTAAAAGACTGCTTAGGATCACTTAGGCGTTGGTCTTTACTAAGCTCATCAAAAATTTTTTTCGTCCGAAGTTTTCGTTTTTTAAAATTCGCTTTCAGTTTCTCACGAGTTAGCCATTGCCTTGGTGACGTCTTTAATTTCATGGAAACTATTTCTATAATTTTTTAAATTCTCTAATGATTCTTTGAGCATTTTAGTAGCTTTACACAAATTTTTATCAGGGGACTGAAGAAGTTTTGACAGTAAATTGGTCGTTTCAAATATTTTTGATTGTATTACGGTGTGCAAAATGAATTTATATCTTTCCATATATTTTTTTTAGGTCACTAGCATCATTTCGTTCTTCCAACTTTTTAGATGTTATTGTCAAATAACTTAACGCCTTCATAATATCTTTGTGTCGGAAGCGGATGGCAAAAACGGCATCATGTCTTGACGACCAGCGTGTAGGACACAACTTTTTTTTTAGTGTAGGTACATCTCGTTTACCTTTTTCACAGTTTTGTAAGTTCCCATCTTTTAATACTTTGGCTAAAAAAAAACTCTATAATCTTTGAACGTGATCATAAAATAAACTTACTTCAGGTATTTTAATAGCGTTGTTTAGAACCAGATTCAAATTGCGGGCTGCACAGTGAAGATATGTTGTATTTTCTTCAATTTCTCGAATTCGCCTTTGTACTACCCCAGAATAAACGCCACTCATTGCAGTTGCACCATCAAATCCTTGGCCACGGCATTTATTTAATTAAGGAAATGCCCTTACTTTCAATGGCATTAATTATTTCCGTAGCTAAGTCGTCAGAAATACGAATAAAGCCAAGAAAACGTTCGTTAATTTTCAACTCTGTTGGTGATCCATTGTCATCTACATTTATGGTAACGTACCTGAATATCTGACTAAGCTGGTCTTGTTGTGAAACATCTTGAGTTGTGTCAAATATGATGGAATAAAAGGAGCCATGAATTTTTGAAATAATCTCATTTTGCATTCTTGAAGAAAGCAAGTCAATTAATTCGTTCTGTATTTGAGGACTTAAATACGTAATTTTGTTTTTCCCAGTATTTTTCATTAAACAATTTAAACAGACTTGCATCGTATTTTGCCAACAGTTCTATTACATCTAAAAAGTCCCCCCCCTACGTGACTGGCCTATATGTTCACCGTGTCCTGGAAATGCCAGATCTGATGTGGCCAAAATAAGAGTGACATCAACAATGCGTTTTAAAATTTCTTTCCAGAAATTAATTTCTTGTTTCAAATTACTATCTAAAAGTGTATCGATTGCAGAGTCTTTTTTCCACAAAGCATATGTTACGTATGCTTGCAAATGGCACTAAGAAATTTCACGCTCTTTAATTTTCTTTGACAATCCCTGCCAATTACTCACCCCGTTAACCCATGCTGAAGTATAATGAATTGCCATTCTATCAGCAAAAAACCAGCAAGGTTCACAATAAGCGGAATTTAACTTTGGCGAATAGCACAACCATATGCGAGAAATTTGTTACTGACCAGCTCTTATTTTTATGATAAAAAGGAATGAGAAAAGCATCTACTTTTCTCATCGCGGGGAAAAGAACTCCCAGGCCTACACGGCGGACCATATAAAATTATACTTCTTTTCAAATCCGCATCGATAATATCAGCAGGATAATATCCATGATCAGTAGGATTAGTCACATTTGAACAAAATGCAATTACTTGTTGAGACGATGCACCTGCGACATCAGTATCCAAAAAGTTTTCTATTTCACAAGTAGGGTCTACATGAGAAACACTTTCGGAGGCACATGCATTTAGTTGACTGTTTTCATGTAGTTTTGGACAATCCGGGTGGGGGCCATTTTTGTTTTCGCACATTGTAGCATTTTTAACCTCTAGGGATTGACTTATAAAATACGAAGAAACTTTTGGCAATTTTTTCGTCATTTCTTCGACGGCTTTCTTCTTCTTTTTTTCTTTTTTCGGCACTGGTATTATATGTTCTTTTCCTTAAAGATGACATGCTGTATGAGGGCACAAAATTTTAATAAGTATAATAAAAAAAAAGAATGAACTTTGAAGACCAACACGTGAAAGCCAACAATGATCGAAAAAGCATATGCAGAACCATATTCCTTATTAATTTTCAGAGTGTGATAAGTAACAAAAATACGTTAAATGTAAAGACGTTTGAAAGGTATTCAAAACTTCAAACGACGAGCAAATGGCTTTACACGCACTAATTATTGTAATACTAATCATATGTTGGTATAGGAAAGTCAAAGTAATCGATAGGGCAAAATATGTTAAGCTTAGCTGAAGTTGTCGCTAATTAAGAAAGGGCATCTGGCATATTGTATTATAAACAATTACAGCACCTGCTGCAAGTAACTCGATGTTGAAAATTCTTTTCTCAAGTCTTGTGACGTGTCTGCGGATATACGAGCTCATTAATTTATAAATGGGATAAATAAGAATTCGTACTCTCTCTTTGAAATAATAAGAACTAAAAGAATTGCTTGCATTAAAGCAATAGATAAGAAATATTTGCATCTTACTAATATAAGAAAGGATTTGATAATTTTAATTTTTTTACGAAATATTTTTTTCCAATTTCAATGGAAAAAAATATAGGATCATTTCTTTAAAATTCCTTTTTTTTAAAGTAATATATGTACATTTATTAGGCGAATGAGGGCCACTGAACTTGCGGGGCCTGAGAAAGTTATCGCTACATCCCTGTTAATTAATTCTGTTAGAAAGTCCCCCTATTAATTCTGTTAAAAAGTAGAAATGGAAATAATGCACAAAATTGGTTTAAAAAGCAAATGTAATTTTTGTATATTAGTTCAGCAATAGATGGCGCTCCATTAGGACTTGGCACATGCACTTTATAAGGCAAAAACATAAAACTAGCTAGTTAATTTTTTAAATTACTGAATAGTTCACAATTGTTTCTAATGTAAGAATAGTTGTCTTTCTCAGAATTCGAGGTAGATTTGAATGACGTCACCGTCACAAATACCACATAAATAGGGCACTGTGCCGCCATCTATATTCACAAACTGGAAGTAATGTTTCTCGGAAACAAATAACTTTTTATATATATTGATCGGGAAACTATTATCATATAGTTTATTAACAAACAAATTACCGTTGATAAAAATATAATACGCTTGAAAATTGTTCAAGTCCGAAGGAGAATTGACGTTGGCGACAGGGTGACCAACCTTCGCCTGTGAATTTACAGGAGACTTAAATCGCGGTGAGCACCAAATTAAGGGAGACGACATTTTTTATTTTTCAAGCAGTCAATATGGTAAACGGTCATGAAATTGATAATATTAAACAAAGCAATTAATATTTTATATAATATTGTCATGTCACATGTAACGTAGCTGGAAAAAATGCTAATTAATGTGACATATGTTTCTTTTAATTCACAATCTTCATGTAGAAAATTGTTCTGGATTGGATGTAAAAATAAGAAACAATAAGAATATAAAATTTAAAAGATAAATGAATATACAGGGTGATCATTTAAAAACGTCCCACCTTAATAATTTTGGTTCTAACGTAGACAAATTTTAAGTAAAAATACGTCAATTTTTATTTTTAGGGGGAAACCCAAAATTAGTACAAAAATTTTTTTTTGTTTAACCCCTCGACACCCAGGATCCCCAACTTTGAATTTTCCAATGGCACCTTCGACCTAGTGATTTTAAACGGTATAAAAAATAAAAAAATTCTGCGAAAAAAAATTAAATTGGTTCATGTATTCGGGAGAAATAGCTAAAAATAAAATCGTTATTTTGATCCTTTCAAATAACACTACAGAGCGGGCGTTTTGACCATCTTTGGATATAAACTGATTTACACGCTGTTTGCGCAGAAAACGCAGGTTATTTTTGTGTGTTGGTCATGCGCAGTGATATTAGTAGGAGGAGCGTTCGTTATTTCTATCGAGATATCAGCGCGAAGAACGCAAAAGAACGATTTTATTTTTAGCTCTTTCTTCCGAATGCATGAACCAATTTTTTTTTTTTTCCCGCAGAATTTTTTATTTTTTACGCCGTTTAAAGTGATATATCACAAGATAGGGGGTGCCAT
>QLNU02014802.1:161390717-161407045 GCA_006491805.2 Dysdera silvatica | reverse complement strand
GCGCAGGGCCGTCAACTTAACAACTAAGCTACCGATTGGTTTGCCGAGGATGTCGTATTTTAAGCTCATTTTTATAGGATGCAAAATCTTTAAATCTTCAAAAATTCATACCTCCGGAAATAAGCTTCATTGGTACGATTGCCGAGACACTTATTTCGGTTCTACTTTCATCAAAATCTGCGGCTCACTCACCGTGGGTTCCCCTTATAAGTGTAGCAAGCCATTTCGGTTGAGGAAGTTCGGATAAATGGCGTTCTACCGTACTTGAAAGAAAATAATTACATTTGTACTCCAGAGTAAGGGATGACCTGCAAGCAGTGGAGTAGGAAGGGGGTGCTCACGTATCAAGACCCCACTGACTATCAAAACGCACTATTTTCTCTAAGGCCGCATCAAATGACCTTCTTTAAAGGTATTTGAGCTCCCCCCAGAATTTTTTAATTTATATGCAAGAATGAAAGTAATTTACAATGTCGCTAATAAAACTCAACATTGAGAAATGGAGTTTTCTCTTTTATTCCATATTTTAAGAAATTCCAAGTGGACTACAACCGTCAGTATGAAACTTGTATTAATCATATAGAGAGAAGAATAGGGAGAGAGTGTTCATATAGTGCTCATGGAACAGTAATATAGATTATGACCATATCTGATAGCCAGTAGCGCAGCAATTTTAAACTTATGGAGGGGCTAAAGTGGTAAAGAAGATTATGTGATGCAGCCTTAGAGAAAATAATGTGTTTTGATATCCAATGGGGGGGGGGCTGGAGCCTCCTGAACCCCCTTTCTTACGCCACTGACGGCAGTTATATCACTCTAATATATCCCACCCTGTTTAGCAGATCGTTAATCCGTTCTTGAGGATTTTGACCTTTTGCATAATATTCTATTCAATTACACCCCTTTCTCCATTCTACAAAGTATGCATGGCTTTGCAAACTACACTTTAACTAACTGGTTTGGGGAAGTATTGTCCTCTGCTGTCCTTACGCTATGATCTTTCAACCGAGTAACTATTCGTTGATTGTAACCACTGGAATAGTTTAGTGAGAGCAACCAATTGAAATGCTCAGTGACCAACGAACCTGGATAACAAACAAGCAGTCAACACAATTAATACTCGTATACGAATAAACTGATTTGGTAATCAGTTTCTCTGTACTTAAATGCACTTCTCTACTTATGCACACTTCATAGGATTTCAACACGTTCAGAAAGTGACGCGTAAATTAACCTCCGCCAACTTGATTTATTCGTCTTTGTATCAAGACCCCACTTAAAGAAAAGACGGGGAAATGTCTCTCCTTCCTTTTTTGATTCTTTATCCTTCATTTTCCCTCCGAAATGTGATGCCATGTGAGTTTCTGCAGCTTTGAAGGAACTTTGGCATTTCCTCCCTAATCGTGTTGTTGACACGAGATGGACGAGGAACTAGCTTGACTCCGCCTATGTCTTGTCCCTTCCCTTGAAGAGCGGCGCAGAGGCATCTCACATCCCCTTCATCTTCAGAATATTACACACGTTTTAATACAGATATTTGCGTTTCCTACACGGACGCAATATTTTTAATCGATGCCGAACATAGCATCACATTGACAAGATACACAAGTTTAATATCTTGACGCTGATTCCTGTCAAATTGCAGCTCATATTTCCCTCCAAGCGGAGTTTGGAAAATCAATAAAACTGGAACCGTTCTTTTCCATTTTAGAAAAGAGGTTAGATTTCGGCCTAATCTAGGAATCTTGATGCAATTTTTACAGAAAAGATTACTCACTACTATCATGCGACTAAAGAAAATAATAATTGTATTGTCCACACAATACAATTAATATATATTAAAAAAATAATAAATGACATTTTGTATTGCCCACACAATACAGTCATTATTTCAGAAATTTATTTATTATTATTATTATATTGTACTGCTGGCGCACAATAAAATAATTGTGAGGGCATTTCAGTTATTATGAGAAACAAATTATTTGGAAAGTAATATAATTATTTTGAAAGTAATAGAATCATTTTGAAAAATAGTATTATTGTGAAGGAAAACTATCGTTGCGAGAAATAGTATCATTGTGAAGAAGCAAGTATTGTTGTGAGAAATACTATCATTGTGAAAGCACTATAATTATTGTAAAAGCAATACAATTACTGTACAAGAAATATGCTCATTTATTAATTTTTCTTATTTATTTACAGGGACGTAACCAGGTTGGGGATAAACGGCGTTGAGCCCCCCCCCCACCCCGGAAAATATTTTTTCTCGAAATAAATTATTGCAAAATTTTATTTTAAATGTTTCGTTTTGTAAAAAATTGTACACGACAATATATTGAAAACTGTTCTTTGACGTTAAAAATGTGTTCGAAATAGGTTTCAACGGCAGATATTGGGTACGTCATGTTTTTTTCTACAAAGGTTTGGGTCTTCATCTGCTTTATAGCAAGGATAAGGGAAATTATAACTTTATCATACTTCTATAAATGTTCAATGCAAACTTTATTTTAAGAAATTTATTAGTATGCTTAGATAGTAGGATGAAATCTATTAATAAAATACATCCATTGGCGTACGCAGAAAGTTTATAAGAGGGGGTTATAGGCTCAATGAGGGGTTACAGAGCTACAACTCATATATTCCTATGTTAAATTTACAAAATTTCATTGCAATGAGGTTACAACCCCATCAACACCCTCCCTGCGTACCCTAGTGAATACATCAGAACAGTAAAAAATTCTGTGCCCCTGTAGATTTTTGAGCACCCCCCCACTGAAACTTTCAGAGCTTCCCTTGTAGAAAGCGTTTAGCTAGGGCTGTGTTTATTTACCTTTGTATATGCCTTTTTATGCGTTTGTTGTTGTTGACTATTATTATTATATATCACCCCACTGGAAGCTTTTGGAACTATTTTTCACTATATCCCCCATCCTGTTAAGTGTATATTTATGGGATTCTATTCCATTACGTTTATTTGTTGAAACCATTAGTGAAACTGTAATTGTGATATGCCGGTATTCAGCTAGCCATTAACCATGGTCGCCGATGGCATGAAACATTGGGGGTGTCAATATACCAGTAGAAGGCATTTTGTTTGAAATTGGAGGGGGATATGGAACCCTAATACCAACATTGGGGGGACGGTTTCCCCTCCTAACGGCGCCCGTGTCATTATCCCTAGAAAATGCCAATAATATGTAAACAATCTTTGCTCTCCTACATATCCGTATCCAGGGGGCGTCTTAGGGACCGGCCCCCCCTCGAAATTACATTTTTAATGGGACTTTGCATGATGTGATTGTATCAATACATTACACATACTGTAAAAATTTGTGACCCCCCGATATTAAATTCTGGTTACGCTCTTGTTCTCCCACGCTAACTGGAAAGAAATGAGGCATAAAGGGGGTTGCAGTTTTGGATTCAACATTGTATTAACTTATTTTTTAATGCATGTTATTGTATTGGCGCAGTATAGCCCAGATGCTCTTGCGCCATAAAAAAGCCAAACAATCAATCAATGTTTCTTTCACTTGCTTCCACATTTATAAGAATTCTTTAGTCTTAAACGGCGATAACAGATGGCGCAAGATTTCCCTATTCCAGTTTTAATACCCAGTTAAGCTTAAATGGGGATCTGCGTGTAAGTTTTAAATTTAGCTATATTTATTTTAAAATTGTTAAAAATTGACATCGCTGACTTTTATTGGGAGTCATATTTGTTAAAAGTTGTTTCAAACTAACAATTTCTTCCTAAAATATAACCTTACTGCAGGGCCGTGCTTAGGGGGTGCGAGCTGGGCAGCTGCCCGGGGCCACTAAAATTTAGGGCTGCCGAAAAAGTGTAGTGTAAGTACCAAGAAATCAGTTTTTAGCAACCCCATATACTTTCAACAGAGTATTTGGTTAATTCACCTTTTGCGTGTTACGTCATACTTCCCATAATGCAACCTCTAAATGGTGGTCAGAATAAATACGTGTTGTGTTATTAGTCAAAATTGTCAATTTAGTCAAAATGAATACATGTGTTATTAGTCAAATGCGTTATCATCAGTAGATTACGTAGGTTATCGTATTTATTGTGGTGGCCATATGACCACTGCAGAGACCCCTGGTTTCTGACACTTGGCTGCACAAAAGGCTAGAAAAAATACTGTGAGTTCTAATAGCATAATAGCTTTATTCATTGAATTAGCACTTCATTCACTCGTCATAATTATAATAATTAAAGTAATAATAAATTATAATGATTTGTATTTTAATTAATTTTTATCTCCTATTTTTAATTTAACTAAATTATCTTTTTTCTATCTTTAACGACAGGGTTTGACCAGTGAAGAACTCCATTTTGCAATGCTAAACACTGGTCAATTTTTTTATCTTTGTGTTTTGCCAAATATTTTTAAGGGCCGCTAAAACCTGCGTTGCCCAGGGCCGCTAACCCTGTAAGCACGGCCCTGCTTACCGAAAGTATCCCTGTTTGGTTAAACAACAGCCAAAGGAGAAATGAAAAATTTGTTCAAACAAAAATTATAGAAGACTTTAACTATGAGGAGTTCATTTATTTTCATAGATTCTACGAATCTAAATTCATTTAAAGGAATTACTGAATACCAACGTCGAGTTTTCAAAATTATTTGGGAGGGGCCTCGGACCTCACGGGACTACATGACTCTACACTTATTATGCTTTTCAGGGTTAACATATAAAGCAACCGGGCATGTTTTCGCAAATTTTTGTGGGGAATTGAGATGACTAACGATTTTTAACACCTACACCAATGGGCGCCGTTAGCGGGGGGGGGGCAGAGGGATCCGTCCCCCCTCAATGTTGGGATTAGCGTTCCATGTCCCCCCAATTTCAAACAAAAATTTTATAACGGGTAACGCCGTTCAAAACTATAATTATGTTTTTTTAATCTAAGGAATGCGGTTATATTTTTCGGCGTAGTGTATTTAGTGCGAAATAAAAAAAATGCACTTTGTCATTTATTTGATGTAATTATACCTTTCGTTGGATTGTATTCTATAGCTCTCTTTTCTGCATTCCAGCGTTTTCATTGACATGTTATTATTTTCAACTGTCAAACGGAATGTTTTTAATAACGTTACAACTATACTTTCTCTATTTTAATTTTGCAAGCTGAAGGAACTTTTTGGCCCATTAAGCTCATTATCAACGACATAAATGATAGGGATTGTCAACATCATCACCATCAGCGTAATAAATACGAAATTTGTTAAAGAGCATTGCATGTGAAAATGAAATTGGAAATACAACTTGAATATTAATTTAATAGTAAAGCGAACGCCATCAAACAGAAGCACATTTAAAGTAAACACTGCTATGTTGGTGTCCGTTATCTCTGTAAAGAGTTGATAACACTGCCTTAATTAGAAATTTTTTCGGGGTAGGAAAAAAATTTTTATAACCTTGCTAATGAATAAGTATTGGTAGCATGGGCGCCGTCAGCGGGGGGACCCGTCCAGTAGCGCACCCAGAATATTCCCAAGGGGGGGCCGGATGGAAAAAATGATCAAAGGCCATATCAATTACGGTTGTCCTTCAAGCGCGGATTCAAGGAAGGGGGCATGGGGCGATTGCTCCCCACCCCGAACTGGGATTATATCCTGGAAAATGGGATGAAACTACCGGACACTTGGCTAAAAATAGGAATCGGAAACAAATCGCAGCCTCCCCGGAAGATTTCGGAAGATTGTCCTTTCTTTCACATCTATCATTATTAAATTACTAATAATTCTACAATGCAAGATACTTAAATCATTAGAAGTAGTACTAGATTATGTTCGTAAAATTTTACAATGGCCAGCCGTTGTTCTCCACAAAAAAATTACCGTTTTGATAATAGGTTTAAGAATAACCCTATTCTGCAAAACTTGCTTTTGCTTGCCCTCTGTCCATTACTTCATCCACAGAAGCCTTTTCCCCTTCCACGACCCTTAAAAAATCATCGTCTTTGAGAATCGATTCCTTACGATATAGAAAAGTTTCATGTTGGTTTAACTTCTCCGAGGTCTTTCAATTATTAAATCCATTTGAAACAAATTGACCCCTGGATTTGTGTCGATCTTAAATCTACTTCATGGAGTGAAAAGAAAACACAAAATTTTCAATAAGCACTAACTTCTACCTTTGAGTAAGCTATATACTTATGCTTACTCAGTCAAGGTAAGCAGAAATTTCGTCTGTGGTAAGATTTTCCTAGACTTTATACAGCACTAGCGACAGCCGTGGGAAAATTTCAATTTGCATATGGTTCCCAAAGACTTTTTAGCACTGTTATCCTATCTTCATCAGTGAGGTTAGATATCTTGGCATAATTAGAAATATCTGCAGTCAGAATTTTCACTTCAATTTTTTTTTCTTCTCTGCCTTTACCCCCTAGAAAGTTTTTTGAAGACAGCCGTGGACCACTGCTGTTGATTGTGTCAACAGCATTCTCATCAATTTCACCAGAGTTCAAGGAAACATCGTTGGGATCGTTACTATTTTCAATCTTATTTTAAAAGAAAAAAAAATGACCGGTGTCTCTTGTTTAATAATTTTTCGCTTTTTTAGTCCAAGGTGGGGACTTGGTCCCCTATGTGGGCGCACCACTGGACCCGCCCCCCCCCTCCAATGTTGGTATTAGGGTTCCATGTCCCCTACAATTTCAAACAAAACTTTTATAATAAGTAACGTCGTTCAAAATTTAAATGTTCTTTTTTGTTTTTTAAAATCTAAGGAGTGCAGTTATATTTTTCGGTGTAGTGTATTTAGTGCGAAATACAATTTTCCTCTTAGGAGAAGGGGTGGTTAAAGATTACAAGAACACGTGCTTGCCTTAGGATCATGTATTTCGTCTTTGCACTCCACCCCAACATTTGAGAAAATTGTAACAAATTTATGGTATTCGCTTTTCGTTATTTTCTGAAAACCTGAAATGACGGTAGTGGAGTAGCCATGGGGTGCGTTTAGGTGTTTACAAACCCCTTTTTTAGATTAAGTTTGGGATTTTTTTGATACCTGTAAGTTTATGAATATTTTCTTTTATTCAATCTTACATCAACATTACAGATTAGGGAAGTGAAAATCGTCATAGGAAAATTATTTTCCTCGATCCCCCCCCCCTCACTCTTCAGTCCACCCCATGTTTGAAATTTTGAATGGCAACCTACCCTACCTCGGATCTATCATTTTAAAGAGCATTAAAAGCGTTATTGTTGTACTGAAGAAAAATTGAAATTGACTAGTGCTTTCGTGAGAAAGAGGAAAAATAACATTATTATTTTCACCTATTCAAATTTGCTAGGGAACACACTGTCACTTACTCTTGGAATGAAAGATGAAAGTACTTTCACTAGCATCTTTGAATAGATGAAAATGATGATTTTATTTTGGATCTTGCATTCAGCGATTTCAATGTTTTTCCAATCCACCAATAGCGCTTTTTACGCACTTTAGAAAATATATACCACAAAATAGGTGTTACCATTCGAAATGTTAAACTTAGGGTGGCCGTGGGGGGGAATCGAACAAACAATTTACTGTATGATGATTTTCACTTCCCCTTTGGGTGTTGTACCATTTGCGTACATCCCAAATGCGTACAAGATGAGAAAATGAGCTCATAGTTATGGCTACTACCATGTGGCGGCACACAAATCCAATCGCTTATTTCTATACTGTATTTTTATATAAATCCAAATTTTCACAATTATTTCCCGTCACAGTTTTATCCAGGCTTCGGACTGGCAGCTTATTGCTATTTAAAATTTACATAGATAGTACAGTCGAACCTGGTTAAGACGAACTACTTTTAATATGAACCGGCATCTGAAGTTCCGTCAGATTGTATAGCATACTACCCTTTCCGGATAAGACGAATTACTGTTAATAGGAACAGATTTTCTGTTCCCTTTGGTGTTCGTCTTAACGAGGTTCGACTGTATACAGTATATTATACATTTATAAGGAAAAATTACAAAGTAAATTAAAGAATCAATTTTCTTGAAATTGTCAGAAGAAACGTCGAATTTGCCATAACTTACTGTAAGTTAGCACCAGGTGTGGACTGGGTCGCCAACCAAACGGCCTCCAGGTCGGTGCGCCCTCATGGGCTATAGGACTTGCATTCTTATAGGCTGTAGGATTCGCGTCCTTCGATAATCCAAGGTATGGGTCCTTTGAAAGGACCCAGTCCGCTCGTGGTTAGAACATTAAGCTAAAAGTTAAGAAAGATTTCCCGCATTTTCAAATTTTAGAGTTTAAAAATTATCAAAAACTATTTTGAATCATAATTATGTGATGTAGCAGATGTTTTGCTTGTTTGTTTGAATAATTATTCAAATAAACACTTGAAACAGAGATATATTTGACCAAGTAAAACAGCTGCTAAATCGCCAAGTTCTCATTCTCTTAAAACAGATTTACTTCATCCCTATTGTGCTTTTCTCCCCCTCCCCTTTGTACGCAAGTGGGACAGTTTTTGACTTGTACGCATCTGGGATGTACGCAAATGGGCTATAATCACCCCTTGAAAATAAACTTGACGCGTGTGACCACTTTTAAAGATTCCATTTTAACAAACTGTAAATCCGTCTTTTTTGTTTCCAAAGCGCCACTCTGTATATATTATATACATTACTTTAATATATACTTTCTTTATATATTAGTTTTAATGAGCATTATTGTCTTTTTCAAAATGCACTTTGTCATTTATTTGATGTAATTATACCTTTTGTTGGATTGTGTTATATAGTCAGGGGCGCCGAGACTAACGCGGGCCCCTAGGCTCATTTCGACCGGCCTATGACCCCTTCCCTGGGCCGGGCCCTCCCCAGCATAGGCCTTTGCCAGCGCGGCCTCCTAGACTTCATCCGTGACCCGGGTCTGCAGCACGTGGTTCTCCCCCTCGTCGGCTCTGCATATAGCTCTCTCCTTTTTGAATGACAGCGTTTTTATTGACATGTTATTATTTCAACTTTCAAGTGGAACGTTTTTAATAACGTTACAACCACAACTACATTTTCCCAATTTTAATTTCGCAAGCTCAAGGAAATTTTTGGCCCTCTACGCTCATTATCAACGACATAAATTAAAGAGACTGTCTACATGACTACAATCAGCGTAATAAATACGAAATTTAGTAAGGAGCATTGTATGTGAAAATGAGACTGGAAATGTAACTAGAATATTAATTTTATGGTAAAGTGAACGTCATCAAGCAGAAGCACATTTAAATTAAACACTGCTTTGTGGGTGTCTGTTATCTCTGTAAAGAGTTGTTAACAACAAGGCCTTAACCAGAAATTTTTTTGTGGAGGCAAGAATTTTTTACAGCCTCGCTAATGAATAAGTATTGGTAGCAAAAATATTTCGGGATGGAGGGGGCTTGTGACCACCCGCTGGCTACGGCCCTCATTAACAACAAGCTGCCTTTCACTGGTATGCTGTCCCCCCAATATTTTTATGCTATCGGCGCCCCTGCCTACACCTAAGGTGAAACTTTACAAAAAAGCCTTAGTTCTAGTCTAGGCGTGGGTTTTAAAATTTGTCGCCTCAATTCTCCATAAAAAATTATAAAAATATGTCCTGGAAGCTTTATATGTTGACCATTTGGTAATTATGGCAGTCTTGAGAAGAATAATAATACCTTACGAATCTTAAATGCGAAGAAAAATAGTATTGTTCCTGCGTCCTGGTGCTTGAAAAGGTACAGGTATTTTGGAGTATACAGTCCTTTGTTTGACTCTATGTCAGCACGGTATATCTTTTACCTTTTTACAATAAATAAATAAATAAATAAATAAAACAAAAAAAACCTCTAGTTTAAGTTTTAGCGTGGGTATTAAAATTACATTAGTAATAAAAGTATTAGAGTTAAAACATTAGTTTGAATAACTATGTGCGAAACCACTTTCACATAAAAAAGTCAAGAGTACGATGGGCAGGGACGGTTCGAAGTTGATTTTGAACCTGGGCGGCCAGGCACTTATCACTTTTTGGTGCCCCCCCCCAATCTCCGGAGAAAATATGTGATTTTCATAGATGCATAGTGAGCCATATACCCATAGGCGTACGCATAAAGTTCGTAAGGGGGTTTATAGGCTCAATGGGGGGTTACAGAGCTACAACTCACATATTCCTATGTTAAATATACAAAATTTCATTGCAATGGGGGGTTACAATCCCATCAACATCCCTTGCGTACATCAGTGCATACATATACTCTATAAAAGTAGACAAAAGCCTCTGAAAGAATTTTTCTAAAGATGTCTCTAAACTTACCTTTTTTAGAGAGATTTTCTACTGTTGGGTAAATTAAAAAAAACGTGAACTTGACTTAACTTTGGCGCCCATATCTAAACTTGGCCCCAGGCGGCTTCCCAGTTCGCCCGTCCTTTAAACCGCCCCTGATGATAGGCGTGAAATTTTTTTCAACGGCACTCCTTTCTTTGAAAAGATGGAAAGGCTAATTATACGCCCCGTGGCTAGGAGCGGCAATTTCCCAAATTCAACACGGAATAAATACGAAGTTGAAAGAAGGGAAAAAGAATGAATATGAAGTTGTATTTTTGCTCCTTTATAAAATGTTATTAAAAAGTTTTTTCTTATATCCATTCATAATTTTTAAAAATTTTCAGAGTTGAAAAATTTCTTAAAAATTTGTTTAACTGACTTTCCTTTAAATATAAAATTCATTTGTCTGACGGGGATAATTTTCTGCGTATTATAATTTTCAATTATTTCTATTACAGGTGAGTTTAGGATTGCCAGGTGTCCTACATTCGGTAGGACAGCTCTACAATTGAAATTATCTGTCATCGATTCTACATTAATAATAATTGCACATATATATCCTACAAGAATAATAACTGTGTTAAAGACATCCGCAGACGTTCTGTCAATTTTACCAAAACAGAATTAATAATTTTTATACAATAATTTCTGCCACCCACGCATAGATTATAGCTCAAACTAGAGCTTTATTCGTTTTTGGAGAAAAAGAGACGCTTTCCCCATCCTGGATTCGAACCAGGGTCCCTCCCTGCGGAGGGTAATAATACCCTCCGCAGGGAGGGACCCTGGTTCCTGGTAATAATACCTTAACACCTTTACATACGGAGAAAGAGAGCGTTGTTTCCTGTCCTCATTCGTCTAGCGGTCCAAGACACTCCGGGCTAAACGGAGGGACCCTGGTTCGAATCCAGGATGGGGAAAGCGTCTCTTTTTCTCCAAAACGAATAAAGCTCTAGTTTGAGCTGTAATTAATACGTGGGTGGCAGAAATTATTGTAAAATAAATTCCTCCACGATATCCCACAAGAATCTCGCCCCGGAGGCTTTTCTAGGTTGACCATATTTGGCAATTGTTTTATCCCTGCGAATTATCATAAATTCTCAACACATTTTATTCTCAACACATAAAAAGTAATATCATCATCATCATATTCAACCATTATCTATCCACTGCTGGATGAAGGTCTCTCCAAATGCTTTCCACACAAGTCTATCCTGGGCCATTCGTTTCCACGTCACCCCAACCTCTTTTCTTATTTCATCCACCCATCTAGTTTGAGGACGTTTTCTAGGTCTTCGGTGGTCTCTTGGAATCCAGTTCAGAATTTCTGTTGTCCATCGTTGATCAGTTCTTCTTGCAATATGCCCAGCCCATCGCCATTTCAGCCCTTTTACTTTAACAATGATGTCCTCTACTCTAGTTTGCTCTCTCACCCAAGTGTTTCTTTTTCGATCTCTCCTAGTTATTCCAAGCATGCACCTCTCCATGCTCCTTTGCGTTGTCTGTAACTTTCGTATTGCTCCAACTGTTAGACTCCATGTCTCTGATCCATAAGAGAGGACTGGCAATACACACTGGTTGAAGACCTTTCTTTTTAGACACAAAGGCAATTTCCCCTTCAGGATAAAACTGTTTCTTCCAAATGCACTCCAGCCAAGTTTAATACGTCTGTTGAGTTCTTTCATAATGTTGCCATCCATTGAAATCAGCTGGCCAAGGTAAATATATGAATCAGCAATTTCTAGCTCAATGTTGTCAACTTGTATTTTTGTTTCCTCTACGAAATTATTGAACATGATCTTAGTTTTTTGTAGGTTCATCTTGAGTCCAACTTCTTTACTTCTAGTTGAGAGCTCCTGTACCATGTCTTGGAGTTCTAATGGGTTCGTTGAAAAAATAACAATGTCATCAGCAAACCGCAGATGATTTAAATATTCACCATTTATTTTTATTCCCTTGTTATTCCAATTTATCAGCTGAAAAATCATCTGTAAAGCTGAAGTAAAAAGTTTTGGAGAAATGGTATCTCCCTGCCTCACCCCTTTGCCAAGTTTGATAGTTTTGGTATCTTTATGTAACCGAAATTTTGCACTTGCATTTTTATACACACGTTTCACCATGTCAATGTACACATCCTCAATGTCTGTTGATCTTAAAGAGTTGATGACTGCTGATGTTTTTATAGAGTCAAAGGCCTTCTCATAGTCAATAAATGCAACACACAATGGAAGTTCATATTCATGTGTTCTTTCAATTAATTCTCTTAATACTTGAATATGGTCCACTGTACTGAATCCACTTCGAAATCCAGCTTGTTCTCTTGGTTGAGCTGCATCTAATTTTTTCTGCAGGCGATGTGTTAGCACTTTTGTGAAGATTTTATAAATAGGCAGGTACAACCGCTAATTATTTAATTTTTAAATCCCCTTAATCACCTTTTATATGCATAAAGATTACTGTGCAGTCCCATCGGTTTGGTATGTTACCACTGTTAGGCATTTGGTAAAGAATTTTGCAAGTATGTCTTCTACATATTCTCCAGCTTCTTTTAGGATATCTAATGTAATACCATCATCACCAGGGGCTCTTCCTTTCTTCATATTTTTTATTGCAAATGAAACTTCTTCTTTTAAGATTTTAGGAGCTGTTCCTTCGACTATTTCAATGTCTTCGTTTAATTCACTGTTACTTTCGTATAGATTTTTGTAGAATTCTTCAACTCTTCTAAGTATTTCTTCCCTATTTCTTGTTACGGTGCCATCCTCTCCTTTTAATGCAATGATGTGTTTCTTCCCAACAGATAAACTTCCTTTAACAACCCTAAGGCTCTTGTTATTTTCAATGGCTTTCCTTACTAGCTCACAGTTGAATTTTCTTATGTCTTCTTTCATGCTTTTGCGCAGAGTTTTACAAAGTTCTATGTACTCAATCCTGGAACTGGTATTTCGATTGTCCACCTTCATATCTCTTCGCCTTTTCATGAGCTGTTTCGTCTTCTCAGATAATTTGCTATTGTGCTTTTTACAGGTTACACCACCAATTTCCCCAGCAGTTTCAACTATTGTCTTAACAATGTTTTCATTTGCTTCTGAGATATCACTTTCATCAATAAGTCCTTCCAGTGCAGAAAAGCGATTTTTTAATTCCAACTTGAATGCCTCGGTATTTACTTTCAGTTTCATTAGATCCACCCTCTTACTTACTTGTTTCCTAATGAGCTTCTGTCGTTCTAATTTAGTATTTAAGTGCACTTTACATCTCACCATTCGATGATCACTTCCAGTATTAAATCTGTTCAGTACACTGCAATCTTCAATAATTGATTTCTTGTTTGCCAGGATATAGTCAATTTCACTAGTTCCCCCATTTGGGTGTTTCCATGTCCATTTTCTTTGCGGTTTCTTCTTAAAAAATGAATTCATGATGCTAAGGTTTTCAGCTTCTGCAAATTCGATGAGTTGATCGCCACGTTCATTCCTTTCCCCATATCCGTATTTACCAACCGATGTCTCTCCTTGTTCCTGTTGTCCAATTCTTGCATTGAAATCTCCCATGATGAGCTTTAATTGTTCTTCCCTTGGTATTGTAGCTGTTGATTTCTATCCATAGAATTCCTCAATTTCCTCATTGTATGGCTTGATGTTGGTGCGTTATGCCTATGCGATCTTGAGTTGGTATCGCTGGGTTAGTTGAACAACAAGCTTCGCTGCTCGATCTGACGTGCTTCGACTTCAGAAGGTAGTCACTTTTAAGTTCCACCAACTCTTCACCTTTTCTTCTAATTTCACTGAGTCCTACAATGTCCCATTTGATCTTGTCTAGTTCCTCTTCCAATTCCTGAAGTTTTGCTTCAGAAGCAAGGGATCGTCCATTAAACGTAGCCAAGGTCAATAACAAACGGCAGCCTGGGCCATTCCAGTGATTCTTAGCACCCCCTGCTTTCATGCCACACTGACCGCTGCCTTGATCAGGAGCACTCCAGCACCTGGAGACTAGGGGCCATGGTTTTTGGGCGTATAGACATAGTGGAGGAATTAGCCATAATTTCACCACGCTGGCTAAACGGGTTGGTGAATTAGCCCTCCCCTTCCGCCTTTCTATCCGTGTAGCAAATATTAATTTGCCACATAAATAGAAAGCTCAGCCTGCACCACTTGAAGGCGGGGTAGGACACTAGGTTACTGGCCTGGCCGGTTCCACACATCGTCACATACGTTCAGCGTGTGGGTCTCCTTCCAGTTAGATACCAGCAACCCTTTTGCAGGCCTAAAAAGTAATATACTTTTATTATAATGCACAAAACTCAAGAAAAACTCTTAGTTTCGCCAATGAGTGCGTAATTTGAACCAATATTTTAATAAAATTTATATTTTTTAATGTAATCTTGTTATGTGCCACCAGAATCAGGATTCTTCTACTTAATTAAAATTACGTATATTTTTCATTAAAGTACATACTTTTAGATCTACGAACAATGTGTTATTTTCTTGTATTAAATTTAAAAATTTACCTGACGAGTGAAAAGTTTAGAGGCCTATTCTTTAGAAACCCATTAATCTTACACGAAGTACTTTTTTTACAAAGCTCTGCTCTTCCGAAAGGAGATGATATTGTCAGCCTTGCTCTTTCAAAAGAGATGATATTATCAGCTTTGTTCTTTGAAAAGGAGATATTATCAGCTTTGCTCTTTCAAAAGGA
This sequence comes from Dysdera silvatica, assembly GCA_006491805.2. Lineage (NCBI taxonomy): Eukaryota > Metazoa > Arthropoda > Arachnida > Araneae > Dysderidae > Dysdera > Dysdera silvatica. Next base: position 161,392,042 of record QLNU02014802.1, on the reverse strand, counting down.
GATGATATTATCAGTATTGCTCTTTCAAAAGGAGATGATATTGTCGGCTTTGTTCTTTCAAAGAGAGATGATATTGTCAGCTTTGCTTTTTGAAAAGGAGATGATATTATCAGCATTGCTCTTTCAAAAGGAGATGATATTGTTAGCCTTGCTCTTTCAAAAGGAGATGATATTGTCAGCCTTGCTCTTTCAAAAGAGATGATATTGTCAGCTTTGCTCTTTGAAATGAGATAATATTGTCAGCTTTGCTTTTTCAAAAGAGATGATATTGTCAGCTTTGCTCTTTCAAAAGGAGCTGATATGGTCTTCGCGATTGTAAGACAGAAGTTTGATGCACAAAATCTAACCACGCATGCGCATTCCAGTCGTCAAGAAGTCGGATAATATAATTGTTTGAGTTTTGCGGGGGGAAAGAGAGCAAGGGCCATGCTGCTCTGGGACCTACAATTTTCTGAAGAATCCGAACCTCGAAAGAGTTTAGGGTTAGGGGATTAACTCCCTGAATTACAGCAAGCAGTTGATTAGCAAGCATTTTTTTTATTTTTTTTGAACACAGTTAGTATAGTGGAAGCCGGGATAATTACACGCTAGGCAAACATGTCATCACTGCATTACTTTAGGGCATCTAGCATTACAAAAAGCATTGTATATGTTGCCGCATCTCCAAAAATTAGAGACGGCTAGTTTTTGAAGATGAAAAAAAAAGAGCATCCTCAGAAATTAGAGATAATCAAACCTTAGCAGGTTTCCATTCGATGGCTATTTTTCCCATAGATGGCTTGATGAAGGGGCAATTTCGCTGCTTCGATCGTGGGGGCTATTCAATCAATCACTCAGGTGTCTATAACACATAAAATATATTGATATTTAATTCAAACACCATTTCCTTTTTGCAGATATGCACTTGGGCGTCATTATTTTAATATAAACTGTATATCTGAACAATTGCCCAAATCGCGATATTTTCATGCGGTAATCTTTATCCATAAATAAAATTCTTTGCAGATGATGTTCACTTACTCTTTACGTTCATAGTGAGATAGTTAAGCTGGGATGGGATTACCGGCTTAACGAGTTACAGACTACTTTAAAAACTGTTTAGCCCCGGATCTTGAGAAATTATGCTAGTGAGTTAGTCTCAGCTTCCTCATCTTAGCTGAGATATCTGGCTACACTCGCTTTTATAGCAAATAAAGTATTGCGTTTGGTGGACGTTCATACTTTACATAGACGTACGCAGAAAGCTCATAAGGGGGAGGTTTACAGAGTTACGATTCAACATATTCATATTTATATGTTGATATATGAAATTTCATCGTAAATAC
>QLNU02014802.1:161378399-161390617 GCA_006491805.2 Dysdera silvatica | reverse complement strand
ATTTTCAAGGGAAGCTCCAAGCATGTGGGCCCTAAGCAAAGGAATGTTTCTGTATGGAAATTAGCTTAAACTAAAAACTTCCCATGGTGTTTCCCCGCCCCTGTTCTGTTTATTTTTATTATTTTTGATTTTTACTGTGTTCCTAGTACATTTATTTCTGTCAAATTCCTGTCATCTAAATTCTACGTAATTTACCTTACATTTTCAAAAAGTACTTACGTACAAGGTGATTATAATTAAAGTTCAACTTTCAAAAAGCTGTAAAAAAAAGAACCACTGCTCAGAATGACCTGAAATTTGAACTGAATATACTCGAAGGAGGAGGAAATGGTATGGAATTAGAAAAAAAATAGTTCTAAATTTTAGCAATAGATGGCGCTTTAAGTATCGTAATACGCAAAATAAGAGACATGTCATGCGCACGACACATTGCATTTGTTATAAAAACATGGGGTACATGGCGTTTTCCTCCTGTAGCATCTGAGAAGCTTGTCATGACTCTCTCAATGAAGGATCGCGCTCTGCTTGTGAAGCTCTTTTACAAGAACGGTGACTGTGCGCCAGTAGCTCTGAAGAAGTTCCGGACAGTGAAGGGTATGAAAAAAGGTTGTGATCCGATGTCTGCCAAGGGTCTGCAGAAAATGATTAGGAAATTCGAAGAGACAGGTTCTTTTGAAGTGAAATCTGGCAGAGGGAGGAAACCAATTTTCGACGTCAGTAGAAGATGTGCTCACAGCATTCCAGGAAAAGACGAGCAGCGGTGTGCGAACGTGCAGTGCACGGGGAATTGCTTGAACTTTGGACATATCTGTGAGCACGGTGCATAAAATTGTACGAAACATCCTGTATTGCTATCCATACAAAATTACCCATGTTCAGGAGTTGCTTCTTGCTGACCTGCCAGTAAGACACACTTTTGCTCTAGAATTTCTTGCTCGCATGGAATTGGACAATGAATGGCCATGGAACATTTCGTGGATCGACGAAGCCCATTTCCATCTCCAAGGACATGTCAATACTCAGAATTGCAGAATATAGGTAATGGAAAACCTGTTCTAACATGAACCAATACCTCTTCATTTTACAAAGGTAACTGTGTGGTGCGGGTTGACGCCATTGTTTATCGTAGGGCCATTTTTTTTCGAGGAGATGGGTCGTGCGGGTCCTGTTACCTGTACCGTCAATGGTAAACGCTATGAGAGTCTTTTGCGCAACTACATCATTCCAACACTTCAACAGCATGCATGTGCAGGTAGCATTTCTATGCAAGATGGTGCTCCTCCGCACATTGCAAAGCCAGTGAAGCAGCTGCTGAAGAGGCATTTTGAAAATGATAGAATTATCAGCCATCATTTTCCAACAGCCTGGGCATCAAGATCGCCTGATCTTAATCCTTGTGACTTCTGGAATATAAAGCTTATTGAACATGTCTTGTGCAAGTCTGCCGATAATTAAAAACCGATTTCATTGTTGCTTTTTATGCTGATTTTGGCCTCAGGAAAATTAAAAACAGATTTTTCCTATCCGATGTGGTAAGACCTTGTCGCGGTGGATGGGCTTTCCACTAACAGTGCCATACTTGTTGAATGACTTGGAAGTCTTTTTTTCAGTAAAAAAAAAGATACATGTATTGAACAGTACCAATTGGGTACAGTTGGTAGGTTCATCTTCAGTCCAACTTCTTTACTTCTAGTTGAGAGCTCCTGTACCATGTCTTGGAGTTCTGATGGGTTCGTTGAAAAAATAACAATGTCATCAGCAAACCGCAAATGATTTAAATATTCACCATTTATTTTTATTCCCCTGTTATTCCAATTTATCTGCTGAAAAATCATCTGTAAAGCTGAAGTAAAAAGTTTTGGAGAAATGGTATCTCCCTGCCTCACACCTTTACCAATTTTGATAGTTTTGGTATCTTTATGTAACCGAAATTTTGCACTTGCATTTTTATACACACGTTTCACCATGTCAATGTACACATCCTCGATGTCTGTTGATCTTAAAGAGTTGATGACTGCTGATGTTTTAATAGAGTCAAAGGCCTTCTCATAGTCAATAAATGCCACACACAATGGAAGTTCATATTCATGTGTTCTTTCAATTAATTCTCTTAATACTTGAATATGGTCCACTGTACTGAATCCACTTCGAAATCCAGCTTGTTCTCTTGGTTGAGCTGCATCTAATTTTTTCTGCAGGCGATGTGTTAGCACTTTTGTGAAGATTTTATAAATAGCAGGTAACAAGCTAATTGGTCGGTAATTTTTCAAATCCTCTTTATCACCTTTTTTATGCAAAAGAATTACTGTTGCAGAATCCCATTGGTTTGGTATGTTACCGCTGTTAAGACATTTGGTAAAGAATTTTGCAAGTATGTCTTCTACATGTTCTCCAGCTTCTTTTAAGATATCTAATGTAATGCCATCATCGCCAGGGGATCTTCCTTTCTTCATACTTTTTATTGCAAATGCTACTTCTTCTTTTAAGATTTTAGGAGCTGTTCCTTCGACTATCTCAGAGTCTTCGTTTAATCCACTGTTTCCCTCATACAGCTTTCTGTAGAATTCTTCAACTCTTCTAAGTATTTCTTCCCTATTTCTTGTTACAGTGCCATCCTCTCCTTTTAATGCAATGATGTGTTTCTTCCCAATAGACAAACTCCCTTTAACAACCCTAAGGCTCTTGTTGCTTTCAATGGCCTTCCTTACTAACTCACAATTGAATTTTCTTATATCTTCTTTCATGTTTTTGCGCAAAGTTTTGCAAAGTTCTACATACTCGATCTTGCGACTGGTATTTTGATTGTCCACCTTCATAAGTCTTCGCCTTTTCATGAGTTGTTTCGTCTTCTCAGATAATTTGCTATTCTGCTTTTTACATATTACACCACCAATTTCCCCAGCAGTTTCAATTATTGTCTTAACAATGTTTTCATTTGCTTCTGAGATGTCAACTTCTTCAATAAGTCCTTCCAGTGCAGAAAAGCGATTTTTTAATTCCAACTTGAATGCCTCGGTATTTTCTTTTAATTTCTTTAAATCCACCCTCTTACATACTTGTTTCCTAATGAGCTTCTGCCTTTCTAGTTTAGTATTTAAGTGCATTTTACATCTCACCATTCGATGATCACTTCCAGTATTAAATCTGTTCAGTACGCTGCAATCTTCAATAATTGATTTCTTGTTTGCCAGTATATAGTCAATTTCGCTGGTTCCTCCATTGGGGTGTTTCCATGTCCATTTTCTTTGCGGTTTCTTCTTAAAAAATGAATTCATGATGCTAAGATTTTCAGCTTCTGCAAATTCGATGAGTTGATCGCCACGTTCATTCCTTTCCCCATATCCGTATTTACCAACCGATGTCTCTCCTTGTTCCTGTTGTCCAATTCTTGCATTGAAATCCCCCATGATGAGCTTGATATGTTGTTTCCCTTTGGTGTGTAACTCTTTGATTTCTTCATAAAATTCTTCAACCTCTTCGTCGGTATGGCTTGATGTTGGTGCATATACCTGTACTATTTGAAGTTGGTATCGCTGGGTTAGTTGAACAACGAGCCTCGCTGCTCGATCTGACGTGCTTTCAACTTCAAGAAGACAGTCCACTTTAAGTTCCACCAACTCTTCACCTTTTCTTCTAACTTCACTGAGTCCTACAATGTCCCATTTGATCTTGTCAAGTTCTTCTTCCAATTCTTGAAGTTTTGCTTCAGAAGCAAGGGATCGTCCATTATACGTTGCCAAGGTCAATAACAAACGGCAGCCTGGGCCATTCCAGTGATTCTTAGCACCCCCTGCTTTCATGCCACGCTGACCGCTGCCTTGATCAGGAGCACTCCAGCACCTGGAGACTAGGGGCCATGGTTTTTGGTGTATTAGCATATTGGAGGAATTAGCCATCATTTCACCACGCTGGCTAGACGGGTTGGTGAATTAGCCCTCCCCTTCCGCCTTTCCATCCGTGCAGCAAATATTAATTTGCCTCATAAATAGAAAGCCCAGCCTGCACCACTTGAAGGCGGGGTAGGACACTAGGTTACTGGCCTGGCCGGTTCCACACATCGTCACATACGTTCAGCGTGTGGGTCTCCTTCCAGTTAGATACCAGCAACCCTTTTGCAGGCCTAAAAAGTAATATACTTTTATTATAATGCACAAAACTCAAGAAAAACTCTTAGTTTCGCCAATGAGTGCGTAATTTGAACCAATATTTTAATAAAATTTATATTTTTTAATGTAATCTTGTTATGTGCCACCAGAATCAGGATTCTTCTACTTAATTAAAATTACGTATATTTTTCATTAAAGTACATACTTTTAGATCTACGAACAATGTGTTATTTTCTTGTATTAAATTTAAAAATTTACCTGACGAGTGAAAAGTTTAGAGGCCTATTCTTTAGAAACCCATTAATCTTACACGAAGTACTTTTTTTACAAAGCTCTGCTCTTCCGAAAGGAGATGATATTGTCAGCCTTGCTCTTTCAAAAGAGATGATATTATCAGCTTTGTTCTTTGAAAAGGAGATATTATCAGCTTTGCTCTTTCAAAAGGAGATGATATTATCAGTATTGCTCTTTCAAAAGGAGATGATATTGTCGGCTTTGTTCTTTCAAAGAGAGATGATATTGTCAGCTTTGCTTTTTGAAAAGGAGATGATATTATCAGCATTGCTCTTTCAAAAGGAGATGATATTGTTAGCCTTGCTCTTTCAAAAGGAGATGATATTGTCAGCCTTGCTCTTTCAAAAGAGATGATATTGTCAGCTTTGCTCTTTGAAATGAGATAATATTGTCAGCTTTGCTTTTTCAAAAGAGATGATATTGTCAGCTTTGCTCTTTCAAAAGGAGCTGATATGGTCTTCGCGATTGTAAGACAGAAGTTTGATGCACAAAATCTAACCACGCATGCGCATTCCAGTCGTCAAGAAGTCGGATAATATAATTGTTTGAGTTTTGCGGGGGGAAAGAGAGCAAGGGCCATGCTGCTCTGGGACCTACAATTTTCTGAAGAATCCGAACCTCGAAAGAGTTTAGGGTTAGGGGATTAACTCCCTGAATTACAGCAAGCAGTTGATTAGCAAGCATTTTTTTTATTTTTTTTGAACACAGTTAGTATAGTGGAAGCCGGGATAATTACACGCTAGGCAAACATGTCATCACTGCATTACTTTAGGGCATCTAGCATTACAAAAAGCATTGTATATGTTGCCGCATCTCCAAAAATTAGAGACGGCTAGTTTTTGAAGATGAAAAAAAAAGAGCATCCTCAGAAATTAGAGATAATCAAACCTTAGCAGGTTTCCATTCGATGGCTATTTTTCCCATAGATGGCTTGATGAAGGGGCAATTTCGCTGCTTCGATCGTGGGGGCTATTCAATCAATCACTCAGGTGTCTATAACACATAAAATATATTGATATTTAATTCAAACACCATTTCCTTTTTGCAGATATGCACTTGGGCGTCATTATTTTAATATAAACTGTATATCTGAACAATTGCCCAAATCGCGATATTTTCATGCGGTAATCTTTATCCATAAATAAAATTCTTTGCAGATGATGTTCACTTACTCTTTACGTTCATAGTGAGATAGTTAAGCTGGGATGGGATTACCGGCTTAACGAGTTACAGACTACTTTAAAAACTGTTTAGCCCCGGATCTTGAGAAATTATGCTAGTGAGTTAGTCTCAGCTTCCTCATCTTAGCTGAGATATCTGGCTACACTCGCTTTTATAGCAAATAAAGTATTGCGTTTGGTGGACGTTCATACTTTACATAGACGTACGCAGAAAGCTCATAAGGGGGAGGTTTACAGAGTTACGATTCAACATATTCATATTTATATGTTGATATATGAAATTTCATCGTAAATACTGCCCCATTCACCTCCTGCCTACGCCAGTATTTCTCCATGGGACCAATGGCTCGTATGATTCTTCAAATCTATATAAAATCAGCGGTGTGTTTGACTTTGAGTGTCTATGCTTCATAGCAACAGATGGGCAAGACCTTCAACATTCTTACATGTCCATAGCAGCGAACAATAATAGACATAACGCATTTCAAGAATTGGAAAAAATCTCAGGAAAATGACGAACAATCACAAAATAATAAATATATCTAATATAAGGAATATGCCAGGCAATTAGAAACATGCGCATGTTTCAAAAGAGATCTTCCAAAATTACAAAGCATTTAAATTTTATGACCGATTTAATCACTGCTTCAATTAATCAATTTATCACTGCTTTATTTATTCTTCATTTCTAAAGTCATAATAACAATATACTGTGTAACAACAATATACTTACAACATACAATATATAATACATACAATATACAATACATATAATATACAATACATACAATATATAATACATTACAATATACTGTGTACAACAATAATACAGACAATACATGTTAAAAGTACATTATATTAGACTATATAATGAAAGGTCTCGAGAAAATATCAGTAAGGATATAACACACTTGGGACCTAAAGATTATAATCTAATTCCAAAGATGACATACAACTAATTGTGAATCACTCATTCTTTTATTATATTTTTCATTTTTTAGTTTCCATTACCTTGTATCAAATATTTTCTTAGACTTTTTTAAATGTTTCTTTACTTTTCAATTTTTTGAATTCCTCTGGTAGTTCATTCCAAAGTTTTGCACCTTTTTAATTTACATTATTCCTTATTTTTGGGAGTAATATATCACTGAATTTACGACATGTATTTCTGTCTTTTGCATTTACTTTTATTCTTATAAGTTCAGTGTGATTACAAGGGCGCATTCACAAATTTTTCAAGGGGGCCGCGTCTTGTTTCCGATTGCTATTTTTAGCCAAGCGTCTGGTAATCAATTTTTTTGCCTTGATATATACCTGGCTTAAAGGGGGGGGGAGATCGTCCCATTCCCCCTTGGATTCGCTAGTACAAAAAACTCCGCTGTATTAGCGTGTTTGAGGGGGGTCTGGGGGGTAACCTATTCCGCCCCTCCCTGGGAAAAATCTAACTCTCTCTAGAAAAACTAAAATTACTAATGAATGCCATGTATGGAGCAATTGTGTGAGAAATATACACACTTTGATTTCAAGGCTAACTACACCACTGCAAATAACCTAATACGCAATATCTATAACATCTGTTTAATCATCACTTAATTAATTTATACACTTAATTAATCAGTGAACTTATGCTTAGTTAACGATACTGTTGAGCCATAATTACTGCTAACGTATAGATAGGATCCCCACGTTCAAAGGAGTTGGAAAATTTATTGATTTATGGAGATTAATGGAACATGGAACCGTTATCAAAAGAAATAAATTATACATTTTTTGCTTCATGTTTCGCTGATCAAATTTTTTGATGAGTGACAGGAAAAGATGCTACAAATTCGTTTTTGGAATTCCATTAAAGGATTTTTAAATCCGAAATTTCGTTAATGCAAACGCTATTTTTGTTGCTCATTGAAATTTAAATCGAGTTTTGAAAGCTCTCGTTAACCAGTTTTCAATCAAAAGTTATTATTTCTTGCAGTATTTAAAAATTCAGAACTTTATTTTTATATAGACTTTATTTGAAACTATTATTTCCTTTATACATGTAATCCCTTCCATCTCTATTCCTTCCCTCCCATTACTCTAAGTTTTGTTAAGCTTCTCAACTGAAATTTTTTCTCCAAGTTTTGCTAAGCTTCTCAACTGAAATTTTTTCTCCAGGTTTGGTTAAGATGCTCAACTGAATTTTTTTATGTTCTTACTGCGGCCTAGCCGGGGTCCACAATTTTCCGAGGAATCCGAAGCTCTTTTGCCAAGGGCTAAACCCCGGTCGACGTTGTGCAGCAAAATGGTAGGCGTTCTAGCCTACCATTGAAGCCCGAACCCAGTTTAATTGTGCAATAAGAGAATGCCTTACCAATACTCCATCGTGGGATAGTGGACCTCCGTTTTTACGAGAAATTCCGAACAATTATAATCTTGGAAATAATCTCAAACTAAGTGAGCAGTTACAATTCGTTCATGAAAAGTTGTCCGATGGTGCCGTTAGAATTCACGGAAGCTGACGTCACAAACGGCCTAGCCGATTCCAGCAGAGGGAAGGGTGTCATTTCAGAAATGATTCTTACCGAACGTTTGCCTGCGCCAAAAACCAGTTCTGAAATGACGTCCTCCCCTCTGCTGTAATCGACTAGGCCGTTTGTGACGTCAGCTCCCGTTATTTCTAACGGTACCATCGGACTACTTTTCGTGAACGAACTATAGTTGGTAATTTTTTTGTCGGTCCATTGGGAGTTAAAATCGGATTAGGGGCGCGGGAAGTAAACGCGTTACGACGGGGCTACTGCATGGTCTTGACTGAAACTTCTTTATTTCTTAGTTGCATTAATTAATATTGGAAAAATCTGGAAGCTTTAGACCAGGATTTTCCAAACTGGGGTCGCGACCAGTCTCGGATTTACGATTTTGCCGCCTGCAGACTGTTGCGCTTTTTGGCGCCTAATCGTAACAAACCTAACTAGAGGCATAACAGAAATTTTGGCGCTTTTGCCAAATTCTTAATTTGACGCCCATGGCAGTTATTTCGTTTTATCGAAAGCATTCGTGAATTTGGCGCCCTTTCAGCCTCTTTCGAGTCAGGGCCCATGGTAGTTCTCCCTTTGTCAATGCCTGATTACGGCTCTGAATATAAGATGCGCCCAAATGAAACGGCAACTTTTGTTGTAGCGGCGTTGTATGTAACCCGCAGTCAATTAATGTGTTGGCCGACAAGTAGCTCAACGTTTATCGCAGTTGTGAATTTGTAGCGAATAGCTTCTTGTCAGTTTCTTCAGTTGTGCATTTGTAGCCAACGGCTTCTCGTCAATTTCCTCAGCTGTGCATTTGTAACGAATGGCTTCTCGTCAATTTACTCAGTTGTGCATTTGTAGCGAACGGCTTCTCGTCAATTTCCTCAGTTGCGGAAACAGTTTTGCGAGGTGGGGTGCATTATGGACTCCTCCAGATTAACAAAAAGGGCTGTTATTCAATTTCTTCCCGCAGAAGGCGAGCATGTCCTAGAAATTTATCGCAGAATGAAAGCGGCTAATGAGCCGTGTCTCGCACATTGCACCATATGCTGTACTGCAACATGTTGCTGAGGTTTAAACAAGCCATCATAAACAAGAGCAGAGGTAAGTTCTTGAAAGGGATAGTGCTGCTGCACGACAACGCTAGACCACATTTGGCCAAGAAAACCGTTCACATTCTAAAAAAATTTCGATGAGAAGTCCTCTAACATCCTCCGTACAGCCACGATATCTACCCATGTGACTCACATACCTTCGGCCTCTAAAATGTCACTGAGAGGCCAACGGTTTACCTGTGACAAGGAAGTGCATGATATCGTGGAAAATTATATCCGTTAGTAACCCAGGGGCTTCTACAGTGAAGCCATCCACTCCTTCCCTACGTGCTGGGATTAGTTCATCGATGTCAATGGCAATTACGTGCCGATGTTATGCAGGGATTTATACACAACCCCAACATACCCTCAACACCCCTCCAGACTTTTTGATACACCCCTCTTAATGAAATCTAAACACATAATGTGTTTAATGAAAATAAATTAATGAAGTCTAAACCATACCCCCTAAAAATCTTAAATACGCCCACAGTTTATGAATCACGAAGAAAACCCTGGTGTTATGTCACTCACACACACACACACACACTATTCTGTAATTAAAATATTCTTTAGATATAACCGTAGTCTCTTTTTCACTTGGGCATACCTTATATAACAATTAGAAATGAATTCAACTGATTACTAGAAAATTCAGTCTGACCTTTGCAAATTCCTCGTCGACAAATTTTCGTCGAAAATTTGCAGACGTAGGTCATAGCCAACATAGTTGCAACTATATTATTGGTAAATTGTCTACTGGTCGCGACCCAAATCATAGTCGCGAGAGAGTTACGGAAGGCCCGGAAATTGTTATTAAAATATTTTTTTTTTATCATGGCGGGAGATAAGTCTTACAATTATTTATTACATTTCTTAAAATTTGGAGATGTGTTAAAAATATTTTAGATATTCCTTAAAGTTTAAAATATCTGAGTTACGCATTTACGTAAATTAAAATTATAATATTTTAAGTTCATAATTAAAATTTCCTGCCATTTTTATTTTTTGCGTTCAGTATTAGTAATGTCACGTTTATTTCTTTTAATGTAATTATAAAGCATCATGGGCACCCCCAGAATTATATGCAATGGGGTGCATCCAGGAAAAATTCCAATTGAATAATGTTGTTGGACTATAGTTTCTTGTGGATTCAGTCCCCCGCCTTTTTTCGTAATTTAAGAGGGTGAAAGTGCATCCCCTCGGAGCGCCCATGAAGCAGTATATACAAAATGTTTCGCATAATTTTTCCATTTAATTTTTTATAATATTTTTATTTAATTGCAAGTTCGTGTGAAATTTTTATTAAATTTAAATGTCATATCAAAGCAGCAGTGTCGTTTAAGTGGTGAACGAATATTGATATAAAATAATTAAAAATTTAATAGATATATCGATTAAGTCATGGGAATATCCAGGTTTTAAAAACATCGATGTTCCAATCTAGAGTAGGGTCATGGGTTATATACAAATCGCGGTTTAGGGTGGCGTCAATAGAAGGTTGGAAACCGCTGCTTTAGACAGACGAGAGGGGGGGTGGGGGGACACAACTGTCAGGGAAGACCCGGTCGCCTTAGGCGAAGGAGATGTAAAATTAGCAAATTTTTTTTATCACTTTTCCCCCGGAAAAAAGAAAAGCCTTGAGTCTGGCTTATCTTTACTTTCTTCTTTTATGCTTCTTCTTTTTCTTATTTCATAATAACATAACTGATTTTGAGTTATCGACTCTTACAGGAACATTGCCAGATTCTTGATTATTTACGTTGAATATATATATATATATATATATATATATATATATACACACACACACATGTTGTATATAGAACGACAACAATGACGGAACAATTCGAAAAAGATTCTCAGGTCAGGTTCAGCTACAATATCTTACAAATGTGCAAATGACGAACGAATGAATGAACGAATAAATGAACGAATCAATAAATGAGCCAACGAAAGAATAAACGAACGAGTTCTTCCATCGAGTCGTTATTGAACGACTTGACACACAACTACTATATTTAGATCGTACAGTGTCCCTGAATCATACGTGCATAGTTGTTACATTACATGTACACTGCTCTTGAATCACATGGACATAGTTGTTACATTACACATATATTGCCCCTAAATTACACGTGCATAGTTGTTACATTACATATATATTGCCTCTGAATCACACGTGCATAGTTGTTATATTACCCGAACATAATTATTCATCAAGAGAGATAGCCAAGTCAAACCAGAGAGGATTAAATATTAGTACACAGTTGACTGACAAAGTAAACAATTCCGGAAAGGAAAGCATAGCTGGGAATAAAATACTGTTATAATTGTATAATTATATTGTGAGTTTACTGTGTAATTGAATTGAGAATTATGATACTTAAAATCGAGTTAATTAACATAAATGAGCTAGCTAGAATTTTTTTATGGAATAAAAATTTAACGATTTTTTAATGAACTAAAAAAAGAAGTGGTCGATGTAAGAATAAAATATTAATCCGAAATTAATTTCGAGCAATAAATAAAAATGCAAGATAAATTATACACAAAATATAAACAAATGTAGGAAAAAGATGCCATCAGTTGAAAAAAATTAAAAGCCTAATTAATGGTTTTAATAAATTTTAAAGTTTAAATGTAATTATTAATTTAGTTGATAGAATTAATTAAAAATGGTAGAAATACATAATTTACGTGGATGTATTTAAAGCGGAGGTTGTGCGAGTAGGTTTGATTAATTAAGAAAATTTAAAATCTAATCGCAAGAAGGGAGAGAAAGAAAGAGAGAGAATAAATAAGGAGAAAATTTTTTTTGGAAAAAATTTCTAATGTTTAATTCAATTTTTCAATTACTGTTTACAGAACGTTAACGTTTACTCACGTTAAATAAGAATATCTTCAATAAATATCAAATAATTCCAATAATCTGCAAATTATTGCAATAAGGTGTAAATATTTTTAACAAGCAGGTAAGAGGAAGTCGTCTAAGTTCTATATTTAAATTTAGCGAGTTTCAATTAACATGAATACGTAACT
>QLNU02014802.1:161360025-161378299 GCA_006491805.2 Dysdera silvatica | reverse complement strand
CTGGGTTTTCAAATTTTTCTTTTGAGGTGTATAACGTTCTTGACTGGCCAGAGAACGTTTTGTTGCGATTTCTTCAGCCTTTCATAAGCTGATTACTCAAGCCATATATCTGACAGGGACAGCCGAAGTCCTGCTACATCAGAACCTACAGTTTACAGGGAAAACCTATCCGCTGTCACAGATATACTACAGAGAGAATATAAAAAGGAGACAAATGACTCTAGTGAGATTTAAGATCGGATTTTCAGCACGGCAAATACGCGTATATTCTGAGTCGTTGTATGGCCTTTAAATAGTAAATTAATTTCTTACGTGAGGATGTACACGTTGAAATGGCCAAATTTAGTTAAAACATTTTTTGATTTTATTTTATTCAATGTAAATTTTTTTGCCTTTCAAGGCATACCAAACTTTTTTCAAAATACCTAATGGATTTCGAGTCATGCTTAGTTCTGTGAAATTAAAAGTGTCGAAATTAAAGGGTTTTTAAAACTTCGGTTGCAATTTTTAAAGAATTAACTTTTGTATGTTTTACGGTACTTGAACGCTGGTATTTCAAGTTTTAGTAAATATAATGGTAAAATTTCAACAGATTCCAAACAGGTCGATTGTAACCCGCAGAATGTATATCAATCAAAAATTTCTGCTTTTCATCGAATTTATTTTTATCCCGAATTTAAATTTATAATTTTATTGTATTATTGCATTTCTCAGCTCTATGTTTAGGTTTTTTATATGTTAAAAAAGCTGTCTGTCATATAATTATGAGTTTGGTACATCTCGGAGGGGCAACCATGAATTGTACATTACATTTAAAATTAAATTTCTATCTCATACAGAAAATAAAGCATCCTCGTCCAAATAAAGGTCCAATCAGCTAATTAGTCATCATATAATTAATTAACCAAAAGTGGTAAATAATTTCTGATCCAAGAAAACGTATTTTTTGCGTACTACAGTTTACTACATAAAAAAAAATGTACAAAAATTTTCAAAATTGAAGAAATTCAAAGCGTACATCCCCCTTAATTTCCAAATTTTACAATAAAACGTGTTAAGTTTGGAGTTTTGCATAATAAACTTATTTTCGATTGGTTCATTTTCATATTTTTATGAGAAATTTGGCGAAGATCATGGGCAAGACTGATGAGATGCAAATACGCAAACACGTACAAAGGATTGATTCAGGCATGCATGAAAGGGGGAACTGAAGGGGCTTGAGTCCCCCCAGAGATCTGTGAAAGTGCCCTTTCAGACTTCTAAACTTCAAATTTCCCCTCACGAACAAACGAGAAATTCTAATATTACAGATTCCAATATTACAGGAATTTTTTCATAAATTTTTAAGTAATACGTGTAAAGGGAAAAATATTATTTCGTGCTATTTACATGCTTATATATTTATGTATTTTATATATGTGACTATTTAACTTTAGAACAAATATAATGCGCCTTTCTAACAGCAAGCAACCTTTAGTAGAAAATTCTGGCTGCGTCTTTGGATTGATCGATATGGTGAAAGTAAAGTGTCATCTACAAATGTGCATTTACTACTCAAAAATAGACCAGACATAGTCCCAAAAGCGAAAAAAGAAAAGAAAAGCATACTTTGTTATTAATCACTAATTTGATTAAAGGAGATTTTAATTTTTAAATCAATTTTGATCGATAATTCGATATAAATTTGTTACGATCTAAAATTCTCCATAAATTAAGTTACGAGGACATTTAATGAATGAAGCTGTATCTTAAAAAGTTCCCTCAGCTCAGAAAACTTATTTTTCCGATATAAATCAGTGGCTGTCAAAGGAACATACACACAAATTGAGAGAAATTTATCTTATTAGCAAAGACGTCCGTCTCAATCACCGTCATTTTTTTGACCGAACAGTAATTGTGGACGAGAAATTGGATTAATCTGGTGAAAAGATATTCTTGTACGGAAAAATTTGGAGATAATGTTTTTCGAATCAATTTTCATATCAATTTGATTCATTAGCAGGAAATCCTCGGGAGACGTTCTCGATAAATTATCGCATTTGCATATTCGCAGGAGATTCGCGTACCGAAACGCAAGTTAAAATTAACAATTAGTTACGCGTAAAGGTTAAGTCTAATGTAGAGGGTTTCTGCCATTTACTATTGGAGAGTAATAAGATAAAATCTAACCATTATTGCATAATCTTATTATTTTATGATCGGTTCTTCTTCCATTAGGGGCCCTGCGGTGGCGCAGTGTGGTAACGCGTTCTCCTATTGCGCGGCTAATCCGGGTTCGACTCCCAGCAGTGCAAAAAGAACGCTTACTCAGAGATCTCATAAAGATCGCACTGCTCACTGTAGTCCGGGGTTTGGTTCCCCAGGCCTTAAGAGGTTCGGATTCCTCGGAAAACAGTAGGTCCCGGCGCAGCATGACCACTGTAGTCTTTGAGCCGTAAAACCAAAAAACAAAACAAACTTCTTCCATTAGGTATATAACCAAGAGTTTTATGAATAAAATATCTGCAGCCGGGTTATAGTTAAATTAAATACCAAAATGCCCTAAATCTGGTGGACTCATTGCCAAGTCTAATATCAGGTGCAGCAGAATCCTAGATAGTATAGGGGGATATATCTCATCCCATATAGGGGGCAGATGGGGGGTTGATCCCCCCTCATTCATTGTTTAAGAAATTGATTTGCCTGACCCTTTTTTAGAGTCACATTTTAAAACAAGGTACTTTTCAGCTCATTATTCATTGTCAAGCGTACTAATTATTTTTGTAGCATTTTAGCATTTTGTGCATTGACTAAAATGTTTGACAGACTTACAGGAGGTAATAAGTTTCTCTAGTCACTCTCACTAGAAGTACTCATATGGTCGCCACTGCTAGACAGTGAAGGAATGCCACTTTAAAATACCAGATCGCATGAAATATGTCAACGTCACAACGCCCTTGAAATAACGCGTGACACATAGTTTGAAAATTTCTGATTTAAATAACATCTTAATCTTTTGAACATGATACGGAATATGGAAAGATAAAAAGAAAGGATAAATTTTTTGACCCCATAAAAATTTTATTTTATTATTATTTACTCTTAATTAAATTTATCAATGCTCTGTAGAATGGCGACGACTTATTCAATTTATTTGGATATAAAACTTATTAAATGAATTCTGTATTATAACATATTTATCTAGTTAAATATGACTGATTTAATTTTTTTGTTTCTATGCATTTAATTCATTATTGCACTTGATAGGAAAAAGCAATATATATGCATGTATTTATATGCAAAATGATCCTAGCTGTGAAATGCGCATTTTTACCGCTAGGGGATAATTAGACATTTACTAAGCTAATAACATTACAGAGTTTGTTCAACCCTGCAAATCAATTTTGCATATAATATATATGTAGTATATACATGTAGTATATATACATGTAGTATATATACATGTAGTATATATACATGTAGTATATATATATACATATATATGTAGTATATATGTAATCAATTTTACGCATAACATATACACCACGATTAACGATTCGCATTCAGCATTTAATATGGTGTCGTAGCAATATACTTATCTTCAATTTGTCTTGTGACCATGATAGACGTGTTTTAAGACATCTCAATTGAATATCTTTACAGGGATTCAAATGCGGCGAATGTGGGACCATTTACCTGAGAAAATTCTATATCTAATATCGAGATTATCATCAGAGGTGGTACAAAAAGGGGTCTCTTAACTGGGATTAAGAGAGCGAAAAAATGCAAATTTCATTGCTACCGCTCAGAAGTTGCGTTGAGCACATTTAAACGTTGTTACGCGGTTTACTAATGCAACAAGTGTCGCAGGTGAAGTCCCCGTTCAGTAAGAGTGTTAAATTAAAAAATTTAATACTTATTAAATAAGGAATCCAAACAAATGGGTACAATATTAACGAATTTTAAAACCATTACTTTAAGTGAAGATTATCATCAAGTTGGAATGGAATGGCACTCGTAAAATAGTAATATTTGTAAGCCATGTGAGATTTCCCAAGTGTTTCAACTCAACGTGCAAACCAAAATATAAAGGAAAATGATAGCTACAGCAATCAGGATCAAATAAATAAAACATCATCCAAAATAACGAAATAGAGCAATCTCATATAAAACTCTGTCCTTGAATTTAATGCAAATGAACCAAGCTATTATGGAAATATGACGACAAATTAATGTAGCGACTAATAAGTTCAAAAGAGTTCATTTTTCTTATATGAACTGCGAAAAGGATATTTCACCCTTTTTTAAAGTTCACAGGTTGAACCCGTGAGAACGCGCGCCGGTTGGAGGAAAATGAGGACGTGCGCGGGGTGCTCTGCACCCCAACTGATTATATGGCATTATTTCATTAAAAACGTCCAAATTTACATGAAACAATAAGTGACTCTTTGTCACACTACCCCAAAAAATGTGACCTACGAAGGCAACTGGAAAGAGTTTGTCCAGTTTCAAAAGCAAGGGCGGACGGTACTTTTTCACAAACTGTAAGTTGTGGGGTGCAAAACACCCCGCGGCGGTCCTCGCTGGTTAAGCGTATGGAAAGTTCACCCCTCAGCTCCGACCGAAGGAGGATAAATCCCTTTCTGTGACTGAGTATATTTTAGTTTAGAAGGTAGAGAGAGAGAAAGAGAGAGAGAGAGAGAGAGAGAGAGAGAGGGAGAAAGAGATAGAGAGAGGGAGAACAGCCAAATCTTTAAGTTAAATAGTTTGGGAGACATGGTGTAAATCATACTGAAACGTGAACGGTTGCGATAATTGATTATCATTCTTTAAAGAATAGCCTGGGAAGAAGAGAACAACTTAATTATTCATAATTTTTTCCTCGCGTCAGCTTAATTTATTCCGGAAGCCAACGGAACCATTGCAAGCAAAAAAAGAGGAGAGAAAAGGTAGAAATACCGCAAGTTTTGAATTATTGATAAAGGAAATTTCTTCACGCTGTTTCTGTAAAAGTAAACACAATACCGTTCTTTATTAAACTCCGGAGGCATTAATAAACTTGAACCATCGCATAAATTCCGCCTTTTTCGCTTTATCAAAATAAATTCACACAGAGCGCAATTTTAGGAAAGCAAATTCTTCGTCTTTGTGTGTAGAATCTTCGCCCAAGACCTATGGTTATTGCGACTTTGCTTCTAAACTGTAAGACCTTATTATTTTTCCACTCTTGACCATAAATATTTGAAAACCGTTCCGAGCTGAACTTGGGAATTCCCGAAGGAATGTCGACCGGAGAAATTCATTGGTTTCTCTCTCCGTTTCATTTCCAACGAAGAGATGTTTTCTTTTGTTCACGACATTCCCATGCGGAATAATTTGTCTAGCAGTGCCATTCCGGAAGAACGATACGGCCATAAAATTGTAGTGAAAATTTCACCAGATGAATGAGCTACAAAATGCGCCATATGTAGCAATATTCTCCAAAACACGCTTCTTATGCTTGTTGCGCATCTTCCCCAGCACGTATTCACGTAAATATACGTCTTTTTAATATAAAATTTAGCCGTATTGATGTACAAAGGGATGGAAGGACTTTGGTCGAAAGATCGATGGAGAGTTTTTATTTATAATAAGTTTATGTCATTTTTAGATACATTTAGGTTATTAGCGGGTTTCAATAGATATTGAACCCGCGATTGCTCTTAATCTGCTTGCCTGCCTGACTGTCTGTCTGCCTGCCTGTCTGTTTGTCAGTCCATCCATCTGTACGCAATAAAAAAGGATAATGTAAAGGTCTTCCGTAAATGCAATAATGGTGGCTGTTGTTAACATTGAAAACCTACCGAGTTACTTGAGAATTAGAGAGTTGCGGATTAGAGAGTTGCGAATTAGATGGTTGCTGATTAGAGAGTTGCGGATTACATATTGTGCGTTCGCGCAGACCTGACGCCTGATACCGTTAGCAGACGGGTTAGTCCATTGCAGTTTAGGGAAGGGCGTCTTGCCGAAACTGGTTTTCCGCGAGGGAAAAACCACTTCCTCCAAGACGGCCTTCCCTAAACTGCAATGGACTAACCCGTCTGCTAACGGGGTCACGCGCCAACTGAGCGCGAATGCACAGTAGTATTAGAGAGTTGCGGATTAATGTTAATTGAAACCCGCTAATTTTAAACATTGACCTTTTCGGATGTTAATGTTAAATTCTAACGTCATATTGAGATGTCAGCATAATTCGAAGAAGAAAAAAATATTTGGTCCTACAACCAGAAAAGATAAACAGCTTAATGATATCATAGGCTGCTACGTTTGTTAAAGTTTTACATCTCGTAAACAAACTATTAGTGATATAAAATATAATTTTAATAGGCACATATAGTCGAACCCGTTTATAATGGATAGAACAGAAATTTGTTTAACTCATACAGTGCAACTAAAAGTGATACATTTGTTTCGATACGATTCTAACTTTACAATTGATACCTTTGAGTTTTAGAGAATATTGAGACAATTTGATAAGAAACGGAGGAGAGTAGAAGCTTAAGTTATTTTGCAAATATGTGATATAAGTGAATTTCGACGTATTCATACTGGACGATGAATATTTTAAGAGACACGAAAAATTGGCTACATCCGAGCTTGCTACAAGGGTGTCCAAATAGATATATAATCCACAATAGATAGTAATAGATACAAGAGTGCGAAAATGTAAATTATAGATATATTAAAAAACATAACTTTAATTCAATATTTTTCTTATATTTAGTTCGACCTTATCCTGCGTAGGTTTGGTGTAAATGGTATAGAGATCCAGTTTGAGGTGTCGAGATAACGTACGTGGTCTTTTGACCCAAAATCTCCTGCACAATGCAATCTTATCCCATCAAAATGTACAACATACAATACGTATAGGTTGCTTATTAATATCAGCATGTCAAACAGAATAAAATCAGTTATAATTACGATGTTCATTCTAGCATTATTTCAAGGGGCGGAGCGCACTTCCCACACTTTTATGAAAATACTTGGCACCCTGCCTACCATCTTAAAAAAATTTGCACTCCGATATGTGCCTTGACATGCGCCCCGTAAATAACGTTTGCGCCCTACTGGAAAAATCTGCTCTTTTCCTAAAAAACACCAAAAATATATCTTTGGTTCTATACGTCTCGCCTGCTTATAACGAACCCTCGTATATAACGAACGATTTTTTTGGCCCCGTCCAATTTCCTATACTTATAATGTCATCGGATATAACGAACCCCTGCATACAGCGAACCAAAAGTTCAGTTCCTTGAGATTCGCTATATCGGGGCTTGACTGTAGTTGAAATGCAGTGGTTAGTCGAGTCTCATTTTCCGTCGAGAAAAAATAAAATGGTTTGTTAAAAAAATTTAATTAGTAATATGCTCAGTTAGCATTAATTAGTAATAATTAAAGAATATAAAGCTTTTTTGGTAAAATGACCTATAAATTACGAAGTGGCATTTTTTCAATCCAGAGAGCTTTGCCCGTTTGTGATCGTAAAATGAACACTGACGGCTACATGAGGTTTCGAGCTTAGTATTATTATTATCGTGCACGAAGTATATGTTAAAGATGTGGGGGAAAAAGATTTTCAGTTTCCCCTCAATCCGGAATAATTTCCAAGACCTCTGGACTTACATTATATCAGGAACGATTCACGTTATGACAAGAAAGAAATAAGAAGTTAAATATGTTTTTGCAATGTATTATTTTAACGTTGACATAGGGAAAAATTACACAGTGAAAGAACAATATGATATATACTACTACTGATCTTATTTTCATGGCTAGTATGTTTTGATATTTACATCAAATCATGGAAACAATTGCGCAGGATAGTGACGTGTTTCCCAATGGGGAAAAATGGGGCAAAAGAGGGAAAAGACCCTGCTGGCGAGTACTTCCTTCCCAAAATTGAATCAATAGGGGAGCACACTGAATATAATTAGAATTTACTTTCATATGAAGAGAATATATATATTTTTTATAGTGAACAACACAAAATTAATAATAAGTTACATTTTAAAATGAGAATATTATTAATAGGAGAATAATTAGCAGTCAACAAAAACAAGATTAATTTTTTTTAGAACTTGACAAATCAATCCCGAAAATTATCTCAGAGAAAAGAAAGTTTTTCGCGCGTCCAGTACTGTGTATAAATGTATGTAAAATGAGAATATCATTAATACGAGAGTAATTAATGGTCAATGAAATTAAGATAAATGTCTTACTAGTATTTGACAAATCACCTGGAAATTATCTCAGAGAAAAGGAAGGTTTCTTGCGTCCGCTACTGCCACAATCGGCCTAGCAGATCATTGTCCTACTAGTAATAAAGTCGACGAGTTTGCGTGTAAAAAAATAACAAAAATCTTAGTCTACTGATATTGAAAATATTGGGATACAAACCATTCTATACCCTAGAATTGTCTAAATTTAATATACACTCTGATAACACAAAATACCCAAATCAGCAATAGCTCATCACAGTGCATGGCACGCAGAAATTTATTGCGGTTATAAATACACCAAGGTTTTGTACATTGGAAGACATGCACCCGAAAGTAATAGTGGGCAGAGGAACGACATGACCGAGGCTAGAAGATAGTTGGTGCCAGGAAAGCTGGTTGTTCCATTTTTAGAACTGCTGAATTTTTGGTATTTACACGTCAAGGGTACGCAAAATACAGTAAAGCCTTTCCCACCAACAGAGTCAGTGTGGCGATATACGAGTCACCGGGGCTCGGGACGAATACAAACTGTCCCATACCATAGAAAGAAATCGATCGGCTACCTTACTGCAAATAACATCTGGTGCTAGCGAAGGGGATGGCCTATGGCCTATTAGCTTCTGCACGAGAATCGTTTTTCGTAACAAGGCAACAAGAGACTATGACAGGTGTCTAAATATTTTGTGCCCTCTGTGTATTTTCCTTAAACGATTGCTTCTCGAATAAGATTTTTACGGCAGATTAAAGGCATCAAATAGATTTAGGCTTGATCCCTTTTTTCTCTTAAAACTTTCACAAACATGTAAACAATTAACTTTATCTTGGCATACATTCTGGCCGTTCACGAGATTTAAGTTTAGGAAACTTCCATAAAATGCATAAAGAAAAAGGGGCTTTTTTGTTTCATATTTATCGACTGGGCCATAATTTAATCAACTAGAAATTGATTGACAGTATCGCAGTTTGCAACGGGTGCAAGTGGTGGAACGGAAAATCGAACAAGCTGCTACGTGAAATTTTTAAAAAAACGTTGGAAATTAATTTACCCTAAATATGATGCAACCAAATAATGTGTGCTAATTTTTTTTTTCCACACGATGGCATAGATTTTTCCCGTTTCAAAGTATTTATCATAGTATGTAGTATTATCATAGTATCTCAAAAGATATTATTGATATGGATATGAAGAACATATTTTAATGGGCATAAAGGGTAAGGATGCATCTTTTTTAATTGAATCATTTTGTATTTCTAACGCTGAAATTTTATAAACATACCATAATAGAATGTTCACAATTTGAACTGAATTAACATAGATGCTAGTTATTCCCTTCACTTAACATTAATTATAATAATTTGTATATGTGTGCATAGTTTTCAGCTCCACTTTGTACATCGTAGACTTAATACACCGTGGCTGGTAAGTTCTCCGTTGTTTACTTATAATGAGATGCTCCCGCAGAGCCGTTCTTGATGGGGGCGCAGATGGTGCCCCCGAACCTGAATGGCCAATTTCAGGGAGCCACAAGATTATTATTATTATATTATTTTTCACTTTTAATAAATATTTCTAAAAAGATAATATCAGAAATATTTGTTTATTTTATAAAAAGTAAAAATTCACAAAAATTAATAAAAATTAAATAAAATTTAAATGCAAATATAAAAATAATTCCGTTTTGCATGATAACTGTTTTAAACATTATGCGTATATAAAATAATCATTTCATATATCAAATTCTAAATTAAATAATAATAAATTAATAAGATTGGCGAGATATTGTTTCACAGCAGGGCGTCGAGATTTTATTTTTTTTTGCAATAAGGTAGACAACAATACAGCAACGGGACTGTGTCCTCTTATACATAACATGTTAATGAAGGTATTTTGTCGTCTTATGTTGAAACGGGAGATTAGTATTTATTGGCTGATTATGGAATAATATACTACTTTAATAATAATATATATCATCATCATCATATTCAACCATTATCTATCCACTGCTGGATGAAGGTCTCTCCAAATGCTTTCCACACAAGTCTATCCTGAGCAATTCGCTTCCACGTCACCCCAACCTGTTTTCTTATTTCATCCACCCATCTAGTTTGAGGACGTTTTCTAGGTCTTCGGTGGTCTCTTGGAATCCAGTTCAGAATTTCTGTTGTCCATCGTTGATCAGTTCTTCTTGCAATATGCCCAGCCCATCGCCATTTCAGTCCTTTTACTTTAACAATGATGTCCTCTACTCTAGTTTGCTCTCTCACCCAAGTGTTTCTTTTTCGATCTCTCCTAGTTATTCCAAGCATGCACCTCTCCATGCTCCTTTGCGTTGTCTGTAACTTTCGTATTGCTCCAACTGTTAGACTCCATGTCTCTGATCCATAAGAGAGGACTGGCAATACACACTGGTTGAAGACCTTTCTTTTTAGACACAAAGGCAATTTCCCCTTCAGGATAAAACTGTTTCTTCCAAATGCACTCCAGCCAAGTTTAATACGTCTGTTGAGTTCTTTCATAATGTTGCCATCCATTGAAATCAGCTGGCCAAGGTAAATATATGAATCAGCAATTTCTAGCTCAGTGTTGTCAACTTGTATTTTTGTTTCCTCTACAAAATTATTGAACATGATCTTAGTTTTTTGTAGGTTCATCATGAGTCCAACTTCTTTACTTCTAGTTGAGAGCTCCTCGTCGGTATGGCTTGATGTTGGTGCATATACCTGTACTATTTGAAGTTGGTATCGCTGGGTTAGTTGAACAACGAGCCTCGCTGCTCGATCTGACGTGCTTTCGACTTCAGAAAGTAGTCCACTTTTAAGTTCCACCAACTCTTCACCTTTTCTTCTAACTTCACTGAGTCCTACAATGTCCCATTTGATCTTTTCAAGTTCCTCTTCCAATTCCTGAAGTTTTGCTTCAGAAGCAAGGGATCGTCCATTATACGTTGCCAAGGTCAATAACAAACGGCAGCCTGGGCCATTCCAGTGATTCTTAGCACCCCCTGCTTTCATGCCACACTGACCGCTGCCTTGATCAGGAGCACTCCAGCACCTGGAGACTAGGGGCCATGGTTTCTGGTGTGTCAACATAATGGAGGAATTAGCCATAATTTCACCACGCTGGCTAAACGGGTTGGTGAATTAGCCCTCCCCTTCCGCCTTTCTATCCGTGTAGCAAATATTAATTTGCCACATAAATAGAAAGCTCAGCCTGCACCACTTGAAGGCGGGGTAGGACACTAGGTTACTGGCCTGGCCGGTTCCACACATCGTCACATACGTTCAGCGTGTGGGTCTCCTTCCAGTTAGATACCAGCAACCCTTTTGCAGGTCAATAATAATATACAGGTCACTTTTCCTTTAGACAACTTGTTGCGAACCACATTTGACAGAGATCGAACATACTCATCTGCTCCAAAAAGAAAGTTCAAGAGCTTTAAAGTAGAAATTAAAGGTTTCCTGCTGCAACAGTTTGGTTGCCAATGGGAGACAACAAACCGGAGACAACAATCCAATGGGAGACAACAAACCGGGAGATAACAATCCAATTCAAAGCCGTAAACTGTATTAAGTATATAATAAGTTTCTGGTCGTGATACATATTTTTCTACATTTTTCCACATTTTTAAAAAGGATATTTCATTCTTAAATAATTTATTTAAAATACAAAAATTTGCGATTGAAGTATTTATAACTCATTATTAACTCAATAAAAAAAGCTAACACTCATCTTCCAGACTTAAGAAACAAAACAATTCAATGCGCATTAAACTCAGAATTTTATATAGAAATAAATTTATTCTGAAATTGACAAAAAAGCATTTTTTTATAACTTCTCAAATCCATTTTTCCCTTATAAGAAATTCCACTTCAAATATCTGTCTCTTACGTTACTTGCAAAAATTACATTACGTTTTTCTACAGCCTACGCACTCTAAGCTATCTCTCTGTAGCAAATAGTTAATTTCCCTTTCATCTTTTTAAGAAATATCTAGCACAGCAGCCATATACAAAACCAGTCCAACAACCAGGTCACAGGTTCAAATCGCCCAAGCCGCTTTTTTTTTTTCAATAAGCACAAGCTGCTTTTTTTTCCCCCGAACCTCGTCCGATTTCAAAGCCGTACATTGCATTAATTGGATCATACTTTTCCAAACACGATGCATATTTTTTCTAAATTTCAAGAGAAATCTTTCATTTTTATATGCTTACTTAAGAATACCTGAAATTCGGTATTTAAGTATTAATTTTTCGCTAATAACCCCATGTAAACGCTATCTCTCATCTTTTAACGTTAAAAATTTAATTAGCACATTTTTTCAAAAGCCCACGCACCCATAACAATATCTCTGTAGCAAATAGTCAGGGATTTATCCAGAATTCACAAACTTGGGGTGTTCAAGCTTTTTAGGGGGTGTGGAGTAGATTTTGTGTGTGTTTAGATGTGACAAAGGGAACACTGGCTCGAATGGCTTTGGATGCCTATTTCTTGTTCCGGTTGTTGTAATTTTCGTTACGTGAGTACAGTATGGCATTTGAAGATTCACATTGTTAATATTTTTTCTTGATTTACTAATTTATTAAAGTTGTATTTTGTTTTATTGAACTGCTTTAAAAAATTAATATACCTTGTTTCCTGATTTCTTAACTCGTGTCACAATCAATTGAATGAACTTAATATGCTGAACATTATTCAGCAAATAGTTAACGATTACAAGTCAAACAAACCATAAATAATATAGCGTCATTTTTGTATTTACCTATATTGGTAATAACTTTTCCGATCTCGTACTTCTATATTTTTGTCACTTGCAAAACTTAAAATTTTCTACAGCCTACGAACCAATACCATCTCTTTCAAATCAATAGCCCATTCCCCATTTATTTGTTAATGAAATCTCCAGGATTACAGAGAAATTTCATAATATTTGCACTACTAGGTCCCGGGTTCGATTCCCCGTGCACTGTCAAGTTTTTTTACAAACCTCATTCATTTTTCAATCCACAAATTGCATCAAGTAGATCGTATTTTTCTAAAGGCGATACACATTTTTGCTTATTTTTAAAAGAATACTTCATATTTAAATGATTTTTTTTGAAGTACTTAAAATCCGCCATTGAAGTACCAATGCTCGGCTAGTAATAAAAGAAAGCCAACACTCATTTGCCAGCGTTAAAAAATAAAGCATTTCTCTATACACCACGTAAATATTTATCTCAGAACGCGATGTATATTTTTCACATTGTAAGATATTATTACCCTTCACAGGGATAACACAATTGCCAAATATGGTCAACACAAGAAAGCCTCCGGGGCGAGATTTTTGTGAGTTTTCGTGGGGGAATTTATTATACAATAATTTTTGCCACCCACGTTTTAATTACAGCTCAAACTAGAGCTTATGTAATTTTGGAGAAAAAGAGACGCTTTCCCCATCCTGGATTCGAACCAGGGTCCCTCCGTTTAGCCCGGTGTGTCTTAGACCACTAAACGAACGAGAACATGAAACAACGCTCTCTTTCTCGGTATATAAGGATGTTATTGTTTTAATTGTGTTATCCCTCATGTTTAATTGTGTTTTAATTCTCAAAACTAAATAAATGGAAATTCTCGGCTAAAATTTTCATTAAAAATAAATTGTTGCCATTGTTTTCTATTGACATTCAATATTTTTTTGCCAAAACGATTTTTGTGATCGCTAATTTAAAGAAAAAGTGCTTTTCTCTTCTCTGAGATTGGAAAACTCACTTTAATATCTCGCCTACGAAGAAATTACAAAACTCGTATAAATATCAGATTCGGGTCCTTGGCATCCATTGAAAGCGGAGCTTGAATAGAGAATTTGATATCGTGGACACCCTCTGAGATATCGACCATGTCCATGAGGGAAAATCGATATTCAAGAAATGAATTACTTCTGTAGAAATTGATAGCGAACTGGCAGCCCAAAACGCTTAAGGCCGAGTCTTCCTTTCTAATAGGAGAATTAATTGAATACCGCTTTATGTCATCTTATCACGAGAATATGGATTTTGCTAATGCTTTCCTCTACGCTTATAGATAGTTATGTGTATATTTATTAAAAGACTAATTGAATTGCTTGAAAATGACCATTTTTCATTAGTGCCTCACGTACTTATTTCAAGTTCCTTGTCTGATCGGTTTTAGGATAATTACGTTCTTTTTTTTTTTGGAATGTTTATTTCCTCGTCAATTTCTTTTGAGCTGAAAGTATTATTCCGTGACTTTGAACGGTCTTGAAAATGGCACAGCGAATTATAATCAAACCTGTGGCCTACAGGCAAGTAATAGAATAAGTCTATTCAGCGTTTCTACCATTTTTGGTGACACATTTGTTCCGTCACATTCTGTCGTCACAGTGATACTTTTGGAATTAAAAGATATTGACTGATTAGGTTGGAAATGAAGAAGAGCAGAAGGCTATATAGTCTGTTACGAGGTTCTCCTCCAAATATGTAACATACTACATGAAGCATATTTTGCAACTCCGTTTCTTTGATTTTGTATTTGCATAAATTCAATGACGAAGAGAATGTTGACATTGATTCCTTTAGGTTACCGGAAGAAGTTCATGTGGAGTAGCATCATCTGAAGAACTGTTATATTGGGAAGGATTGAGATTGAATTAAGTCATGCAGTTCCGATAAGCGGAAGTTTTGAGTGAATTTCGGTATCAGAGTTGGAAAAGTATGGAAAGTTGCGATAACTGCCACGTCTTTTGAATAGTTGTTGCTTTTACTATTCGGACATATTCTGTTATCGTTAGAAAGTGAAGAGAAAAAAAAATGCGAGGGTTGGGAAGCTTCATCGTATGATTATAATACTTTTGTCTAGGGAAAAATATACTTGCAAGTAATGCTTTAAAACGAGGAAACATGTTTCAGCGGATCAAGCGAGGGTCGGAAGGGGGCATTAGCCCCCCCCAATCAGGGTGAAATAGGAAAAAAATAAAGACGATGAAGAATATTTTATGTTATTTGTTATGACTGTAATAAACAAAAGTATTACATTGGCGTCCAAAGTCTTCAAGTCTTGAAAAAATGCGATCCAGACGTTTTTTCACGAATCTTCAAGCTACTCGTCTTTCAAACTACGTTTTCAGTAAGGGTTGCTTCAGCATAACGTAGTTTTTTATCGTTGAAGCGCCTTCAAACTTGGCTTCGAACGCGGATGACAGAAGAGACTTTTAATACACACCCATAGAGACATTCATATTGATGTAAATAAAGTGATTG
Source organism: Dysdera silvatica (assembly GCA_006491805.2). Lineage (NCBI taxonomy): Eukaryota > Metazoa > Arthropoda > Arachnida > Araneae > Dysderidae > Dysdera > Dysdera silvatica. The sequence continues at coordinate 161,362,805 of QLNU02014802.1, read as the reverse complement.
ACAAATTTTCAAAGAAACCAAGATGGCTTGACTTCGCACTATAAACTTCAAATTTTTTAAAAAGTTGTTTGTTACAAAAAAAAAAGTAAAATAATTACAACGTTTTTGTAGTTTAAATTTAAACTTGCTCTATTAATTACATTGTAAATTATGATTTTGGTTATTGTATATGTCTCCTTTACTAGGTTATCCTTCTGTCATACTTGACTATAATATGCCCTAAACCATATAGTTTAATTAAAGAAAAGACCATCTTTAATTCATTGTCGTAAATTAAATATTTTGGTGAAGATAAAGGAAGGCTAGTAATATAACAACATTTACCTAAACTATTTAATAGTCCAAAACTAAATGTTTTCCCGGCGAGGGATCCCCGAAATCGCCCTCCCACGTAATAGCATTTAATCCTCCCTTGTTTGTTATAGTCTTTTGCACATCATATCTTTTTAAACTTGATATATTTATGCAAAGCTTGCCTTTAAAAAAGGGCACTTTATGTTAAAATGAAGCAGTGCCGTACTAGGAGTAAATGGGTCAGCCTATCCTAGGAAAGGGAAAATAAAAAATGCTGTGTGAGAAATATTGGGGTTTGGGCCTTGGAGTCCCCCAATTTTCAAAGTCAGTTACATCAATGGAATACAGAGATTATTCAATTTTATCAAAGTACCATACTGCCACTAAAAACTAAAAGATAATCTCCAAAGACATATAACTCACACTATACGAAAATAAATCTAATTAAATTTAACTAATATGCGAATGTATTAACTGATTCAAAAACTAATCAACAATTTCATAAATGGCATGAAGAATTGTTTTGAGAACTGTATAGTTCTCCAGACACTCATACACTAATAAATAAATTATAAATAAGCGCTTCACAACTGCATGTAACAAACTGTTTTCTTTGTTCTCTATTTGCTCCTACCTGTATAATTCGCGCACATTTCATATCCACGGTTGTAGTCCCTGTAGAATTCCTTAAGCCAAATGTCCTCAAAACAAATGTCCTCAAAACAAATGTCTTGGGCTAACAATATTGTGTTTTTTAGACGGTCATGGATTTTTTGCTTTGCAGATTTTTCTTTGATTTGGAGCATCAATAAAGGCGCTTTGAACTTGTAGGGTTTGTTTTAAAATGGCAGGCAGGCAAAGGCAAAAGATGAAAAGAAAGGTAAAAGCAGGTAGTGACAGATGGATGGATAGAGTGAAATAGACAGATAGGGAGATAAAAAAATTGAATCCTACAAAAAATTCACCTTAATTATATGAAATGTTTATTATGCATGTACCCGTAAGAGGTTAGCTGTCATCCATATGTTACTGGTACAACTTTTATAGCCAATGGTGTGTTGTAGAACTATCATCAGCATGTCAGGATGATTTCACAAGATGTATTATTATTTCTTGACGTTTTCTTCTAAACTGTGTGCTATGTCTTCCGAAGGTTGTAACTGATCAGGATTCCTTGGTTTAGTCGCGTTTTGTGCGGTTCATTTTTATATTAACAGCTGAAGAATTGGCTTCAGCTATATATGTTTTATGAGGGGGAATATCTAGGGAGGCTACATACTCTTCAAAGTTCTATTTACAACCGTTTGGGCAACGAACGTTTATACTTTTCTAATGTCTATTTTGGTAACAGTAATCGTCTAAATTTGGCATATATACGTGCTTCTATTAGGTGCCCAGCAGTTCAATAACTATGATTGTGGGGGGGAGGCTCAAAAGAATCTTTAAAAAAATAAAGCGATTCGGCCCTAACGAGAGGGACGCATTTCTTCATTCAATGGAGGTGGGGATGTTGAGATCTCCAAGATCTTCCTTTTCCTACGCCCACTAATTTCTATAAAAATTGGAGCGACATGGGAACTAGTTAATGAAATGCTTTGGGGAGAGAGAGAGAGAGTTGTGTCTTGCAAAACGCAAATTTGCAAACATATTGTAAAGTGTTCAAAGATATTGCATAAGCCAGTATATCACACATTTCTCTCTTTGATTTCAATTAGTGTGAGCTGTAAAAGGATTAAAATTGTCGATAATTTACTTCTTGATCACAAGGTGGCACTGCCATCTAAATCCTGCGTAGCTAACATTAACACGCAGATGTATGTTGAGTGGCATGCTGAAATCTTTTTTTTTTTTTGTCTTAAAAAACCCATTTGTAATACGGTTCTTAATTAGATAGGCGAAAAAATGGCCTGAGTGGCATGTCAACGGCATAAAAGCCTAAAAAAGTGGCACATGCCATAAAACATTGATCATCACTAATTTAAATAATTTCTTGCCATCACGTATTCACCACTAAGCTCGGAACTGTTACAGCAAAATAAATGTAACGTTATAATAAGAGGATTAGGTTCATGTTAACAATACATAGCAAAATGAAGGGACCTAACAACATGGCAAGGATAATCTAACAACAATACACAGTGGAACCTGTCTAATGTGACCACCCTTGTGACTAGATTGCAACGGTCACCAAAGATGCGTGGTCACTATGCGCTACAGACTTTGATGTAGCATGACTGAGTCTATACTAGTTGTCTTTTTTAAAAAGTGGTCACTTTATACAGGTGGCCACCATGTTCCACTGTAAATACTGTAATCAGTAGCGTGTGTAAAAAGTTCATAAGGATTGCAGGGTTATAAATAAATTACAGGTTACAGAGAAAAAGTTCCATATACTCATATGTAAATGTACAAAACTATACGGTAATGAAGGGTAATGACTCCCATCACCATCCTTGCGTACGCCAGTGATGGTAATGATTATCTTT
>QLNU02014802.1:161333369-161344430 GCA_006491805.2 Dysdera silvatica | reverse complement strand
TTCAATCGCATTTTCCTCGTTTCGCTAATTTTAACATTTGTTTTAACATTTTAAAATTTTAACATTTGTTCGTGAGATTTAAAAAAAAAACCGTGCTTGCTACTTATGACCACGAAATTTTCCACAAATCTTCATTATCTTAAAAAAACCCTTAAAAAAATATTAAATTACCTTAAATTTTACCTTAAATTTTAAATTACTTTATAAAATGAACCGAGCTTAACTTATTTGTTTAAAAAAAATTGATAGTTTGAGCTAAATATCAGGCAATATTTCGGGGATTATGTGATATGCCATATTTATTAATTTTTAAAAAATATGTGTACTTTGAATATTGTAATAACGCCAGTTCATTTAGTAAACACACTTAAAACGATCATTTCTGTAATATGAAAATATACATTTGTCATTTGATTTTCAAGTTAACTTACGAATCCTGATACGGCGTGTTTTCAAAAAGAAAAATTCTAGTAATATGTTTTATTTAATATTAAAAAATCGTATTATGATTATGATATGTAAAAAGTATTTTTATATTAACTATTGGTGTATTCATCAACTCTCGATTTTTTTATGCTGTGGTTTTATTATGTGGTAAATTTTACGGAAATTTGGTTAATTAAAACCCCAATCCTCCCTTAGAACTATACACTCCTTTGAGTTATTCTTTGTTGTATTTCTGTTACATTAGTTTTACTTCTGTTAATCGACCTTAGCGAGCTTTTTAAAAAATTTTACTGGTTTTCACACGAGGAGAATTTTTGCTTCCTTTAATAAAAAAATTCTATAGATTAATATTTTTGTCAATAGATAAGGGTCTTTAAAAACAAACTTTTTTAAGGAGTTGAAATATATAGCAAACTGTATTATTTGATTTAATGTATGTACAAATAATAACTAAATGTGTATATTTGTAAGCATAATATTCACCCTGGAATTGCCCGTAAATGCTTTCTGTGCGATGTTGAAGTGCACTTCAAAGCCGACCGTCCAACCATTCAAGCCTCTCCCCCATCTCCACCTCCCACTTCAATCCCATCTCCGGAACTCCAAAACGATCTTCCATTTCAAGCTGCTGAGTCTGCGTCACTTCAATCGACCCCAAAGAAGAAGAAAAGAAGCCAGCGTAAATGTCAAACCACGGAAAAAGACCACCTCTCTATCGACTACCCCGAAGCCAACCCCCCTATCGCTCTTCAATAGATGATGAAAGCACGTGCATTCGCTGAGGTCTGCGCCAAAGCTAAAGGACCTCCATTAGGAGAAGTTTCCTACTCTACCACCTACTCCTCGAGACGGAAATCAAATACATCCACTATTCATCTTCTCCTCCAGAAACAACGTCTGGACCTATCAAGAGATGGAGATTTTCAAGCTCTACAAAATGCACGGGACCCGACTATTTGACCTTTCCGGCGTTCCCTACAAAGATATTATCTAGATCTCGCTGCCGCAAAGAACGGAGTGGTGGAAGAAACACCGAAAAGATCTAAACCGAGCGAAAGAATGTCTTCCCGTGCTGGAATGGGATCACGCTAAAAGTCGTCTTGTGGCTTGCAGCATCGGCTTCTTCTATCGTGCTTCTTCGAACTGGGCTCCGCAACATTCGGCGAAGGACTCCTTCCTACTCTACTATCCCTGTGGACTCTATACATATTTGTTTCGTCTTGTCAAGTACTGACTTTTTCTCCCGCGCCATCCAAGTTTCATTTTAAAACATCTCTGTGCTATGCTGTTCAACTCCTTTTTCTATTTTTCCACTTTCTCTAACAACTCGTCACTCCATTCATCTAGGTCCGCCAAAGAGTCCCAAATGGTCCGCGAGACGGGTCATTATTTAAAAAGAAATAATAATTAATAAAAACGCTTATAAAAATGATTATTAAATATTAAAATTAAATATAAAAATGAAATTGATAGTACATTTGTAGTATTTTACAATCTGACGGAACTTCAGAAAACGGTTCGTATTAAAAGTAATTCGTTTTAAGCGTGTTCGTCTTAACGAGGTTTGACTGTATTATTAGATTTTATTATTTCTTTTTCTGTTTATTTATTTATTTTTACTAAAGAACGATTGTACAAACACATTTTCCCCAAAAAAGACCCAGTTCCCTTTTTTATTAAGGTCTTGAAGCCAACTCGTAAAAAATTTTCAAAGTGGTTTGAGGGCGCAATTGAATTGGAAAAGTAGTCCGCGGGCAGAATTGAAGTGGAAAAGTGGTCCGCGGCTTAAATTGAGTTGGGAACCACTAATCTAGCGGATAAAACGGATTTCATTAGGTGCCGGTATCGACATGGGAAACTTGGCTATGGACTATGCCAATGACATGATAAGAACTAGTAGTAAACTGACCAGTTAATTAGTAATTAAAGGTACCTTAAAATTACTAATTAGAATTTTTTAAATTAGCATTTAAAGACTTCTTAAATTAGTAATTAAAGGTTTCTTAAATTAGTCAGTAAAGGTCTAATTTAAAAAACTGGAAAGAGACATTTAATTACAATGAAATACTAGCATATTTTGGGCAAGTGACATTGGAAAGTTATAACAATTCAATAGTAATAGGAATATTTCAATTTAATAAAGAGCAGAAGATGTCTATGTGACAGAAATAAAAGGGCTTTTCATCAATGTCAAAGAAATTGCTTGTCGAAATTCTAGTACATATTAATTCATTAATCTTCTTTTAAAGGTACATTTTACATTTAAAATCACAAAAATTCATAATATATTCCTAAGAAGAATATATAGCGGCAATATATTGTTGTATCTTTGTGGATTTATACAGGTTTGGCTATGTATCACAAAGCGGAATATATGAAGCACAATAAGTAAAGAATGACTGAAACTACGTCATCTATATTTTAATAGAGCAAAGGAAAAGTTAGTTCTCTCGTCATAAGAAAACTTAGAATGAAATTCTTTTTCCACGATCCAATCATGTTATTATGAACGTTCATTTGATATAAATTAATAAAAACAAATAACATCAAAATAGTTTAAAAAGAATGAAAGTAAAAAGTAAAAGTATCGATATTTTCAATTAGTTCTGTTTCCCATGTATCTTATAAAACATTTCTCAAATTCAGGTTTAATTATCCAATCACTTTTTATAGAATTTCGTATCCTCCTTTCTGTAAAGCTAACTGTACTCATAAACGGGAATTAATCATAGTGAGAGGAGGTTCAGAACGCATTGTGCCCGCAATTGTTCATTGCGGAATAGTTCTCTCAGAAACTAATATTTGGAAGATTAGCGCAGCTTGAAGATCTGAAGTTTACCTTCTAAGGATACTAAGAACGGGTTGATACATTGGAGGAATTGAACTCCAAACTTTCGCGTATTTATCTTAGTCAAGCTTTGAGCAGAACTTTAAGCTTTTGTGTACGGATATGTGCCGGGATAGGAGATCCTATACTTTAATATATCCTGCTTCTAAGAAATATTGTGACGAAGATGTTCTAAAGCTCTTCAAATGGAAGCTAACAGAGAAGGAAATTAATATGGAATATATCCTGTACTCAATATAGAACTTGGTATTATCAGAGGAAAGAGAGTACATAAAAGTTTTACGTTCACTAAATTTGTGTTTCCTTATTTAGAAAATTCGATTTTATTTGCACCTTTTTGATAATTGCGTAGAATCCGAGCGAGGAAGTTTTTGCAGTTTAATCAAAGAGTTGAAATCTCAAAGAGATAAGAAAGGAGTTTTAAAAATCCAAATGGAAGTCCAAATAAGGACTAAACGTTTAAAATACATTAAATTGAATTATGTATGAAAATAATATAGAGTAGAACCTGCCTAAAGCGACCACCTTTCGGACTGGACCGCAATGGCCATCATAGACAGGTGGTCATTATGCGCGAGAGATTTTGGTACGTGAAAGCCTAAGTCCTTACCAGTTCTCTCTTTATTAAGGTGGACAATTTACAAGGTTTCACTTTATTTAAATAAACTACAACATGTTGGATTTGCTAGAAATATTTACAATCGATGGTGGAAGTTTTAGTAAAAATGAAAAAAATACTGCTCTGTTCTAAAAATAAAATACAGGGTACCAGGGAGGAAATTTACATACAAAAGGTTAAACACTGGTAAAATAGCAATGAAAAAGATCACTCAAGCTTTCGGACGCATCAGCAGCAGTCCTTCATCAGGAGTAATTTACTCCTGCTGCTGATGCGTCCGAAAGCTTGAGTGATCTTTTTCATTGCTATTTTACCAGTGTTTAACCTTTTGTATGTAAATTTCTCTGTATATGTAGTATATTCAAAAATTTTCAAAGAAATTTCTCGTTCATATAACTTCACTATCCCAATCCTCATGAATTTTTATGATGATGATAACTTTTATCATCATATCATGCACTTTTAATTTGGTGTTCAATAAATATTTTCCAAATTTTCTTAGTATGCTAGTTTTTTTTCTATCAGTTCCGAAGCAGAAAGATATAGAAAGAAAATAGGGAGAACTCCAGAATATTTAATACATAAATTTAATTACTTTTTAGGAGAATTTTAGAGATCGTGCAAAATTTTATAATAAGGCGTTACTTAATTTTACGCGTTTACATTAGAAAATTTCAAAGTTTTAAACCGAAGAATTTCATTGTTTGATTTCCTTATTCCCTTACATCACTATCTATATGCTTTCCCTAAAACATCGTCCGTTTTTCCATACTTCAACAATTTAAAATTCGAAAATATATGAAGGAAAATTTACAAACGTTAAGGGTAATGTTTTTGTTATAGAGAAAAAGATTTAAAAAAAATTGGTTTCTGCGCAAAAAATTGGATTATTTTTGGCATTTTTCCAGCATGAATATTTATTTCTTTATTGTAATTTAAAAGTTTGGGAAAGAACTGTTATGTTTTTAGTAAAAACGGTGAATTTTGTGAATTTTTGCTGCTAATTTTTTCAGCCACCAACTAATTCTAAAAACAGTAATTCAGAACTGTATGCCACGTAATATTAATCCCTTAACCCCCAGGCATCACTATCGGAAAAACAAAAAATTTCCTCTCATTTCTTGGAAACAGCTATTTATAAACCAAAGAAATTAAACCTCCTTGAAATTTTATGCGTGATAAAAATCCGATTGGGTTCTGTATGCGTACAGAGGTGGATTCAGAGTGGGATGTTTTTGGGGGAATATGGATTTTTTTGGGGATTTTTTTGGAGGGAATGTAAAATACAGTAAGACCCATTTATAACGTATCTGAATTTAGAGATTTTCCGGATACAGCAAGGAGAATATGAATTTTGTTTGGCATAATGATTATGCGAAATTTAACCGCTTTTTAACGAATAAGTCTTTTTTTGGACCCCGAAATTAACGAGCAATTTAAAAAATAAAATAAGCAATCAAACTTTTTGTAAAAATTCCGCTGTTTTATGCCATTGGGGGTTATAAACGGCGCTCGTTGTAACCGATTTCCACTGGTAGGGAAAATTTGGTAGGGAAAATTTCTATAACACATCTCTCCCCGAATCCGCTACTAGTGCCCAATTAGAACTTAGTACGAAAATTGGAATTGTGTATTATGTTTTTAACTCACATCAAGAAAAGGTCTATGAAGTTTTGCGGTTTTTCCAAGTTATATTATAATATTTGGTTCATTTCAAAAAGAGTTTTAGAAATGTAATTCTGAACGGCGCCAGTTTCCATTCATGCCTGTCTTTGTTTGTACAGTTCTAAAATTCCGACAAAGCTTTTACTAAAAATTATAAAATATGCGCAGGTGCCTTGCTATATAGACAATTACAAGACACTTACTTATTACTACTTGGACTGCAACGCGCCGATTTTGATAAGAGTGGTACCATTGGATAGGTCTTGTCATGAGAAACAAAACATCCAATGGAACTACTTGCCCGAATCCAACCAATCAGGAGCTACAAGGCGCTTCGTACAATCCGTCCATCACACAACCATTCCACTTACAAGCAAAACAAAAATTCAACGTATAAGGAACACTTGATTATAAAGGGAAAAAGAACGTAATTTCCATGAGTAAATGTAACAATAAAATGTTGCTATTTTGTACATTCATCTTTTGGCATGAATTATTGGCATTTGGCGAAAATTGAGGCTTTTTTTGGTTACGGTGCTTAAATCAGTACAAATGACGTAACCAAAGCATAGATTGGTCGAAAAAAAAATAGTCGAGTACGCGTACTGGTTTTTAAAGTTAAATTTTCTAATAAATTGTTCAAAATTATTATTACACGCCTTTTCAGGTTCAAGTGTTTTATATTGGTGTTAGACTCACCAAGAAAGGCGTTTACTGATTAAATATAGATTGTATACAAATACAAGGAAAAGACAAATAATTACAAAACGCACACATACGGATTGGGAGATAAACAGGTTAATGGGTATATTAATATTGATGGTTTTACTTGTCGTATAATAAATTTGGATAGTTACATCATTATATTGAAAGAATATTGATATTTATGTACATTATGTCTTTAAATAATTGCGGATAAAAAATGGTTGCATTTTAATTTTAGAAAATTGAACAGTTCCTTGCTTTTTGATGAAAGAAATCACGAAGTTTATTTTTTTTATAAACTTTTTTCCTTCCCGATAGATGGCGACACTGCTTTCATGTGCTCACCAGGAGGGACTGCAAATGCAGAATGAAGAAAATAGGGAAATATGGATTTCCTTTCCTTGTTTTAACCATTATGACGAAATTTAGTGCATCACAAACACTAAGCTGAGTACCTAGATAAATATAGTCTTTATTTTTTACGAGGGGAAAACCTGGCCATTATTCCCATAGGGCGAGAGGCAAGGGTGGCATGTGCCCCCTTTGCCTTCTGCCAGATTAAGCCTATGCCTTTAAGAGTGACATCATTCAAGAGGGTCAAGGTAATCGCAGATGGACCCAGTGCCGTAGCTAGGGATGGCGATGAAGGCCCAAGTCAGGGGCTTAGGCGAGGGGGCGTAAAATCCTCTGAAATAACTTACATGGGAAAATGTGTCCATGACTGGGGGCGCAATCTGGAGGGTTCTACCAGGGACGCAAGATCATCTAACTACGGTCCTGGATTGACCAACTCCTTTTTTACTTTTTTTTCGCAACTTTTTTTTTTAGAAAATTTGTACACAAGGTTAGGTACGTAGGCTTGCCTGCCTGTGTGTGTGTGTGTGTATGTGTGTGTGTTTGTGTGACGTGATATCCATATGACGTGTCAGTTGAGCATAAATGTTACGTTTCAATTTCGAAAATAGTTTTAAAAGCCATGAATTTGTCAAAAAGGAACTTTTCCATTATGGACGATTTTTAAATAACTGAAACAGCTTAAACGATAAATAAATAAATTGTGACATTTGCTTATTCGCTGAGGGTATGTGTAAAAAATTGAAAAACATGAGATTGTCCGCTATCTGAAACCATAATTTACCAATGTGAAAAACTTACTTAAGTGGGTTTTACCTACAGTTCTGATTTCATCTCATTTGGGTTGCATTTGCTAACTAAATGGTTTAGATAAATGAAACACAAAAGTACATGAACAGTATATTTTTCCCGTAATCGGAACTATTAATTATATATGATATATAATATAAGAATCGCACTAAAATATAAAATATCACTACTTCTTTCTTTGCACATTTTCATATATATATTTTTTTTTATTTATTTTTTTCATTCTGCATCTGATGATGGCTGTCCAATGGAACAGCCGAAAGCCAGGCTAATGTAATAAAATAACTTTTTACCCGCTTTACGTTGTCATATATATCGTATTACTTCATCGAGCGGTGATATTCTCTCATTAGGAAGTTTGGTTTAATAAAATAGGTCTCATTAGAAAAAATAGCTGCATGTAATTTTTTATGCAACATCAATTTTCTGTTCAGTTTTAGTTATAATTTTTGTGGCCTTTCAAGGTGTACAGGTAGGGCTGTAGCCAGTCTGGGACTAGAGGTGGCTTAACCCCCCAGAAAATATTTTTTTCCCAAAATGAATTATTATAGAATTTTTTTAAAAGTCTTTTTATAAAAATTGATTATAGAATACAACAGGTACTGTGAAAAACATCCTGACCCACTGAGAGTGCCATGAATAGCAAGAATTTGGGAAACACTGATGTACAACGTATAAAACATACATAATAAATATTAAAGGAAACAACCAGAAAATATTTGGTGTCCTCAAAGACGAAAAATGGCGGAAATATTTAGAAATTTTTTTTACAATATTCCTACCATGCCGTGCATGTTTCCAGTCTGCAATAATTTACAAATCATTATATGTTTGCGGTAAACATGTACGAGCATGCAAAATAAAATTTTATGTCTTTGTGTCCTTTATGTCCTAAAAGTTAGCATTGAATTTTAAATTTAAAATAACTTTAATGAATAAGGATTTTGGAAATGCATTTTTTTCCTTTGATAAGAATAAGAAATTGAAGAGCGAACGAAATGTTAATGCGGCTTATTGCAGGAAAAAAGATTAAATTTTGTTGCCAGATATTTCATTCATATATCACTAATTCCTGAGATCAATGGAGAGAACTATATAAATATTTAACGAAAATAAAAAGCAACTGAAAACACGAATAAATTCGGATTTGCCTATTCAAAGAACTGTCGTATTGTTCAAACATGAAAAACTAAGCAAGAAATTCAATAGGATGATAAACAAAAATGCAAACAGAAAATGCGCATAAACGATTTTCTGAAAACAACGTAGAACGAAAAGTTTAGAAAATAGAAAATAATAGACGAAAATAATTCGAAATCAACAATACGCAACGGAGCGTTGGCATCATGACGCGATAACTATTAGGACAAATTCACCAACGCAAACAGAATTGAATTCAAATTTTTGAAACAGGATTAAGAAAAAATGCTATAATAGAATAAAATATAACATCGTAAATTTAAAGTGAATGAAAGGACTTACTTATTGAGATGGAACTGTTAATGCAATTTATTTTCATTCAGTTCGCACCAGCAACTCAAAGCCCACTGCTGTCCAAAACTATATATACTTTAAAAAAAATATATATATTTTATGCAAGTAATTTGACTAATGGAAAAGAACTCTTGATGACGTTAGCGAAACAAACTTTGCGTTTAGAATTCTTGAGTGATTAGAACCATATAGATTCCCATTCAGTGGCTCAATTATTTTTTACTCCTCCTATTTTTCGTAAAATGGGGATCCCAAATATGAATGAGGAGCCCCAAATCAGCGAAGCCTCTGGGCCTTTCCCATTTCTGCCATACGGTAGCCATACGGCTTCTGCTCACATTAGTTTATTTGATCAAATGATTGTTTTAACTGCTTTTCGAATGTAATGTATCACGAAAGTTCAAGCATTCATCACCATATCATATTTTGCAACACATATGTTATAGAAGTTGAAGAAGAAGAAGATGATTGGAAAGCATTTGGAGAGACACATTCATCCAGCAGTGGATAGATAATGGTTGAATATGATGATGATGATATAGAAGTATAAAGAAATGGATGACTACAATTCGCCCACTGTGACGAGGTTTCAGTATCAATGAGTGCTGTGTCTGCAGGAGTAAATGTGCATTGCCTTATTTGATTGGCCTGTTTAGATTCCCACTTTCAAACCAATATGAAACTGACGATGAATTTGAGAGTTAATTATGATTGAGTCAAATACACCTTGCATAAATCCGGTACAGAACTTTATTTGACAGTAAGAAGTGAGGGATGGTTATTTCAATACTCCCATAATATATTAGAAAATAACTTTAGAAGGGAATACACTCACAGGAAGAATAATCACATTTATATAAGGATTTAAAATAAAGAGTCAATTTCATCTTGTAGCAAGCGGTTAAATAGTTTTGAACGTAGTGCATATTAAGTTCAATGGTATTTCAATTTGTGAAGTTTTAGTGGAATCGTACAAAGTCAAGCCTCCGAAGAAGAACCTTTTAATTACGCGGACAATATGATTAAATTTATTAATAAATTACTAAGTTCAGACGAATTAAATTTCCACCTAACAAATTTTACCTACCGCTATTAATTAGGGTAATTTAAAAGGGAAGGCGGACATGGAAATTGGAGGAATTTTGCAGCGGTTTCAAGAAATTTCCTTATGAGGAATATGCCTCGCGATAATAAGAGAAAGATATGAAATTAAGAGAAGATGTGAACTTCAGAAAAGGTCCGTTACATATAAATTTCCCCAGACATTAGAAGAAACCGTATATCAACTATAAAGGATCGCAAGAGCAGAAGGTAGTAAAGTTTTCCGAATTCTTTCATGTAATATATGTCTAAATGGCCAAAGAAATGAATATTATCATGAACTTGTTAAAACGTTATAATTCAAATCTTATGAAGTATTGCAACGTAGCCTTCATTATAATTTAGAACCCGAATTATTTAATTTCTGAGTAGAAGGTAGTGTGCATTCACAAACATACATCTCACATCCATATACGTACGTGTTACTTACACACACACACACACACACACACACATATATATATATATATATATATAGAGAGAGAGAGAGAGAGAGAGAGAGAGGGAGGGAGAGAGATTGACTGAGACTGAGATTGTATGACTTGCCAGAACTAGAATAATTGGGAAAGCATTAGTAAATAGCGAACAGTTGCATTTCCTCACCCAATAGCACAGGTCTCCTGGACGTCCTGAGGATGACCAGAGCCACCATGTTTGCTTCTAGTACGTAATGGGCGTGTTACGCACATCCTCAGGACGTCCCTTTAGGACGTGCGGAGTACATCGATATAGAAGTCCTGAGGATGCCCTATTTAAGTCTTCGTTTAGATTATCCTATAGTAAAGGTCCTGGGGATGTCCTGAGAATGTCCAGAGAATCCATATTTGCCCCTAGTACGTAATGGGTGTTTTTCGGACACCCTCAGGACCAGGGGCGGACTGGGCTGTTGACAGTGGCCTTGGCGTTTTTGCATTTCGGCAGCCCAATGGTAGAACAATGATAATTAATTAATTCAATCACATTAGTTAATCTACTTTATTGATTACATTAATTAATTTATATTAATGTTGGCTTAATT
>QLNU02014802.1:161294292-161313546 GCA_006491805.2 Dysdera silvatica | reverse complement strand
TTCAATGCAAATTCTCGCTTTTATTTATAATTTGCCTCTGTGTCTAAACTTTTGTGCAGGCCTGTATGTTTATACGATGCCAAACCATCCATTATATACATACGATATACGTTTATACGATACCAAACTAACCATAAATTCAGTAAATTCTCTCACTCTCCTAATAGCGTCCTCGTTATTAACGATTATGTTTGTTTAACGTTGGTATATTGGGGTCTCATGGCGCAGCACAGCCTAGATGCTCTTGCGCCATAAAAAATTCAAACAAACAAACAATATTGAAGTCTCGGCAAACGATTTGTAGGATTACATACATCCCAATTAAAACATTTTTGCTGTTTAACTACGTTTTTCACAGTCCAATTAAACTCGTTATTGGAAAAAATTACTATACACAGTAAAGTCCCGTTAATCCAAACCACGTTAATCCGAAATTCCGGTTAATCGAATTTTTTTCGAGTCGGCTCTTCTTGCAACCGACTGGTATGACGTAAATGAAGAGCCCAGTGTGTTTCGTTAACGGATTAAAAATTTCCATAAAGGAATTTAAAATCTTCCGTCGCCCGCCCATCGTCTGATGTCTGGTACGCCTGAACGCCAAAAACACGCACACAGAGACGATGAGAGGGGGGCAGGGGCTGTAACCCGGGGGGCCCGCACTGGCAAGGACCTATGCCGTGGGGGCCCCAGCCAAGGGAAGGGGTCATGAGGACCCGCGGTGGCTCTTGGCGCCCCTGTACACACACATACATTAAACATTTATAACTTACAGCAAATTCTGTAGTAAAGATTTCAATGAATCCGACCAGGTCGCGGTTCCGATGAATTCGGATTAACGGTATTGTACTCTATATTATTTTTTAGAAAGCCTGGTGCATACGTGTAAAAATAATTATATATATATAGAATAAATATCTTTCAGCTGGTAATGAAAATGAACTGAGATAAATAGACACAATAGGTTAAAAAATTGTAGTTAATGAATTAGCAGAAATTTGAAAAACAGTATTAATACACTAATTATAAAAGGCTACAACACTTGCAACTAAATATATATTAAGGAAATAATTTTGATATCTCATGTACTTGAGCAATGTACATCAACCATAGTTATCAGATAGTGATTGATTCTGAATATAGTCAACGTGACGACTATAGAAATAATATATCATCTTTATAATATTCAACTATCATTTTTACACTGATAGAGAAAGGTCTCTCTATGCGATCATCATACGTACCTTTTCTAGGCAGTACAACTCTATGTTTCTCCAACCTATTTTCCTATTTCTTCCATCTTGTCTAAAGAAATTTTCTAGGCACAACGAGTTGTAATGATCCAGTTAAAAGTATTGGTTATTAAGCAGTGACTGATTCTTGCAAACACACAATATCTCATATATATTTTTCGTTATTTTAACGGAAGTAATATTAAGTATCATAATTATATCAATCATCTCCCTTTATGTACACTATCTCAAATATAGGGATAACATGTGAACACGCAAACTTGAAGAAATACTCCTTATATGGATTTTTTTATTAATATCGATAATGTATGTATTTGTCTAAAATCTAGCATATGTCAGGAATGTATATATTACGCATATATTTAACCTTGCGGGCTGAATTTCGAGAACAGATAAACGCAAATGAGACATGTCAGCCCAGTCAACATTGATTTGGGTACTTGAAATTAGGTCCGTTTTCGAGATAATTGCTCTCGAGAAAGCATATAAATTTTACATTTTCAAAGACCAAAATCGAAGTGATGAACTTCAGCCTCCAGATGCCGATTAATTTCGGTTGTTTTCAATTCAAAAATATGTTATTCTAAAAGCAACGTGGCACATTTATAGTAATTTTAGTCAGTTACTAATAAGACATTTCCTTGTCCCTGTAAACAAATGGATTAACCATCTCACCAAAATCTTTAATATGTTGAATTTTACTTAGATAAAAGCTACATTAAATTAATGATAACATTTATATATAGTATATTGTATATTAATTATATACGAAATATACAAACAATAAGAACGGGGAATCGACCAAGTGATTCTTTTAAACATTTTGTATGTTATTAGGTCAAAGTCTTTTGATAGTTTTTGTCAAACAAAATATTGACGATAAACCTTGATATTATGACCTATTAACAAAATAACCAATTGTTGAAACAGGGTACGTAAACAAAATAAATTTGCTGGCAAAATATCTAGAATTATGTATTAGTTAAATGCTGTTGAAAATAAATGACACCCCTTTCCCTCGTTCTCTAACATGTACAGTAGCATCCGTATATAACGAAGAGCATGAGGTCAACCAAATAATTGGTCGCTATATCCGAACACTCGCTAAATACGGTTTAAAATTTAAATTTCCAAATATTTAAAATAACGCATATATAGGTAACAGCTGTGCATATAATATGCATACAAAACTATTCAGTTTTAAATTTGCTTACAATTTAATAGACAAAATATTATATTACCTTTTAAATTTTAACATAATAAGCTAACCTCTTCATGTATGAATATTTGTTCATTAGAGAAAACAAAAAATTTTCCTGTGAGTTTGCATGCAAATTTGGGTCAAAATTATGAAACAATTTTTCAATTTCTCCCAGACGTATTTTGACAGTTGTAGATGCGGCACCATTTGTGCACTACATGCATTAAGGGATCAATGGGAAATAAAATTTGGCACATTACAATTGAAACTATTTATGTACTGAATTTTCTGTACAAGCAAACACAGGTATTTTACATGACGCTATATTATTACACACCTTAGTTCAATTTACTTGATGCTTTCGAATTTTGTGTTATCACTACTTCTTATGAAAATTCTCCATATATTCTGTGCACACTGGCATATCGCACTTTCCACAGTTATAACGGGTTCTGCTCTTGCAACTTTTGGAATGACATCTGGGAGCACTTTTTGTTGGAATCTTTTTGCTGTAGTGATGCAAACCATCAAACTGTACTTCTGGGGAATTTTGTGATGGATCTTCCTCTTCTTTATTGGTTCTTGAATTTCTCCACTTGGTCTTCCACTTTTTTTTGGGGACATGGCTGCCATCCCACCAAGAATAAGTAAACCTGCAACTGAAGCTTTGAACTTTGAACCTACTCTTTCATGTTCCCATCTGTATATGATCCAGCCGTTGACTATAGCTACATTTAGGAAATGGAGGAACACTCTCAAATACCAGCGTTTGTTTTTGGCTGAATGATAATAATAATGAGAAATCATTCTGTCCATAAGATCTACGCCACCCATGCTATTGTTGTATAGTCCAACAGCATATGGACCGTCTACGTCAATCACAGACCTTTGTTTTCTGTCCCACTTTTTGGCCTTGTCCTTGGGTTCAAGGCCAGCAAACGTGGATGCAGTATGAACTGCATTGTTGTCCATCCATCTTGTCGCAGTGATGTCTTCATTTGAAGTAGTAACTGACTACGCACCACGTCCACGTAAGGATTTAAACACTTTATAACACGATATAACACTTTAAACGATTCATCCTTACTGTTCCAACACTATGAATGCCATCTAGGTGAAGTTCGTGCATCAACTGAAGAGTTGTGAATAGATTGTCATAATAAACTTTGTGGTTCTTATTTTGTATATCATAACACAAACGATAAACAACATCACCAACCATTCCTAGTTCCGAAGGTGTTTCACGATTTCCTTCAGACCTCTGATACATTTCAAAACAGTACACATAACCTGAAACACTTGCACGTACCCACGCCTTATAACCCCATTTCTTTGGTTTATTTTCTGTATATGGTTTTATGCTACTTCTTCCCTTGAATGGTACTATCATTTCGTCAATGGAATGGGATCTTTCAGGTTCAACAGCATTGTGAAATGTTGTGTGAAGACAATTTAGGACTTGCCGAATTTTCACCAATTTATTGACATTGCCTTTCGGAATCTTGTCGTTGTCAAAAAAATGGAGAAAACGTTTGATTTTTTCAAATCTATTGACAGACATCGCATTTGCTATTAGTTTCATTCGAAGGCCATATTATGTGGACCAATACATCCTAACATTCGGGTATTTTATGTAAGTCATAACAATATGTATGCTCAGGAACACTTTCAGCTCAGGAACTGTAAGCACAAAGTTTTCTTTACCTTTTTGAAATGCATATAAATTACTTTCATGAACTATTAGTTGTATTCCATTAACTATTAATAATAGCTATTAATAATATTATTATTAATATATTATTAATAATAACTATTCATATAACTATTAGATGTATTCTATAAACAGACTTTCAGGGAACATATGGAAAAATAATCTCTTGGCCTCCCCCTACTCCACCCCACATCGGCGCTGTTCATGCGGTATTATTTTACATAATCTTTTACTTGAACGGAACGTGATACATATCTAACAGCCATAGAATAAACTTATCTCACGGAATTATAACCTACTTTAAAATTAAAATATTTTTTCCAGTAAATAAAAACAAAGCCGAAATTATAAAAATAATTCATTTTCCTATAATTAATTATATTAAGGCCGATTATGCAATTTTACTTAAACATATTTTCAATGAAATATTTTGTGTTACAATAAAATTTTAGAAAAAACATTTAGCAGCTAAAACTAAAGCGATTTTTGAAAGTTATTGATAGTTAAAATTCTTTAAACCCGAGACCCAAAATATGAATTCAAATTATGAAAAATTGACAAGTAAATTTAAATTCAGTTGCTTACTTCTTTCAAAGAAAGAAATTCAAAAGAAATGCTAATCTCTTTCGCTCGAATAAGTTTTATTTTTTTTTTTAGAAAAGGCGTCTTTGCGCTAATGTATAAATATGCGCCTGACGACATAGCTTTTGTTTTGCATGAGAAAAAGGACAGAAAGGACGGCAATTTGCATGTGGCAAAGTTAGAAATGATATTTCCTGAGACACGGCAAAGGCGGGTCTTGTATAATAATAAATTACACAATGCGGTTTTCTATTTCTCATTAATTATTTAAGGAATGTTTTTCTCTGGTTTGAAAATTTATTGAAATACTTACGTCATGTGAGTTTGAAGATTCCAGGAAATGGATTTTAGCGCCAAGTCGCTTTTCCCGCCAAACAAAAGTTGTCGCCAAATACCATACAATCTAGATAAATTACAATAAATGTATTTTTTGTATTTCTTACTTCACATACAGATAATAGAACAATGGCATAAAACATATGGAAACAGGTCGGAGCATCATGTAAAACAACTCAAAATCATACGTACGTGTACGGAACTAACACCAAAGGAGCTTCATATACAACATTTGTATCTATCCATGGTATAGATTGGCTTTGAAAATGGGCCATTACTAATTTTCTCCATGCCCGCCCCTACTTTAGATAAAAAGTCATATTTAATATCTGTATCGCCATGATGATAAGGAACAAAAACAAAAACAAAAAACCGTAAAGAGTGTGGTGAGACAACAATCATTATTATCACCATGATGATGATGATGATATATGGTATGAATTATAATGTTTTGTGGTATATTATTACGATTCCAAGGGTTAATACGATTGCTTTCGCTTTCTTTTTGGTTTTACGGCTCAAAGACTACAGTGGTCATGCTGCGCCGGGACCTACTGTTTTCCGAGGGGTTAACACGATTGCCAAATGATTAATTTACAAAGACACCGGCTCCGATGCGCCACTGGTATGTATATATGTATGTATGTATGTTTGTGTGTGTGTGTGTGTGTGTGTGTGCATATATATGTATGTATTTATTGTATGTATGTATGTATGTATGTATGTATGTATGTATGTATGTATGTATGTATGTATGTATGTATGTATGTATGTATGTAATAACTATGTATGTATGTATGTATGTATGTATGTATGTATGTATGTATGTATGTATGTATGTATGTATGTATGTATGTATGTATGTATGTATGTATGTATGTATGTATGCATGTATGCATGCATGCATGCATGTATGTGTGCGCACGCACGCACGCACGCACGTATGTATGTATGTATGCATGCACGTACGTACGTATGTATGTATGTATGTAATAATTGAATATGATGATCTATACCTCTCTTCGTGCTATAAAATAATATATATAATAAGGAGTAGCGTAGCAATTAAAGATAGCTCAAGTAGCTGTAAACACGATCGTGTGCTGCCGCCTTAGAGAAAATAATGTGCTTTAAGAGCCAATGGGGGCTTGGGTATGTTTAACCCCACCTTTTCAACGCTACTGATACCAGAAGTCCCCTAAATTTGTAAACGTTTCAATGATTCTTGAAAATTTAATAATTAGTATATTGTGATGAAGCCTGCACGTAAAAAAATGCAAGAAATCTCTCTCTTGGATTTGAAATTTGTGAAATTTTAATTGTGGTAGTATTTTAAGTTCCGAGTGTACATGAGCATTCTTGCTTTTCAGAGTAAGAGAATATTCCTGAGCTTCGTCTTCCTGTGGATCATACTTCAGTGCTCTAATTTTTGCGATGTTCAATGAATTATTCAAATATCAACGAATTTTTGGGGCATCCTGCATATATATATATATAGACGCATGTTTGGGTTCTCATATTTCCTTTCGCGTGGTTTGATTCCTGTTCCCATATTTCGTTCGCGGAAAGTTGACCGATGGTACTGTTAGAATTCACGGGAGCTGACGTCACAAACGGGCTAGTTCATTACAGCAGAGGGGAGGACGTCATTTCAGAACTGGTTTTTGGCGCAGACAAACGTTCGCTAAAACCTAATTCTGAAATAACGTCCTTCCCTCTGTTGTAATGAACTAGTCCGTTTGTGACATCAGCTCCCGCGAATTCTAAAGGTATCATCGGCCAACTTTCAGCGAACGAACTATATGTCGTAAATAAATAAATTAGCATTTAAAAACTACCAATAAAAATTTGTAATAATATTGATATTCTGTCTTTGAATATTCAAAAATATGACGTCAGTATATATATATATATATATATATATACACATCTTTACGAGAGTTGAAACTTCAAATGAAAGCGTTATCTATCCCAAAAAAATACGCCAGCACGAAAACGACAGAAAACAACAATCACCATCTATTTAAAAATTATCGAATTGCAATCTCAATTCTGAAATTGTCCGCTTGGATTTTTGGTAATGTTCTAACATTTCGAGCGAAATCAACAAACGATATAATCACTTAAATGCACGTTTTACGTCGCGAATCGGAAGATAAACGAAGTTAAAAATTGAATTCGATCGGTATAGGAGAAGTGACAAGAAAATTTTGCTGCTATTTTCGAATTTTTTTGAATTTTTTTTTTCACATCGGACGCGTGATGGATGGGTTTATAAGACAACAGGATCCGTTTGTAATTAGCGGGCTCTTTCGTTCCACGTTCTGCGCCGTTTTGGGATTTAATTAAATTTTCAGCCCTTGACATCCGGCCCGCGAGCTAAAAATGAACAATTCGCATCACCTCGTTGAAAAATTAACTGTCGTCGGTTTCCGAGCTACTAATTGGTAGCAAAGAATGTCACTGATTATATTTTGGGGCGAAAAGCTTTCTATTTGGCTTACTCTCTGGCCCTTTGAATTTATTTAATTTTTCTAAGTTAAGCAATCACTGGAAATTCCTTTCGAAATTATCAAACTTGAAATGAACTCGACTTCCAGAGTTTTTCTAACATTAATAAACATTGTAGATGAAAATATTACGGAGTGATTAACGAAATAAATAAATATCGTTTAGAATAAATATTTTAATGTTGATTGAAAATTCAGAAAGTAATATTTTTCGATTTCTTGATTTCAAAATTAAGAGATTAAGATCTTAGGTAGAATAAGTTTTTAAATCTTACTAATTTTGTACATTATAATTACTTACTTTGACAATTATTTTTCTACTTAAAACAAAATAAAATCGTCTAAAGTAAAAAAATTTAGAACGACGTGCTGGTTTTATAGTGTATTAGTAAGTAATTTCTGCGAATTATAGAAATTACTTTTCTTAAAAAAAAAACTAATAATTTTGCTCGCAAAAGTACATTATATTTAATTAACATATTATGTTGTATGGAATTGAATATATTAAATTCGATTTATTACCACACATTATTAAAGTTATTATACCATATTAAGATTTATACCATATTAAGATTAATACAAAATGTAATTCAAATATTCGTATCTTATGTTTAATCGAATATTAAGCAAAATGTAAAAAATTAAATTTCATATAATGTGTAATATAACCATTTATATGTTATGGAAATATTATCTTTCTCAGTTTCAATAGCAATTTTAAAAAATACGGCTTTTGGAAAAAGATGGTTTTTAAGCAAGAGTTTCAGTTAATTTTTGTTTCAATAATTAAACTAATTAAGCATCGTAAAACTAGGGGATCTCATGATAAACTCAGGATAATTATATTTTATAGAAGATGGCTTATTTAATTTTCATCATCTACATTAAATGAGAGAAATCAAATGTTATTGCGAAAGGAAGTTTTCTAAGTACATTTTCTCTCTTCATTCATATTTGAATGATAATTTAATAAACTCCTCTTAAATATTCCTTCAGGTAGTTATTTATTTTAATTTTATTGCCTTTAAAGGAGAAGTACAGGCTTTCATTAAATGAAAATATGAACAAAATAGCGCTGTCTTTAATTTTGTACTCATTATTTTAGAAACTCAATAAACAAGTTCATAAATTCATTAATTACCGACTTGTGTACTTTTTAAGTTTTCTTTTCATTAAATACGGGAACTGGTGACAAGGCTTGTTAATTCAGAAAGACCATGACACTATCCATAAACGATGACATAGAAAAAGTTTTGATTTGATAATCTGCTTGATATAACTGTTTACTCCAAAAATTAATGACATAACTCGAGAAATGTAATTTTTATTAAAGTAATCAAAAATCTTTTTCACAAATATACTGTCCGGTGATGAGCATAGTTACGTGTACTATTATGAAATAAACAATTATTGAATTATATCTACTGCAAGGTACGTTTTGTGCTAAAAATATGGCACGTTTTCAGCATAATGGATGCATAGTCTGAAAATTAAATCTATTTTTAACTATCTACCATTTTTTTAGGAAAGTGCTATATATAATAAATACGAGTGAACGAATGAAAATTCAATTTGAAAATTTACAGACCAATAGAAACCCAATACAGCGACAGCGAAAAAAATATTTTAGTGCTAAAATTTTCAAAAAATCGGTTAGCACTCTCCAGTTATTACGAACTCTATGGTGACCAGGAAGAGAAATTTTATACACAGAAGCGCAATATCTATGAAGCGCAATAAATCGAGGTATGCTTGTATTTTATCACCTGCACATCTAGCTTCAAACTGTTTTTCACCCCATTTCTATATCTACCTTAAATTTTTATCTGCGAACATATTGGCACTTTATACCCATACTTATAGCGTCAATTTTGAATTCTAATTCATTTGAAAATTTGCCTGGGGTGGGGGCGTAATTTTATCTATTCTTAATAATAAATAAACTGTTCACCAAAAAAATTAAGATTTGTAAGAATGTTTCTTAGAGTACTTATCACTAAAAGTTTTTTCAGTCTACTATAACATTGAGAGAAATATCGAGTTATTGATTTTGTAGTTTTATCAAAAGTGCGTGGGGAATTCTATTCACATGAAAGGAAGTTTTACTGAGAAAACTTTATAAAAATGTGAGCACCAGACGACTTTCAAGAAAAAACATTTAAAAATGAGATTTGCAAGTCTGATTCTGACGTAACTCAGCTACGCTTTTCATCTTAAAAGCCAAGAAAAGGCTCAGTGAAAGATAAAAGTAGACTAGTCTATATTTCCAAATGGAAGAGAAACTTTTCTTTACTTAAAAGCAATGGAGATGTATTCAGTCACAAATAATTTTCATTCAACTAAATTTATTTCTTTTTCTCATTACTGAAAATAGGAATAAATCAACGAAGTTTCTATTAGCCAATAAATTTACAAGCACACTTTCCTGAGTAAAGTAAAACTATAACAAACAGTTATTTCGACACTGGCGTAAGGTTTAAAAACACGACGTTTCGGGAGCCAACTGCTCCCTTTGTCAAGTGAAGGCAGAATGAAGAGTTCGTGAAAGTCCTAAGCTTATCGGTTCCGACGTTTTCGGGAGCAGTTGGCTCCCAAAACGTCGTGTTTTTAAACCTTACGCCAGTGTGGAAATAACTGTTTTTTTCTGGAATGTCCTGATAATATTCTGTATTGATTCGTTAATATAAAACTAAAATATATTCCTTAAAATAAAACTATTTGATTCGAAATAAATAGGACAAAAATATCTGGTTCTTCAAAGCGACAAGTTTTAGGTCGAATGATATTCACTAAATTTGTTATAATAATTTACATTTATTCTAAATTGTTAATAGCCTATAGTTATGCCTTGTATAGGCTATCAGATATGTAAATAAAGCTAATTGTTTCACATGGAACTATATCATCGACCAACGTAAGTGGGTCAAACAATTCTAGGAAAAAATCTATAAACATAGTTATGTAAAAATAAATTCAAATCATTGAAAATACCTATAGATTAAACATTTGGAAAAACTGTGGTAAATTGGCATCATCCTGGCGCTTACGGCGCATGCGCGAAAGATAAAAACAAACGGTGACAATCACAGGAAACCTGTCGAACATTGAGCAAAGTTCTACAGAAAAATTTCTTACCAAATAAGGCTTAAATCCTAACGAAATTTGGTTAAGATGACAAGTACAACATCATAATGAATGCACCAATAAATCCATACTTTATTTATAGCACGATAAATTTAAATCGGGATATGTAAATGTTTGTGACGCCCAGTGCTGTGAGTGCTTTTCAACTTCGATTTTATCAAATTTTTTTGGGACCCCAAAGGAATAATATATTATTGTTTTTGGAAGAAAAACGTACAATAAATTCAGAATTCTACTATAACCTTTCTAAAGGTCCAGTGTGCATGAAGTTTTACGTCCTGAAAAAAAAACCAGTTGAAAAATGACATTATGTTCCAGCATGACTATGCTCGTCTTCACGTAAGCAAACACACTATGGAAACATTAATACCACTGGGTTGGCAACTGTTAGCATATTCTGAATACAGTTCGGACCAAGGCATTTCTTCATGTAACTTTTATCTGTTTACGCAATTTAAATATGCTCTACGTGGATATAGATTCTCTATAAAATTGGAGGTGAAAATTTTTTCCCAAAAGTGACGTTGGGACAAACACAAATCTTTTCCCAGAGATTTGATAACCTTGTAAAAAGATGGGATAAGTGTATGGAAAAGGATGGTGATTATGTAAAAAATAGAAAAGTAAGTTTCTGTTTCTTATAATTTGTTTTTTATTAACTCTTTCTTAGAACTCATTGACTTACCCTCGTACTTACCTGTTTACTGGTTCCTTAACATTAAATATTTGGTGTTTATGTTAGTTGTGGAATGTTCTTTCTGTTCCTGGTTATGTTTTTCATTCGGACTTCTGTATTAACTCTCTAAGATAATATATTACACGGAAATTCTAATGAATTACAATAACTAAATTATCAAAATTAATATTCAACTTCGTTTAAAAACGTCAGATTATCATATAACTATTTTTGTGATATTCCTTGGTTAATTAATTGACGTCGTTGTGACTTTTTATTCTTTAAAATATAATTTATTTATACTATAATTGTAACATTTTCATTATTATTTCTTTGATGTTTGGCTAAAAGCGATTCGAGAAACAATTTCAAAATGAATTTTTAAATGGTCTCAATGGAAACAGAGACGTCGATTCCATGAAACCGGTTCTTTAATTGTATGAAGTTTTTAACTACTGATTTTTCTTTCAAATATTTAATAGAAACTAATCCTTTCGTTAAAACCCAGATATTTGTTATCTGTTTTTTCTTTCATCCCTTACGTAATAATAAAAGTATTAAGGGTGTTAATGGTAGACAGTGATGCGTTTATTGATACTTTTACCATTGCATCTAACAATTTGTTATTTTATTAGTACCATTTATTCAGAAAATGATTAAAAATTTCTCTTCATGGTTATTAGTTACTTAATATAACTGAAATGCTCCATGTTAGGGAAAGTGTCAATTCTTTACCAATTGTTGCTTTTATTATCTTTACTAATCTTACAACTAAAATATATCTATCCGCATTAAAGTACAGCAATACTATCACAATTATGCTTGTCTTCGGGGTTCATATCGCGTATAGGTAAATTTTGAATTTCTGGAAGTAGGTTCGCCTTATATACTTTACGGAAAAAGACAAGCTATTTCCTAAATAAAGTGGGCAGGCTATGGCCTCCAGATATGGGCATAGAGTTATATGGGTCCACGGGGCCCGCCCCCAATACTTTTTAATTTTAATATATCGTAATGTATAAACATCCATAAGGTGTGTTTGCCCCCCCCCCCAACAACAACCAATAATTTTGAAAACTCTACTCCTAGGACTCCTGATGAAATAGCTTGGCTCAGATTGTTAAAATTAAATACTTATCATGTCTGTTATTAATATTATTTCTATTCAACACTAATTATTTGGCATATCTTAATCTTTTATGACTTTTCGCTTGCAACTGGGATCACATTGTACGTTATATGGCATATTTAGTAAATTTTATTTTTCCTTTTTCTTGAGAATGAGGTTTGTATTAATATTTCCGGACCATAATCTGCAGTACTTAATTACATTACTCAATTAACATTACTTAATTAATTACTTTAATACATAATCTGCAGTATTAATGAAGAACG
This sequence comes from Dysdera silvatica, assembly GCA_006491805.2. Classification (NCBI taxonomy): domain Eukaryota; kingdom Metazoa; phylum Arthropoda; class Arachnida; order Araneae; family Dysderidae; genus Dysdera; species Dysdera silvatica. The sequence goes on along the minus strand of QLNU02014802.1, from coordinate 161,300,741 downwards.
GTGATTTGTTAGAATGGATGTGAATTTTTGGTTTTAAAGGCATGTTTTTTTTTATATTTTGTCGAGATTGAAATTGGTAGACTAATTATTTATATATATATTACGCGAAACTTATCATTATTATTAATATTATATATGATGTGTTATATTGTGTTTTTAGCAAGATATTATTACCCTTCTCAGGGTTAACACAATTGCCAAATGGTTTCCATACCAAGTTATAAATGCATGTTTTTGCACAATATTATATTATAAAAATGTAAGTCTGAAGCTTTACCAAATGTATTAGACCATATATTTAATGCATGCAAAATTGAACATAGGTTGTAAAGTTTTATTAAAAATATTTGGCTATTAATACGCAAGAGGAAACTTGGAGATATGGTAAACACTTGCTTATCCGCAATGAACAATGATCAATGAATGAATGAATGAATGAATGTAAAACTTGAAAAAGTGAAAAAAAAGCTGAGTTGTAGAAAACAATGTAATTGCATACCAAGGGAGACTACCATTAGTCATGATGCTGGAACTCAAGTTAGGAATATTGTATATAAAAATTTAATAGAGTTTAAATCCTTGGCACCATTTTATATTGCGATTCATTCATTCCGTTTGGAAAGAACTGCGAAGTACAGAAGTGTGGAGAATCGTATTTAACACAATAACGGACGACCATTGGATTTCCAAATAATATATACTAGTATGCGAGCCCTTCAACGTCAGAAATTACTATTAAAAAATTCTTTCTATCGCTCAGTCGCTCACAGGCGCGGATTAAGGAGAGTATGTGGCGATCGCCCTTCCCCCTTTAATGAAAATTTGACATTGAAAAGATACAAAGTAAAGGTCCAATGAGGTATCATTTCCAAAAATCAAGTTATAAATCAGCCACCCCCCCACACTTAAATGACCTCTAAACCCGTCCTTTCGCACGGTGCGGAAAATCGCGATCTAGGAATTCGGAAGTCTGAGGATGATAATGATTAAGATTTTTGGATGGAAAAGTGTTCAGTAATTCTTAAATCAAATGAAATAGGATAAAGGAAATTGATTAGGATGGAACAAATGTCCGAGAAAATTATTGTTTATGTATTTATATATCTGAGAAAAAGCTAAATGCAGGTAAGCGTTAGAACGCTTATAATTCGTGGTTTTATTATTATTCATTTGTTCGAAGTATGTATTCAGACATAAACACTATTTACAAATGTATTAGAGACGAAAATGTTCAAGTAATGCACAATAAATAGCCTATATTTCTAAATCGCAGACATTCTAATCTTGCTCTGAATCTTTTAGTGGTTTTTAAATTGGAATTAAAGGGTCATTATTAAACCTTAATTTTTTATAGGAGTTAGTTTATGTTTGCAGATTTAAAAATGCAGAAATAACGAGGTCAAAAGAAAATAGAAACAAATGGAAGAAATCAGTAATTCCAAAAATATGATAACATTTTCTTGTGTTTTGCTCTCAATATCTTTATGGATATTCGTTGCAGGAATCAGAGGCATCTTCGGACAACTTACTTGTTGGTAGATGTGCTGCCTGAACAATGTCCAATACGTAAATTAGAATACGGAGCACACTGGAAAGCACATAGTGCCAGTAATAGAGTTCAATATAAAGTTTGGCGGTTTCAGTTAAATAGTTCATAAATTTCAGTTAAATAAATGATACAAAATAATAATTTCGAAATTTAGATTTCATTTGGCTATGTTTAATCCATTTTTTCTCTAATTTTGCCATTAAACCTTCTAATTTTGTTTTTTATTTCAAGACCAACGGATGTTTTGCTTTCATTTCTATCCTCGGGGCTCAGTCGATAATACATATAGTTCATAACTTCAGAAATTTTCTCTTGTCGGAGACTTTTTGTTTTCCAAAGATGAAAAAACTTCCTTTGAAAATCAAGACTGCTTCTAAAGAAAGTTAAAAATCTTAAAAAGTAACACCTAATTCTTATGGTAATAAAAAATACGCATCTATCAGTTTGTGTTTATATCAAAATAATTGCGGGATTTTGAGGATTTCAAAAGTTACGCACTACTGAACTTAAAGAAATCAAGTTTTTAAAGGTTTTAATCAAAAATTTAAAAATAAACAAATAAAAATGTTTAGCGATTATAAACTATATATTCTACGTATAGTGGATGGATTCATTACGATTTAATCAAATAAAACCTTTTCTAATAACTAATGACTGCACATTATAATTTTTTAACGCAGTTATCGTTGACATGATATCATGATATAAAATTTTATTACTCACCAGTAATCATCATGCATCGGAAGTGAAAATAAATTTAGTTCCGTTTTAGAAAAATACTTTAATTTATATATATATCACATTTTCAACTACCACATCTGACTTTGGATTTTTGACTTTCGCACTCCTAGATCGCGATTTCTCCCACTGTGGTTCGGTGGTCATTTCTCTAAAATCTGAACAACGGCTGTTTCTGAAAGGCCTCAAAATATAAGTTTTTTGTTCTACAGCTCCAGGTTTTGCTATATAACGCATAAAAGCTTATAGTAATGAAAAGTAATTTTTCGAAATTGTCATGAATTTGCTGAGTGTAATATATTCTCCATTGTCCGAAGTGAAAATCGCAAACTCGATTTCCAATCAGCCAAATTTCGGGTATTCCAAAAATTCAATTTTCAAGGAAAAGTGCAAATAGATTTCATTATTCATCCACCAAAGTCATGCTTAATTATACATTACTAAATTACTCTATTGATAACATAAAGGTGACAAAGGGTATGTGCGTATAAATTAAAACGTTAACTTCTTTGGAAAGTCAGCTATTATCATTAAATTTGTGTGCATATGCAAAGTATATACATATCTTTATGTATATCCGATATTCACAATTTGCATTAGTTACTATTTCTAAGAGTGCACTATAATCCAAATATGGGCATTTTTTGCCAAAAACTCTCAAGAAGTGTCCACTAAAATATAATAATAATAATAATAAATTATGTTACAGAAAGCCATTTCGGTTAAGCGAAGTTCGAGTAATTAGAGTTTTCCTGAATTTCTTCTACAATTTTCAGATTTTCGGATTATCCATGTTGGCCATGCTGCGAATTTCAGCGAATAATCGTGAGTTGATTTCATAACATATTTAAAGATTTTTATTCAGGATGAAATGCTAATATAATCTGAGGATACATTAATAAGTAGTTACACGAAATCTAACATTTTATGTATTTAATAAGTTTGGTAATTTAGTAGAGAAAATAACTTACTATCCACTAGATTTTAAATATACTTAATGGGAAAGCATTTTATTTTTTAAATGATCTCAGGAAAGGAACGTATGCTGCATAAAAAATACACCGAAGTCATTGCCAAACAAAAATGAGCGTCATGTTTAATGTAAATGGTAAATTATGCAGATTGTACACTTAAAGGGCTTATTGAAAAGTAAAACAAGCTTTAAAATGTATAAATACTTCATAAAGAAGGAATAGCTGAATAGTTAAACGTAAGTTACTGAGTGTTAAATGTTTGATTTGACATAAATATTCAAAATCCTGATCCTATATGGAATTTGTGCATAAGAGATTTTCTTTATGGACAACTTCTCTATATTTTCTCTCGAATTCGCGTCCCCACAACTCCCAAAATTCTACTTAGATAAATGTTATGAGGAGCGTGACATATTTTACAAACACATGGTATAAAAGTTCAGTATAAATATTTATTCGCACTCGTGTGTATGTATGTCGTATTTATATGAGATCAGATGATTTGTGGAAGACAATAGTAGCATACTTCTGCGCAGCTAAAATGGAGGCTAAAATTCATTCTCACGATTTTTTATATAGAGAGATGGATTCGGATGAGATACATATGAGTAGAGATATGTATTCAGATGATATATATATATATATATATGTGAGATATGGACTCAGGTGAGATATACATATGTGGAGATATGGATTCAGATGAGGTATACATGAGTAGAGATGTGGATTAAGATGAGATATATATGGGTAGAGATATGGATTCAGATGAGATATATATATATGATTAGAGAAATATAAGTTCAGATGATCTCACTTGAAGGGATAGTAATAAATTTATGCCTTTAATGGTACATTGAATCCCGAAGATCATCCTCACTAACTCCCCTTCATTCCTTCTTATTCTGCCACGAAGTTGATATTTAATGATACCTGTTTACTGTAAAAGGCGAAACTCAAGTTGGCAGGTGACACTAGTTCTCTCCGATAGGTAATAGTCGTCTTGGTAAAAACAATATTAATTATTACTGAAATAATTATTAAATAGTACTATTAATAATAATTCCAGTGAAAAAATAAGGCTTAAAAAAGTCTTCTACCATTATTATAGCCTCAGTTAATAATGATGATATCAACGTCAATGCACAGGTGGATAAAATTTTCATATATAATATAATGGAGACTTGATTTTTCCTAATATTAGCCATTACTAATAAATACCACCCATGTAATATTAGCTCAATCTAGAGCTACTTTTGTTTAAGAGAAAAAGAAGCGCAGTCCTCATTCTGGAATCGAACCAGGTTCCCCAAGTTGCTCCCGCGGTGTCTTGACATATTAGATGAACGAGGACAAGAACAAGTGCCCTTTTCTTCGTGTATTAGGATGTAAGATATTATTACCTTTCATATATCCCTACAATATTAGCCATCTTAAAATTTAAAATAATAAAGGTCTCAAGAAAGTTAAATGGTTCTAGAAATTCAGGCATTTCTAAAACTACTAAAAATATTGAATTCAAAGAGTAATATGATAGAATTAAAAACTATCGATTGCCTTAAACTGACAAAAGGTCACTCCGTATTATCTTTCACCTCGGTTATTCGACCAAACCTCGCTTTTATTATCTCTGAAAATCGGGAGTCTATGAATTTTCCAAACATAGTTCAAGTTATAATGATTGCTCCTATTCATGATTTTCAAAGGAAGGAAAAACACAGTGTTTAAAAAAAAAAGATGTTAATAAGAATGTATACAAATATATGAAGTATTTGCATGGAGCGCCAAATATCATTGCCTGAATGATACTAATTGTTAATTAGGACAACATCATTGAGAGATACTTTAAAAGTATCTCTCAAAGATACCTTTAAGCATTAGAAGGATGTATTTTAAATATGACGTGCGAAAATCAGTTCAGAGGTAGATTGAAAAGAACAGAATCTGTGGAAGCATAGGCATAGTTTAAGGGTTAAATGCAACTTAAACTGGAAAAAAAGATGGAAAAAGTACGATTTGTCTCTTTTTTTTAAAAAAAATTAGGGCATGCACCTCCTGGCTCTAGCCAGATTACTCCTATACGTAGAAGTACTTTTTGGATAAATATAAAGTATTGTGAAGTGTGGGATGGGACCTTCGTATTTCTCTCACATATGAATCAGCGGAGAACCACCAGATGGAATGCAATAAAGAGTATGACAGCTAAATAAAAAAAGATCGAATAAAGTTTTCCAAACAACTTCGTGCTCTGGACAATCCGTCTCGTCCAGAAACAACTTTAGCCAAAAAGTGGACACAATGTCGCCATCTCCAAAAGATTTGAGAAACAGCGGATACAAAAAAACTGGGAAGCAATCTCCTACCCTATTTTTTGGTTTCCGAAGTTCCTCCCTGGAGGTAACAAACTTTCCGGAGTTGTCAGAATGAAATAGATGCATCGAAGTTTCAAGGAAATAGCCGAGAAATCTTCGTCTAAGAGAAAGAAATTCGCTGCCACATAAACCCAAACTGGAGAAACAGCGCGATGTTAGATATTTCCAGAGGACAGGGGTGGTGGGTTAGATTTTTCAGTTGCGTTATGTTCTCCCACTTCCTATTGATCGAAAAAAAACATGGATCTTGCAGTCTTGATTTATGCCAAAATGCATCATACGCTATCGAATATTTCAGAATAAATGGCTCTTGAATTTTCTATTCAGATAAGTCGATTCTTTCAAATTTATATTCAAATTTACATCGATTCTGGTTGTCTCCGTTTTTAGACAAAAGGACGATAACTCAAACTACGTATCTCTTAAGAGATCGAATGCTCTCTTAAGCTGAAATAGCACACCAACTGTCGATAATAAATAGCCTCAATATTTTGTGTTCATTACTGAATATGTACAATTTATATATTGGCTTTAACACATCTTAGAATGCTGCTTTGCAGTACGTAAACATGGTATAACGTAAAGTTGGGGAAGAGAGCTTGATAAAAAAGGAAATGCTTAGGAAAGATGAATAATGAATCGAAAACTGACTTTTCAAACGGAAATATATGAATGGATACATTCATATTATAAGTAGAACTGTTAAATTATATAGAATAAAAAATGCATAGAGCAGGAATTCCCGAACCTGCTAAGCCGTGGAGAATTCTTAAGGAGAGAAATTCATGTCGGAGTATTTTTAGAACCGAAATTCATTAC
>QLNU02014802.1:161279686-161289859 GCA_006491805.2 Dysdera silvatica | reverse complement strand
CTGGAGAAACGGCACTGTTTCTATTTCCTCGGAGATGAATAAATTTTTATAAAAATGGAAATACTTTCTATGACAGAGAGGAGTCTCACTTCCTGTTAGGATACAGGAGAGGATTATTTACAAGACAGTAAAATTTATTATAAAAATCTTCTTTAAACTATCAAGGAAAATTATACATCCCATCTAGCTTTGTATAAAATAATTTTATGATTTTTAAATTCACGAAAATTAGCTTAGTTTAAATTTTAGATATTTTATTTTTTTTTTAAATTTTAAATTTCGTCAGTACTTACAACTGCAAATTCACAAAATAAATATTCAGTAACGTTAATATTTTAAGAGGTTCTGAAGTAGTTATTATTCAATCAGTTTCTCCGCCCTGCCAACCAGGGCCTAATCATGCCTTTGCAGGGCCCTAGGCCTGGCACATATTAGGGGACCTTGTGCTCACGAAATATAATTTGATAATAGAGATTAGGTAAGACTGAATACTAAATACGTATAAGGCGAAGTAAAAAGACTACACATAGGATTATAATTCTGTTAGCTGCTCAAAAGAATATTGCTCTAGCTTATCAGTGAAAGTGCGAGCTATAGATGATAATCAGCCGAACTAAACATGCAAAGATATAAAATTATTTTTAAAAAATACTGTTTTTAATGATATAACCACAATATAATTTCCTGTAGTTTAGAATAAAATTTTATTTCATTTGGTAGAATAATCAGAAATACGTGTCTCTTTATATTTTACTCGAACGGAATTATCATTTACTGAAATATTGTCATTCAAAATAGTCAAAGGAGACATGGAACTTTTTTTTTAATTCCTACGAATATTTTATATCATCAAAGAGGCTGTATTTATTGGAATATTAAATTTTTTCAGGGCAATATAGATACTGTCAATTTAAAACAAATTTTATTGTGGTATTCAGGAAGAAAATTGAGGTATTCAGATAAAATAAAACGTAAGTTTTTCTTACTCTAATTTAGAGATTTGGAGATGGAAACGACCAGGGCTGTCCTGAAGAAAATTATTGAGAGTATGCAGTGCTGTCTTAATTAAAGAGTATTGAAATTGCGGGGTTACTGGATTGGTGACATCACCGCTCCGCGTTAATTGGCATTTGACTGGTCGTCTATCGTCTATCCAAGCCCAAGGTGTCACTTGCCACTTTCATCAGTTTTTCCTTCCTCTTCTGGTCATACGCAGGATATTATTTTGAGACCTGGGGGATTCACAGGAGTTTTCCTCATTTGTTTACATTCAAGTTTGTAAATGACTATCCAAAATTAAAAAAACGTTGCCACAAAATCAGCAAATTCAATAACTTTTTTGAGACCTTGAGAGGATGCGAGGCGTACTCGGTATTTTTCAAAATTTCTTGAGAGTACGTGGCGCACATAGCGCGTACCCTTTGGTGACAGCCCTGGAAATGACGCTTAAACATACCATATATCAAACTTTTAGTAGCGACACATATAAATATTGCAAAACAGATAAATGCTGCCATTTATCATAACAAAACAATAATAATTGCATTCTGTATCACGCGAAAACAAACGGCATGAGCATTTCCGTTAGATAATGGATAATGCTATTAGAAAAATGACAAAATTAGGAATACTTTATTTCACTATTTACGTATTGCCTTTTGGCAACAGTGATAAACGTTCCCCTTGTTGCTCATAATTCGAAACTTAATTCCATTGGTCGAAAATAAAACGGGACATCACTATTCCCTCATCCATCACTTAAATGAGGCGAAAAATATTATTGCACCCCCCCTCTTAAATTTAAAATTCTTCAGATGGCAGAGAATTCCATTCGATTTTCTGCAAAGAAAAAATCAATATCCCACAATTGTTTAAATATGTTTTGTTGCTTTTTCTTTTATTTTTGGGAGCCAAATAACATAGACATTTTACAGGAGGTGCCAAAAGGTAGATATATAGCCAACACGCAGTAAACAAGACACTAAGCTTTTTTTTCGTCGTTGTATGGTCATTTCCTAACCCCTACCAAAAGAAGAGCATCCCGATAAAAGCTTAGGCAACCGCAATTATGGTGCATGTCAAAATTAGGCAGCCAATCCAAGCTTTTGCGAAAACGGTGATGAAGTGGTATTTGCTATTGTGTTTAGCGGCGTGTTAGCCAAAATGTGATATTCGGATTGAGCTCATAATTGTTGTCCTTAATTTGCTGATGCTGGTGATAATTTGAATCTTGTATTAATTTAGAACTTGGCGCAGTATAGCCCAGATGCTCTTGCGCCATAAAAAATCCAAACAAACAAACAATTTAGAACATTAACTCCAGTGTATAGTTATTTTGGGCCATTTAGAAAATACGCTGGATAGTAAATGATGCAAAGAAATCTTAAAGCCAAAGCTATAAACAGACGACCGATGATATTAACACATAAGCAATATCAGAATGTAAATGTAATTTCTTTGTAAATTTTATATTGTGTAATCTAATGTTTACTTATTCAGGTTGAGAACATTTTTAAGTAAATCCTTCGGGTAAATTATGTGCAAATTGTGTTAAATCGAAGTTCAGAATATAGCTTGAAGTGTTTGCCGGGAAGGATATAATCAGATATTTATTTCTCCAAAATAATATTTCCAGCACTAAATTTTTACACATAAGAACGTAGTTGATTCAACAAATTCACTACTAGACTTAGTACCTGAATAAATCTCCCATTGCAAAATGATTCCACTACGATTTTCAAACAATCTAGTATATTTAAAAGCAATAATAATAATAACAACGAACGTTTATAAAAAGTTATAGCACTGATATTTACCTAAAATAAATACCATCGTCTCCCTCTTTATAATTTATAGATTATAAAACACGCTTTAATATTACAATTAGGAAATATAAAGGAACTTTACTGTGGATTGTAAAGAATCATTTATGGTAAACAGACTATTTAATTAAAATAAAAATAATAAATTTAAATTAATAAATAATAAATTTAAAAGTAAATAATAAATTTAAATTTATAAATAATAAATTTAAATTTATAAATAATAAATTTAAATTTATAAATAATTAACAAATTTATAAATAATAAATTAAATTAATAAATAATAAATTAAAATTAGTAAATGATAAATTTAAAATAATAAATAATAAATTTAAATTAAAATAATCAATTTAACTTAATAAAAAATAAATTTAATTTAATAAATAATAAATTTAAATTAATACATATTATATTAGAAAATAAATAATAAATCAATAATTTAATTAATTGGAGTTTTGGAAAACGTTCTTCAAATGAATTACTATAAACAAGCCTTTAATAACGCTTGATCTATTGACATTTTCCATTTTTCCATACAGAAATGATAAAAAAATTTGAAACAGCTGTATAATAGTATCGAGAACGTTTGGAAAATAGACCAAACATCGAAAGTTTGGGATCGAAAGCATCGAAGTGCCATTTAAATTACGAAAGATGTATAATCGATAAAACCAATGATATTTATTGCGTCTAAAATATTCTCTCTTTCTTTTAAATGCAAAATCGTAACATAGAATCCATGACTTGAATTTACCCGAACTACTGTTGTTGTAGCTTTTTCTATTGTTTTCATCCCCGCTGGGTCTATGTTTGGCATTTAAGTTAGTTGGGTTAGAAGTAAATATATGGAAAGGTGATGCCATTTTCTTATCACGGTGCCGATGTGCCGAGCGCTTCACAAATGTCTCTCTTTACTTGCTAGTCTAAACTGTCAGAGGCCAAAAAATCCTTTTCTTTATTGTGATGAAGTTGTTTTATTTCCTGTGTTAAATTTTATTAGGTTTTCATATAAAAATTAATATATTACATTGAAATTTTCGTTGATGGAATAAAAATATAGTTATGATCGAAAAACACTGTAATATTTCTCACACTTTAGAACGAAAAATCCCGATTACGGAATTAAAAGGAAAAAATTTTAAGTCAATATACGTAAATTTCTACATTTCATCTTCTTGTAATTACGTTTTCGATAAAAGGTAATCTGAAGCGTGAAGCTAAAGAAATTAAATATCAAAATTTATTACATCATCCGATTTTATAAATTTTAAATCAAATTTATCTCTGAAGCAGGAATTTCTGCAATACGAAATATATTCAGTTCAAAAGTTTTAGTTTTATAGAAAGCTTCCTTCCTTATGTATATATAGGGCGTTCCGAGAACACAAGAATCAAAAGTATATAGCCATGATCTTTGTACAAAATGGACCATAGCGACCCTTTACATGGGGGGTCGGAAATAAATAACCACGGAGTTATGGCTATAAACAAATAACAAAGCATGATTGGATAAAAAAGGAAAGTTACACCTATGATGAACGTATTTGTCCAATAGACTGCGTCTGGGCTGTATTATCCAAAAACAGGTTTCTTTTTCTCCGTTTGTCTCTGGAATGTGGGAGTTAACAATTTCGAGCCAATGAAAATTGTGATTGAAAGTTTGGCTCGCCTCTTGAATTTAGTTTCCTAAATTTGTCCGTCGCCAGTTTTTGGCGAGAATGTCGAATTTTTGGCAAGCTATTTACAAACCGAAACATTGACTCTTTGGCCATTAAATTCCCTCCTCGCCACCTGGTAAGCAAAAATTAACATTGTACTAACATAGGAAAATAAGCACAACAGCAGCCCACCCCGAAGATTCTTACATAATATTTGAACGCCCCCTATTAAATTTTTTCCATGGTAAATGGAAATACAAGTCCTGCGACCCGGCCACCATGCTGGCGCCTATAGTCGTCATTATTCAGAATTGAACAAGACATAAGCGTACGGAAGTGGGATTCATGTGGGCCATAATCTCCCGCAATTGGGAGAATATTAACAAAGGTCCAAGGACAAACTGAGTTCTCTCAAAGAGAAAATACCTTGGATTATCGGAGGGCGCGAGTCCTATAGCCCATGAGGGCGCAAGTCCTATCGCCCATGAGGGCGCACCGGAGCGGCGGCCCGTTGGCCGGCGGCCCAGTAAGCTCCTGAATAGATCTACCGAAAGCTATGATATAGAGGTAAACCTTCTCATTCGAACCAACCCCTTTTAGGAATTTTCTGCGTACGTTACTGGATCAAGGGTAATTTTTCGATACTAACTTTTATTATCAAGCTATTTATTATTTAAAAAAAAGGGTAAAACATGAGCGAAAATAAAAGAATCTTCGGAGCATAAAAGTTTATGATTGGCAGGTGGAGGGCATTGACGGATACAGTGCGAATCCCAGAGGTGGGGAGGGTGTCGACTTGTATGAAAGTGCGCAAAGTAATTTTAAACTGCAGGGAGTGGGGGGAGTTCCCATGAGCGCAGTTGATAATGCGGCCATGTACAGATTTAGCTAACGCATGCTGGGCGGAGGGTTTATTCCTTTTAGTACCGGGCTCCCTTGGCCGCACCGGGTCCCTGTGCAATCCCCCCTTCCCCCTATTGCCTGCCCTGCCCTTCGTAGCAAAAATTGAAACACTCCTTCGGTAAACTTCTTTAATCGGTGTTGCGAGTCTCGAGATATTTATTTTTCAAACTAAACTTCTTACTTTAATACAAAGAGGGCTCACACGGATCTTGGGGTCCCCTCTTTGTTCGTAGTGCATCATTGAGGGCGTTACCAACCCTACGTAAGAGCCCTAAAATCTTTATTTATGAAACTATATTTATGAAATTATAAAATCAAGTCGCCAATCTCAGCAACCACAAAAAATGCCAACACGCCCGGAAAGCTGTTTGAGGATGCAATGTAGCAACCCCGCGCCGGAGTTGAAATTTTCGGGGGAGACAACTTCTTGGTTTGTAAGCGCCATTGGTCATTATAGATCCCGCCTCTGCGAAATAAAAGTATGCATAACTCCGTGGATATTCATTTCCGACCCTCCGACCCCCCATGTACAGGGCCATTATGGTCCATTTTGCACAAGGATCACGACTATATACTTTTGACTCGATGTTTTTGGAACACCCTGTAAAAGTTTTATTATATGGTGAAACATAATCCAATTCCAAAATCACGACTGTTTTATATTTTTTCTAATAATTTTATATAAGACTCTCTGAAAGCGTAAACAGCTAAGCTGTAGAAAGAAGCAGCAAACTTTCGCACGAAATGAACTTAGTTATTTTTAAACAAATCCGATATTAAAATAGTTCGAGCTGGCAATTTTAATGTAACTGCTTTTCCCGAAAATTTTCAAAATGTTTTTCTTTTCTAATTTTCTAGAAATGTAATTTTCAAAAATCGTTGCTACGACACCGTTTCTATTTCCTTGTAAATGTATAAATTTTTATAAAAATAGAAATATTTTCGATAACGGAGACGAGTTTTCTTTTCAGTTGAAATTCGAGAGAAAATTATGTATAATTCAATACCGCAGTAAAATTTATTACCAAAAATCTGCTTTAGAAGGTCACTAAAATATTATATATCTCGACTATCTCTTATAAATCTAAAATTTTTATTACGTTTTCAAGCTCACAAAATTGAATTTGTTTAAGTCTCAGGTTTTAATATTTTTCTTTCATTCACCATAAATTTGAAGTACTTCATAATTTAAATTTTGGTATGTTACAGTTGAAATGGATAAAATATGGCAAAAAAGGAGTTAAATTTCCATGTTATTGGTTGCATTTTATGTGTAATGTGATACATTATACATTTATTCTGCTTTATGAAATTAAGTTTTAAAGCAAAAATATTATTGTGATTTGATGATTATTGTATTATTTGAGAACTGCACCGACCCACCCTCCGAATAGACATATTAATTTTTAAAATAAAATAGGATTAGAATTTTAAACAAATATAAATATCTAAATAAAATAAATATGTTCGTTCCTTATAATGAAAAATAACAATTTCCTTAGCTATCACGTGGCCATTCTCCTTCAAAAAAATTCTTCAGCAAAACTTACCATTACTAATCCTTATTAAGCAGAAAACAAGTGCAATGAGAATTTCTGGTAAGTAGGATTCCTTGTGTTTAATGCATTGCGAACGATATTTCAAAAATAACGTAATTTTGGATATATTATCAATATTTTTATATTGCCTTTAAAAACAATTATAAACTTTTCTCCTATTGATCACATAATTAGGATTCTCCCTTCTTCCGTCTCTAGTTCCATTCATTGAATAAACCACATGACGTCACTACTTCACTAATTTAAATAATGAAGACAGAGATTATTCCCAGCCTCACATTTTATATTCTACAGCTAGGACAAAATCCCTTTCGATTCCTGCATTGAAACGATCGATGTCTTACAATTGACCAAAGATTTTCTGTAGTTTTCTTCCTTAACAAGCGGGAAAAGAATGACATACATTACTGTAGGCAGACGCCTAAAAGCAGATATATAGTCCACATGCAATAAACAAGACATTAAACGTTTTTCTTTCGTTATTGTATCGTCATTTTCTTCCCCATACAAGAGGGGAAGAGACATAATAAAGGATCGGATAGCCGTAAAAAAAAAACTCACAAGAAATTCTTCGATTTCTTTTCCTTCCATCGACCTTTTAAATGGCCATGGTATGGCCATTCTTTACTTCACCACGGGGATTCCCTTGTTTGAGGATATACTCCCCGAAACTCAAAACAGAAACAGTCATGCTGAAATGGGATTGCAAGTTCAAGCTGTTGCGGTAGCTGTGATGAAGTGATATCTGCTATTGTGTTTAGCGGCGTGTGCCTTCCCTTTTGGTCAAATTGTAACATTCAGATTAAGCCTATGATTGTTTTCATTCATTCGCTGGCGTTGGTGAAAATTTGAACTTTAGATTAATTTACAGTTTTGATTCCAACGCATGTTGCTTTTGGACTACTCAGAAAAGTATTTGAATAGCAAATGATGCAGAGAAATACCTGTTTCTCTCTCTTTTAAGGCCAAGGTGATACTAAAATTTTGAACAGTAATATAGTAAAATATGTTCTGGCACAAGTAAAAAGCATTGAAAGAAATAAAATGATTAGTCTTAAGATAAATCTGACCAGACTCATATTAAATACATATTAAAAGTTTCAAATTTTATTCAATCAAGAGCAGTTTTTCATGCGCTTTCTTTTGATGTCAAGTTTTCACGGATCCGACGCGGGCAAGTTCTCTAAATTTACATTTTCCTATTTTCGAAAGATTTTCTAATCATCAATATTTGTGTTATGGTTTCAAGATGGCCATTTATTCTCAATTAGCTTCTTTTGGCTTCATATGTTTTACTACAACTAATTATTGCTAACAATTTGCTTTCATATGTCTACGTAAAGCATTGCTGAAGCTTAACTGCACTTAATAGTTCTGTACTCAGTTATTTCATTTTGGGCTGTACTCTTATTTAAGGTACAGCTTCTCTTTTTCTTTACTTAACTGCCATTACTGGAAATATGGGTAGAGTGAGTTATTGCCATTAGTGTTACCTACAGGGTGAAGAAAATTTGCCAAGTCGGAGATATTGGTGTTGAATTGAAACGAAAAACTCGTCAAAAACAGCAAGTCTGGAATTTGTGAAAAGAAAAAAAAATCATACGGATGTATGAGAATAATGAAAATTTGGATAATAAAAGAAATGAAAGGTACAAAGAACAAAGGGAAAAATGGAGGAATGTCAGAACGCCTCGTACCTGGAGGCATACGCAAATAATGGAAGAATTAAAGGATATAAAGAGTAATATGCTGGAGGACAGTAATGAAATGAAGGAAAAATATACCGAATTGTCTGATAGGATGGATAATATTTCAACAAAGATAAATGAAATGCGAACAGCGTTTAAAGACATAACGAGAGAATTTGGAATAACAATGGAGGAAAATAAAAGAATAAAAAATAACTGATGGATCTCAAAAATGAATTGTTAAACAAAACGGATAATCTGAAAGGAATGAGTGAAGAAAACAATCATAATATTCATACACTTATGAAAATAATGACAGACAATGAGAATGAAAGACACTTAGAAGAAAATGAAAATGTGATCGTAGATATAAATAACATTGATCAGTATATACGAAGACAAAATTTAGTAATTACTGGTGTACTTCTACGTAAATACGAAAACTGTGAGGAAATAATAAGTAAGATTTGTAATGATATGAATATTGAACTAAAAGAGGATGATATACAAGTTACACATAAACTTGGAGGAAGGGGTGAAAATATCATTGTGAGATTTACAAATGTTAAGAAAATTAATGAAATATGGAGAAATAGAAAGAAAGAAAGAAATACACACAAAAATTGTCAACAGAGGGAATATCTAGTAGACAGAAAAAAAACATTTATAAATGAAAATTTACCGAGTCTAAATAAATATCTATGAAATGGAGCTCTAAAATTTAAACGTGAATATAAGTGAAAATATGTATGGACGGTGTATGGAAGAGTAAAAATAAGTAAAAAAGAAAACTCAGAGATATACGAAATACATAACATAAAAGTTAACAAATAATTAAAATGAAAAATCGATAATATATATAATAGAATAAAATACCATCAGGAAAATCAAGAAATAAAAATGGACAGCTAGAAAAAATAAAAGACAATAAACTATTAACGAACAACTAACTCAAAATCTTCTACGTGGACGCTCAAAGCTTAAAGAATAAAATCGCAATAACTGAAGAATAATCCAAGAGAATAAGCAACCTGAAATAGTCATTATTACGGAGGCATGGAAAAAGGAAGGTGTAAACCTGAATATAAATGGACATTATGAAAATGCACTGTTCAGAGTTAACGAAAAAGGAGGAGGTGTATCCATCTATGTAAAAAGCTAAATTAACAATAAAATAATAGAAGAATCCTTAATCAGGCAAGAAGATGTTGAGAAGATAGGGGTAAACATGAGCGATTTAAAAATTTTGGCTTTATATAGACCACGACAGGGACAAAAAAAATAATTTTTCTCATGTACATTGAAAATAAATTAAACATCCTTCAAAACACTTTTATAAATAAAATACTGATCACAGGGGATTTTAATATCAGAATGGAAAATGAAAATTTAAAGGAAGAAAAATTATTAGACTTCATGGAATCATTGGGATTTGAAAATAAAATAAAAGAATCAACAAGGGTAGATGATATATCACAAAGTATAATAGATTTATTCTTTGTAAACATGCTGACTGAAGAAAAAAATTATTAAAAACATATAT
>QLNU02014802.1:161263990-161279586 GCA_006491805.2 Dysdera silvatica | reverse complement strand
AGCATATTATATTATATTATAAAATATACATGCATATGTAATAAAAATATAAATGCATAAACAAGTTTATGACAAGTAGCTTTATTGTACAGTACACTGTATTTTTACGATTTAAAATAATGCGTTAGTAACGAAAGTGAAAAATTGAAATTATATGATAATATATTGAATCTAGGCATGCATGTACAATCTTTTTCAAGGGAACAGTTATACATGTATGCCAGACACAATATATAAGATCTGCAAAATAATGTTTCTGAAATGCTAAGGAACCGTTCAACGAAACCCCTAAAAACCAATGTCAAACGGCCCAAGAGCGTTCTATTCCCGACATCACCCTACAGATCATTAAGGTTAACAAGAAATATTCAAATATATAAAAATGTAATAAACTATACATGTACTTACAAGGATACGTTGGGCCTAGCTCTTCGAGTTCATGACCTTACACTTTGGCATTTTGAAAGAGAGAGGGAGGGGGTGTTATTGGCGGAATTATTTAGGATTGGTAACAGTTTGGTGCCAAACAACAGGGAGGCTAAAGAATTAGCTGTAGCAGAAGTTAAAAGGGGTGAGGAAAGTAGTTCTAGTAGTAGTAGAAAGTTTTTCCATTTATGTGTGTGTGTGTGTGTGTGTGTGTGTGTGTGTGTACACATATACATTATGAATCTCAAGGACGGTTTGATACATATTTTTATGTTGAGTTTGTGAATCAATTTTCAGTTACCAGTGATATTTTGCAATAACACCAAACCAATGTCTATTTACTTTATATATGAATGATCAACAAAATGTCATTGATATCAAACTAGTAGGTGTTCCACAAGCCACAAGTTGAACATAAACTTAAATGTTGCTTGTTAGCTTGAAAATTTCGCTTGGTAAGTAGCCTCGTGCGCAACTGGGTCTCAAATTGGTGCAGGTCTTGGTTCTTCATTTATGGAACAAATATTTAATTGAATTAACATAACGGAAAAGGGAATGTCCTTATTGCTATTTGTGGCAGAAACAATTTTTCTTTTGCGTCATGGCGCAAGGACTGCTGAGATTATGTCACACCAAGATCCATCGTCTTCGAGGAATTCGAACTTTGTTCGTTTGGGGAATTAAACCCCGTACTGAGGGTTTGAGGCAATGATCGGCAAGCGCTAGTTACCTGCTAGAATAAAGTGTTGGTTATTCATTTGGCAGCTAACTGGGTTGGCACTACGATGTATACAAATTGTATTGATACGGTAGATAAAGATATATTATTATTATTTAGATTATATTAGATAATATTGTAGATAATTTTAATAGACCATATTGATACAGTATGTATATTTATTTGATTATACTGATATTGCATAGAATTCCATTAGATTATGTTGACACTGCAGATAATTTTATCAGATTATATTGATACGGTAGATAATTTTATTAGATTATATTGATTCGGTAGTTAATTTCATTAAATTATATTGATATGATATATAATTTTATTAGACTATATTGATGCGGTAGATAAATAATTATAATAATAATAATAATGTATATTTGTCGTTATTACAAATACCAAACAGCCATGAATTAAAAGAAAAAAAAAAGTAGTATGACATATAAGAAATCAACCACAAGTATATAATTGTAAATGCTTATGCAAACAAATGACGGGTCCTCAGTAAAAAAATAAATTTTATCCTGCTGGAGACCCAACAAATCAAGAAGATACAATAATACTATCAGACAGAATTTAAATAACCTTTTTTTTAAATAATTTTTTTACTAGTTATGTCTTTAATATCACAAGTAATTTCATTCCAGTATTTGATTGCCTTGTATTGATACCTTAGATAAAGATTGTTGTCGCCAGTTTCTGCAAAAAGTTGTCATATATATATCAGCTGTCATCAAGCTGACGTCTTGGTAGTATTCAGAATTACAACGCCAGAGCAGGAGGGTAACCAAATTTAAGGAAGCTGTTTCTCTCGCTGCCTCTCTATCGGCAGAAGATATCTCTATAGAGAGAAGAAGGGATTGTAGAGAAGTGTACGTACTTTTCTACTTGCACGGTAGTGTTGCATTGGGTCCTATATACATCATCATCAAACTTTCTGACTTTTAAAATGTGCCCTTCTTAATACACTATAGATTTCCAATGAATTTTATATATTGACACTGAGGCGACTGGACTGACACTACGAATTTTTATAGTTGTTGTCAGGGATCTGAGAATCTATCTACTCAGCTTCTTTTTGCTAGTTGGGTTGCTTAGAATATCATTTTTGTGTTGTATGTGAGTCTAAAACTATTGACATAATCGTTTGATTTGTGTTTTTTGAGTTTTGTTGTTATGTTGAGTGTTTGTATAGTAATTGATGATTGGCTGTACTTTCGATTAGTTATGTTATTGTTACATTGTCCTGTCTAATTTTTTTCACTCAAGAATACAGCACTTGCGGCTCACAGGAGCAACATCGGCTGTGTCAAACCCACGTTTTTTCAGGTGCTGCCTTGGCGAGATATCAATCAACTACTGTATACTAGCTCTGATTTTCATGTAATATTGAGCCAAATTTGTTGAAATAAATGAAATATTTCGAAAGAATTTGGTATACATGTCCCAAAGGGTATGGCTTGTATCCCAATGTCAGAATTTGAGCTCTATGGACACGATGAAGCATCGTTAAGTGAAAAGTTTTTCGTCCACAATTAATTTCTTCGTGTGGGGTATACTTAATTGCATGAACAGCATACAAACTAGTACTGAAAGTGAAATAGAGCGAGACAGCAGCAATGCCGGCCCTCCACTAGAATATATAACGCTCAATATACAACTCTGATTGAAAAGGTTTGGTACCAACGTAATAGCGGATGGGAGGAAAATCAGGAAAGCCTAGTATCCGAGATAGTAAAGATCGTCTTTGGTACGTCCTGGGGACGTTCTGGACATCTCTAGGACGACCTTTGCTATCTGGGATACACTCTATGAGCATTCACGTCTTTTCTGTAACTGTAGTTATCCACCTTCTTTCCAAAACTCATACGTCTTTCACCTCCCTTTAATATCCTCTTTCCTTTACCATCTTCACAAATCTGTTGGATCCTTAACCAATTCTAGGAAGCATGGACCACGCGGTTGGGCTGTTTCTTCCTTAGTCAACGACGAAAAAGTGGAAGATGAGGATTTGTGACTTCACCAATTCACTTGACAAGCATGGTAGGTTTGTGGCCATTATCTACAATATGATTTCATTCACACAATAATGGCTTTTAGTTACCAGGTGTCGAATTATTTCTAGTTAAGGTAGCGTTGCATGAAAATGGGGCGGAGTTATTAAAAGTTAACGAAATGGTGACCTAGGCTTCCGTTGTTGTTGATCTTGTTTATGTAAAAGTGATGTAAACTTGTTTCTGAAGAAAGATCTGGAGAAAATCAAATAGGTCATTATAGGATTCTTTAAAGTTATAGTAAATAAAGAAGTGGTAAAAGGATTTATAAAATAGCCATTTATTCTAAGTATTATAGAGGAAACGAAACTGGAAAAGTAGCTGACCATGGCTGAAAAAATTGAAGATAACGTTTTCACATTTCGAAATGTTGGAGATTGAGATTTGCGATACGCGACGTCTTTATTCTACTAACTCAGCGATTGATTCTTGATTTATTTAAGATATTTAAGATATTGATTTCAAATTGGACAACTGGAAAAAGGTGTGGCATGAGTTGGCAAATTATAACATGGGAAAGGAATGGACGTAATGATCGACTTACACAATTTGCAAAATTTGAAAACCAATTTATTTTTAATGACGGAATCATGCAAAGAATGAACTGAAACATTAGGAAACGGACCTTAATTCATTACATTCTGGTCAACACGAAATTGATTACTAAACAGATTTGAAACGGACAGTGATTATCAGCGTAGAAAATGCAATGTATATCTATATCTTAAATTGGAATGGCAGAATCACAGCATAAAAAAGTATATAAGAAGATGAGCGCAGAGGAAACGATCATGTATTTAAGAACGAAACAAAAAAAAATCGTTTCTGATCGGGAAGGGCTTGGACAAGAAATATTTATCCCAGAAGCAAATTAAACGATTAATAAGACAATTATTGAAACCGTTAGGGAAATTCGTGATACAGCAAATAATCCGCGCATTAGCAAATTGTCCGAGAACGCAAAAAAAACCATGAAAAAATGCATTAAGTGTAATAAAAAGATTGCCACTTTCAAGATTAAACATCCAATTTTCTTAAAACTTCGTTTGTAAACGCATTAAGGAAGATGTAGGTAAATTAAACTAAGAGTTGTTCTGGAAAACCAGTGAAGACAATAAAAGCTTAAACAATGTTAAAATTGCTTGTCTGCTGGCAAGAAACAAATTGTTCTTTTTAAAAGAGGGAGGAAAGGTGGTGAATAAAAATACATTTTATATACTCAACACAATTACAATTTTGGTAATACATTCCACCATGTGATATTCTTGATGTACGTTGGTATTTTTGATTTTGTGGTTAAAAATCTTAACTAGTGAATAGGTTAGATAGAAATGGAAAAGAGCAGAAAGCTTTAGATTTTTATATAGCTCTATTTCCGATGGGTAATATTACATAACATAACATACCTACATAAATCTGTTTTTATTGTATTGTTGCTTTGATATTTCGCTGCTTATTTATGTAATAAAATAATTCAGAAGGCAACAAATTAACATATTTTAATAATAATTAAAATCGTTTACAGATGTTTTAAGAGCCCTTCTGCTATTTTCGTCAGAACGGCCAACGATAAACACAACGTGTAATGCTAAATTCGTGTTACATGCGGCGGTTACAGTTAGAGTCAGGGCCTGATTACTGGAAAGGCGTCTAAAGCCCAGGCTTTGGGCCCCTCAATTTTAAGGGCCTCCAAATAAGGCCAAATTATTTATATTTTGCTTATTAAAATATTTGCACGTTGGTCGCCTTTACTTTTAATTTTTGTTCATGTGTAATACATTTGCTATATTTAAATTGAGAATCAAATTAAAACATAATTTTTAATTCTTAATGATTAAATATTTATTATTAATATGCCTTAACTTTTTGCATGAAGTCTTTAAATTTAACAAGATGCAATTTTTTGTAATTTACTGTTAAGAGAAAAATAATCAGTATATACCTAAGTCGTTAATTAGAAGTACTTTATTGGTTATAAAATCTTGATATGTGAAAATAAACATAATGCTGACAATCAGACAACATAAGATATTATAAATCTGAATAAATTGCTAACGGCACCACTTCATCTACAATTGCTAGTAACACAGACCGAATACCAACCGAATATTTGTGCCATCCCTAGTGCCTAATAAAGATGGCTTAATTTTCAAAGGTCATTATAAAAACATGCAGAAAATTTAATTTTTGAAATCATTTTGCATCACGGCATGTGTGATGGCTAATCGTGGATTTGAGCATTTTTGTTACTTTTGTCAAAAAAAATTCAACAAAATTTATCATCACAGTATATCCTAGTACCAGAACACTTGGATTCGGGAAATTTTGCCTTAATATAGCTAGATTTAGCTACTTTATAGCTTATTCTGGCAACCATATCGTATGCGTACTAATTGCTGAGTACGCATTTCTCACAAATATTTTCTCTGACTAAACATGTAAGAAATTATTTCTTTTTCTAATTCATCTTGCAAATAGGTGACGATAGCGGAAGGGGAATTTGAGGGCACCTACCGCCCATAAACGTTTCATACCTTTTTCATTTTTTACTTTTTCATTTTTCAATATTTTTTCGGTTTTTCTACCTCATGTGGGGTTTTGTGCTGGTGAGCCGCATTCTATAAAAGCCAATTCTTTAAGAACCATTCTGTAAGAGCACTCTTCAAGAGCCGCAAGCGGCTTGCAGGTGGTTTGTTGTGTACCACTGTTTTATAGGTTATTTTATTACACTTCACAAGATCACAGAAATAGCGCAATTGGCTAAATAGTGTTTGATATATGATTTAACTGTAGCAGCTTTTATTACACGAGTTTCGTGGGGAAATTAATTATAATTAACATAATAACACCCACATTTAAGTTCCAGTTAGAGCTTTTGCAAAGAAGATAAAAGGGCACCCTATCGGTTTCTTTTTCTCTTTTACAAAAACTAAGTTTAAGCTTAAATGTAGTTGCTAAAATATTAGTTTCTATTAATTTCTCCATGAAAATTAAATAAAAGATGTGCGTGGTGGTGTTGACTAATATTTGGAAAATTGTGTCAACCCTACGAAAGGTAATAATATCATAAAATCTCATGTTCATAATCAATTTAACGCTTTCTAATCTCTTTAAATTCGATGCCTTTTAAAATATGCCTTTGTTTTGTTTAAACAAAAATAAAATGAGATGAAACGCCTTCGGAATTACAAAAGCATAATTTTTTTCTTAATATTTTATCTTGTACTTTTTGAAATATTTTATCTGAGAAAGACCTAATTAAGCTAATTTATTGTTTTAAATACCTAATTACTGAGAAGGTGTTATCGGCAAAATTACAAAGGCAAGCATTTTAGTGATATCTGCCTTACGGATATTTTACTGTTTAAACAATTCGCATTATTTTAAAATGTCCTTAAATGTTTAAATATCAAAGTGAAAATAATCAAATATACGTTTAATAATAAAATTATTCGTTTAGAAAATATTTTGTCTGATTATATTATCTTTTTATTTATGAAATTCACCATAAAAGTGAAAATAAATAAAATAGCAACAAAGAGTAATTTGTGTTTACTTTCTATTTTTGAATATCAACTGCAATTTTTAAATAATAATAAATAATACGTGTTGGTATCTTAAAATGTATATTTATATTCATTATGCGTAATATGCTTTATATAAAATTCAGTCTGGCATCATTACATATTTAGTACAAAATGCAAATATCTTTTCATAGCTTTATTATCACTAAAATTATTTTATTGAGTTCATTTTGTATTAACATATTCCCATATGTTTCATTTAATCAATATTTTCTCTCATTCAATTAATCTATTTCATTTTATTCATCGTTGCATTTGAAAAGAACTGAAAGGGCATAATTTAGGTGCTTTGATAAATATTCTTGCATACGTAATAATCATTTAACGTAAACTATATAACAGCTAGTTTTAGAAAGTTATTTTACGTATCATGCATGTTCATGTAATAAAAATTTAACGTTAATTTATTTTTTGTTACGTTGTAACAGAGGATCCTAAACTGTGGGTTGCAGCATCTTCAAAAGAGCGCTGAAGTATAAATAATAAATAAAGAAATTACAATATTTTCTTAATATTATTTCCATTTTAAGTTCCATGTGACAGGCGCAACACAGATACACTAGTAAGCAATTAATTATAATATTAATAATAAATAATTAGCAATAGTACACTTAGTAATAAATATTTACAGAAGAGTTTACAAATGGTTGGCTGGTTCTATTTTTATGGTGTAAATACATCCAAGATGATCCTGGGCCAAACAATGTGAGACGGAACCTACAGTTTAAAATGAATATAAATTAAAACTATAATGGAAAATGGCATCATTTCATTTGAACGTTCTTCAATGCCATTTAAATACAATCAAATGACATTATAAGGTAAAGTCAGATTAGATGGGAGAAACCTATATGAGATAAAAAGTTAAAAATTATTTCATGATTAAAAGCGTCACATAAAATACCACTAAATATAAAATTATTTTGGTTAAAAGCTAATGAACGTTGCTGATTAAAATTTATACAAGTGGTTAAAATGTGTAAAACATTTAATGGTTCACCACATGTGGCAAATCGGGGCGTCTTCTCCCTGTAAGAGACGTTGACGACAGAAGCGGGTGTGGCCGATGCGAGGTCTAGCCAGAGTGACATCTTTTCGACGGTCACTCTAATAGCTAGACTTCCACACCTCAACCCGGGGTTTGCTATGGTGAAATTTATTAAAAAATTGCTTGTCCCATTCCAACTGCCATTTTTTGTACAGATGGGATAAGACATGAGTGTTAAAATCTCCAAATGGAATGGATGGACTATCCAGTTCTGCAGTTGCTGTTTCTGCAGCAAAGTTAGCCTGTTCATTACCTAAAATTCCGACATGGCCTGGAACACAGCAGGATTTCACAATATACTGCGTTTTTTTTTTATATCCACAAGTTGTTTGTGAACTCTGTAGATTCCAGAGTGGTGTGAGATTTTGAATAAAGCCAGGATTCGCAGGACACTGAGAAATCTGTACAGATGGCAGTTGGATTCAATGAATTGTATAAAATGCATTCTTGTGCTAATCCCATGGCATTGATTTCTACTGCCAAAATTGAGCAGAATTGTGGCAATCGTTGACTCATTATAATCTTTCCACAGACAAATGCGGCACCAACATATTCATCAGCTTTTGATTCGTCTGTGAAAATGAAGTAGTAGCCTTCATACCTACTAGACAGATCAGCGAATGCCTGCCGGTAAGCAACATCTGAGGTATTATCTTTTGGATAGACGGGTAAGTCCAAACAGATGTCACTGCCATCATCAAGCCAGGGAGGAATGATATTTGGCATCGATTCTGGTATCATTGTTTTTCAAATGTCCAATTCACTACCAGCATATTCTATCCTCATGCCAATGGTTGGAGTACATGAGACATGAGCATTAAAACGTAAATAACGTTGTAGAAGACCGCTTTTGTAGAAGTTGTAAAAGTATCACTGCAGGTGCTAAAGCTCAAGATTTGTCCGAGATCCTTGATACTTTTATATCCGAAAATAAATTCGAGTGGATTATGTGCGCTAGTGTCTGATGCTGATGGTACTCGTTCCATACCTGACTGCTATGGACGATTGCAGACAATTATCCGAAACAAAGCTCTTGGTGCACTGTTGACCTATTGCGGTCTTCACAGGGAAGCATTTCCATCGAAATATCCGAGTCATACATTGAACTAGGTCTTAGAATACGTAGCGGAGGTAGTAAACTTTAGAAAAACTAGCCCGTTAAAAGCAGGGTTTTTCAATAAACTATGTGAAGATATGGGATACGAGCATACTTCTTTAAGTACTATACCACTTCGCAATGGCTTTCTCTTTGTAATGCTTCGTCCCGCACGTTTGAATTGCTACAGGAAATTTATATTTTTCTTACATGGGAAGAACACCATTACACCAAAAATTTTGTGAAAGAATTTTTTTTGGTAAAATTAGCATAATTATGTGACATTTTTGAAATGATGCCTGCTCTGAATATATATAAGCAGAGAAGCAATATGTACCTTTTAAAGTCGATTGAGAAAGTTTCAGGTTTTATAAAAACTAAAATTATGGAAAAGATACATGAACGAAGACGGAGGTAAAGAAGGTTTTCCCTTATTTCAAGTGTTTTTGTATTCCAATAGAGCTGATTTCTCTCCAGACATGAATATAACTTTTGGAGAACACCTATCACAGCTTATTGTCTGGTTTCGGAAATATTTTAAAAAGATAACATTGGAAAATTTGTATGGATTCAAGATCCATATCATGACACTACTTCACAAAAATTGACAGTTACAGAAGAAGAGAATTTTATTGAGTTCTTTGTCTTACCACGATACGTTGAAAACAAAACTTAGCAAGCTGAATTTTGGATATCAATAAAAGAGGAATATCCCGTCAGAGCGAGAGGTAAAGCTAAAAGAATTTTCATTCCATTTGCAACTTCTTTTTTTGCGCGAGGCTGGGTTTTCAGCGAACGCTGTGATAAAAGCTAAGATTTGAGCAGAACACCAATGTGCAGAAGGAAATATGGGTGGCTATGTCCAAGTTGATAGCACAATTGGAGTAAATGTGCCGCGATCAACAAGCTCTTCCATCTTACTAATAATAATGAGTTGAATTTTTGAAAATACATTTTTTGTAAGCTTAAATACGTGTTATATATTTTTACATAAGTCTAATTGTTCGAATTAAATATTGGAAAAGTGTACTTGTTAAAGGTTGATATAAGAAAAGTGTACTTTTTAGGATTTGATATAGGGCGCCTTGGAAAATTTTTGATTCATTAAGGGAGCCGTGAAACGAAAAAGATTGGGAACCACCATGGGCGTCCATACGAGTACTTCTAGGGTGAACCTGAGAAATATTACCTCCTTCTCAAAGCTGTCGAGAATTTTAGTGAATGTACAAGATACCAAAACGCAACAAAAATAATTGATACTGCTTGACAATTAGTAATGAGCTAAAAAGTACCTTATTTTAAAATGTGACTGTAAAACTTTTGAAAGTAAATGGATAATAGTTCGGGGCAGATCGAATTTTTAAACCGCTAGGGGGAGCTCCAGACCTCTCTGCTCCCATATGGGCTCCAGTGGGAACCACTGGGTTAATGATAGAATTTGCTTTCACTTATAAATACATTTAAAAAATAAAACATAACTCCTACAATGCGAAGACTAAAGATCATAAAATGTTTAAAATACAAAAATCATAAAATGTTTAAAATACTGTCAAAAATCATAAAACGGTTATAAAATCATTAAAAATCAATATGCTTTTATAATAGGCGTGCTTTAAAAAATATTTAATCTTGGAAGTAAATGAATCTTGTGAAAGATTGAAGCTTCTTTTATATCCTATATTGTGAAAACACTCAATAATACAAGATAATACTCAGGTATATCTTTCTCTTTGAATCCAATTCTGAAGGCCACTGTCATATTTTCCTCAGTGATATAAATAATAGCGAATAACAAATTCAAAAATTATCATTTCTCTCTTTTTTTTAATCATAGCAAACTTTTTGGTTCAACTCTTATTAATATTCTTGATCTATTTCCTTCTATTGGGAAATGCGAGCCTTGGGGAATAAATATTGAATTTGGAATACCGAAATAAGAAATAAGTACTGAAGGAAGCGAGGAAAGTATTCTTTGCAAATACTCCATCCCCGGAGACCTAAATTTGAATTGACAATGCAAAACTATGCATCGACTTCGGAAAAAAACTTCGTAATGATGGTAATGACTGGTGTTTCGCATTTGTCTGAACCGTGGGTTTTTGTTATTTCTTGAAATCCAAACGTCTATCGCAGAATTATTTTCAATTTTGAGAATAAGAATCTTCTTTTCATTTTAATTTAAGATTCTTCACTTCGCCGAGTGTCATACATTTACATTCCAAACGATTCATATTTTACATATAAAACACTTATTTTATTGAAAGTTATTAAAATTTTCATGATTTTCTGGTACGCTGTCACTATGACCAAAATACCTACGATACACAAAAGTATTTATTTTATTTTTATTTGTAATAATACTTTATGTTTATGTAATGAATTCTTTAGTTTTACAAACTATTCACTTTAAATTGTGTATGGCAACATATTATTTGTGCTTATAATTAAAGCTTATTAAATAACGTTATCACAAATTTATTAAATAACGTTATTAAAGTTTATAAAATAACGTTATTAGAAATTTATTAAATAACGTTATTGCAAGTTTATTAAATAACGTTATTACAAGTTTATTAAATAACGTTATTACAAGTTTATTAAATAACGTTATTGCAAGTTTAATAAATACCATTGAAAATCATTCATTTAAATAACGCAAACTATCTAAATAACTATTTTTATTAGCCAGGAGAATCCTAATTAGCTAAACATAGAGGGAGTCGCTGAGTCATATCATTTCGAGGAGTTGTTTGTTAGTCTGAGCCGTTTTCGTGAGTTAACTCTATTGAATTTTAAATTTAACTCTCACTGATATTACTGATTAATTATTTACATATCACCAGCACTTAACCCCATAGTATGACTATTTTATTGAGATCTACCTTTACAATATACTTAATTAATTGACTTATAGTTTTATGATATATCTGATTTTATCGTACTTGAGCCCGAAGGTTCACGAAAAGATAATTACTTTTAAGAAAAAAAAAAAAGCTACCTTCGTGTAGTAAAAACTCCGCCATTTATTCAAACAAGTTACAGTTCAATCTCTCATAAATATGGGGGCAGGCGCAACCTTGATGCATATCCTTATAAAATTATCGAAATCCAAAATTTTACTCTAACCGTAATTTCATTGTTTGCAAATAAAGGATAGGAACGCACTCAAGGGCGCACTTGTAAGGGCGGACAATCAAAATGCAGATTCCTCGATAAACGAAGCCCCGTTGCTTCTGGGGAACGGGAAGTAATTTTCGAAAGCGATTAAGTGGGCTTAATTTAGTAATTGCTCTGGCGGACTACTCAAGGAGCCAGCTTGCGAAATCAGTCGCAGGAGAGGAAATTACTAATAGCATGTGCTTCTACTTCAAGTGTATAGTGGACTTTCATTTTTCCCAGTTTGTGCTGACTGAAAGTACTCATAAAATCGATCGTGGCTTTGGAAACTGCTGCGCGCAATCTATTTGCCTGATAAGCTCAGTACCGCAAGCAATTTGTACTACAGCGTTTAAGTCGTAAGGAGCTATTTATAGTAGGTTTCAATCTAACTGCACGATGCAGAGCATGTTAATTTCCATGTGTTATGTTTCAGTGGTGCTAGTGGGCATGGGTGTTTAATAAAACACACTGAAGTTTCGGATGGTATTCAGTTTTCATTTTCATGTGGCAATGCGATTTTCACATGTATTAAACACACAATCTTTATTGCACGACAGTATTTTCCCTTCATCTATGAATAGATGCTCAGAGTAGAGCTATATTTATAGAGGAAACAAAAAGAGACAACATCACAGCCCAGATCAAAACTAAGAATCTTCCGTACAAATGAGAGTGCCTTAACCGACTGGGCAACCAGGATATGGGATGACGCTTCTCTTCTTCGCATTTAAGGTTTTGAAATATAGTATGAACCTTTGAAGCTCTCCTTGCGAAGGGTGATAGTACCTTTAACAAAAATATCCTTATTGCAACTTGAAGGAAGCCACCATAGATTACGCATTTGCTTATTATGCAATGAGTAACAATGTCTGCTATGAAGTGAACTATGAAACAGTGAGTAAAAAGCTTTTACATAACTTAATTCCCCATGAATTCATAAATTACTGCTTTGTAGGGGTTTTGTGCTAAGTACTTGGTGATTGTAATATCCTTGCAGGGAGTAAAAACATCGTATAGACATAATTACGTACACTGAAGAGCCAAAACATTTTGACCACCTACTTAATGGCGGTTTGCTCCATTGTTGGCACACAAGACAGCTGCAACCCACCTTGGCATGAACTCCACAAGTGTTTAGTAGGTAGCCGGAGACAGATAGTACCAGATGTGGAAACAGCAGTCACGCAATTTCAGAATATTCTGGGGCGGTGAATGATGAGCTCTAGGCCGCCGTTGCATGACATCTAAAATTTGTTCTATGAGGTTAAGATCTGGCGAGTTTGGCGAGTTGGACATCAACTAAAATTCATCCGCATGCTCATCGAACCATTGTAGTACGATTCAAGTCTTGTGACAGGAAGCGTTGTCTTGCTGGATGACTCCAGTCCCAGTGGGAAGACAGACGCCATGTAAGGGTGCAACTGGTCCGCAATAATGTTGAGACAGTCGACAACTTTCATGGTGTGCTCTGTCGCTACCAACGGTTCCAGAGACGCCCACGAGAAAGTTCCTCCAAATAATAACAAACAATAATACAACCGCTACTGGCTTGTTTATGATCTACGGCATATGTGTCGAGGAACTATTTGACTGGAAGACGGCGTACTCTGGCGCGGCCATCAATATGATGAAACAGTTAACTTGATTAATTGAACAAGGCAATTCTGTTCCATCGTTCCATGGTCCAATCACGGTGTTTTCGAATACACTGTATGCGCAGATGGCGATGACGGTTGGTTGACAGAGACACACGAAAGGGCAATTTGCTAAGAAATCCCCTTTGAAACGGAGCTACTGAACTGTGGGCTCCGAAACATTTCTACTTGGATCTGCATTGTAATCAGCCGTTAGATGTCGCCAATTTTGCTTCACCAAGCAGGATAGTCTTCGACTCCACTTCCATTTATGACGAGTGGACATTTAACTCTTTGCAGTTTGCTACTGGTTTCGTCGCCATTCATTCACTTCGGATTTATCAAAGGAAGCTTGCGAATACACGATACGTCATATAGTTTCGAAGATACTCGTTCCGAACCGTCGGGCTATTACAATTTGTCCTCTATCAATTCGCTTATATCAGCAGCCTTACCCATAATACACAAATGCAATCAAAGCGAATTATGGCTCAAAATCACCAGCCACCATTAAATACGCTTCCACCTGCTTACTTGCCCTCTGGGTCATTCAGGCGAACCCATTCGCAAACGGTGGGGGGTCGTCATAATGTTTTAGCTCTTTAGTGTATATTGTGTATAGATAAACTTTTCCTCTTATATTTGTGATGAAACATCCTTACATTTTATATATTAAATAGAAGTTTTAATAATGCATGTGTATGACAAACGTTATTGGTATGTTTTAAATTCTTCTCCCTCTCTCTCTCTCTCTCTCTCTATATATATATATATATCATCATCATCATCATCATATTCAACCATTATCTATCCACTGCTGGATGAAGGTCTCTCCAAATGCTTTCCACACAAGTCTATCCTGGGCCATTCGTTTCCACGTCACCCCAACCTCTTTTCTTATTTCATCCACCCATCTAGTTTGAGGACGTTTTCTAGGTCTTCGGTGGTCTCTTGGAATCCAGTTCAGAATTTCTGTTGTCCATCGTTGATCAGTTCTTCTTGCAATATGCCCAGCCCATCGCCATTTCAGCCCTTTTACTTTAACAATGATGTCCTCTACTCTAGTTTGCTCTCTCACCCAAGTGTTCCTTTTTCGATCTCTCCTAGTTATTCCAAGCATGCACCTCTCCATGCTCCTTTGCGTTGTCTGTAACTTTCGTATTGCTCCAACTGTTAGACTCCATGTCTCTGATCCATAAGAGAGGACTGGCAATACACACTGGTTGAAGACCTTTCTTTTTAGACACAAAGGCAATTTCCCCTTCAGGATAAAACTGTTTCTTCCAAATGCACTCCAGCCAAGTTTAATACGTCTGTTGAGTTCTTTCATAATGTTGCCATCCATTGAAATCAGCTGGCCAAGGTAAATATATGAATCAGCAATTTCTAGCTCAATGTTGTCAACTTGTATTTTTGTTTCCTCTACGAAATTATTGAACATGATCTTAGTTTTTTGTAGGTTCATCTTGAGTCCAACTTCTTTACTTCTAGTTGAGAGCTCCTGTACCATGTCTTGGAGTTCTGATGGGTTCGTTGAAAAAATAACAATGTCATCAGCAAACCGCAAATGATTTAAATATTCACCATTTATTTTTATTCCCTTGTTATTCCAATTTATCAGCTGAAAAATCATCTGTAAAGCTGAAGTAAAAAGTTTTGGAGAAATGGTATCTCCCTGCCTCACACCTTTACCAATTTTGATAGTTTTGGTATCTTTATGTAACCGAAATTTTGCACTTGCATTTTTATACACACGTTTCACCATGTCAATGTACACATCCTCAATGTCTGTTGATCTTAAAGAGTTGATGACTGCTGATGTTTTAATAGAGTCAAAGGCCTTCTCATAGTCAATAAATGCCACA